>SJYX01019686.1:40965-56819 GCA_006410675.1 Oreotragus oreotragus | reverse complement strand
TGAATACTGTTTTTGTTCTTACATATTCATAAATATTTAAGCTTTTTATTTGGCAGATTTCAAGTAAAACTGATTGCCCCTAAGTTTGGATATATTAGTTGAATTATTCACTTTAACTTTAATATTAATAATGTTCACAATTTAAAAAATCATTACAAGATGTAGAATTGCATATTTAAAAATAGTGTTTAAAATATATATTCTGTGAAAATATGTAAACAATTGCTTAGAAGTGAGAACTAGCAGTTAAATTTCTTGAGAATGTTAAGATTATATAGAAAACTATCAAAGGTACTCAGGTATCAGACTGTGATTGGAGTGTGGGCAGAAGAACACCAGAACAATGAAACCAGTTTATCCTGATAGAACATTCTTAACCTAGCTATCCTTGAATAACTGGTGTGGTATAAAAACAAATGTAAATCAGGAGTCTTGAATTCTAATCTAAACTCTGGAATTAGGCTACTTTGTGACCATTCACAAATTGCTTAATCTTAGGTACTCATTGCTAACTTTGTAACTAACAAGGGCTCCTGTGCCCATGACTTGGCACAGAAAGCCAAACTCTGATAGTGAGTGCCTGCAACAATGTGCTTGCGCACTCACTCAGTCCTGTCTGACTCCTTGTGAATCTTTGGACTGTAGCCCGCCAGGCTCCTCTGTCCATGGGATTTTCAGGTAAGAATACTGGGATGGGTCGCCATTTCCTCCTCCAGGGGATCTTTCCACCCAGGAATCAAACCTGCATCTCTTGCGCCCCTCACATTGCAGGTGGATTCTTTACCAGCTGAGCCATCAGAGAAGCCTGTTTGCAATAAAGTAGAGGTTTATTTGCAGGGCACCAAAATCTTTCAAGCTAGAACAGTTTGTGAGCCAAGGAATTCCAGATGTACAAGCTGGGAATTTAGAAAAGGCAGAGAAACAGAGATCAAATTACAAACATCTGTTGGATCATAGAAAAAACAAGGGAGTTAAAACAAAAATATACTGCTTCATTGACTACGTGAAAACATTTGACTGTGTGGATCACAACAAACTGTGGAAAATTCTTAAGGAGATGGTAATACCAGGTCATTTGCCTCCCGAGAAACCTGTATGCAGGTTTGAGGACAGCTGCAAATAGGTCTGGAAAATAATTCATTCTTTCTAGAAACTTTTTGAGGAGAATAATAGGAAAATTCCCCATAGGAGCTGAATTTTTTAGAGAAAGTCAACCCCAAATCCTAGATTACCTTCTTTTGATATGTTAAAAACGGTAAAATTAAACTATTTTCATGCAATTTTGCCTCACCCCGAGAACTGTATATTTAGTGTTTTCTCTTTCGATATTGCCAAAACAGGTTGGATAAATTTAAAGAGTACAGGGAATTCATTCCCAGAAATGGTATGGACCTAACAGAAGCAGGAGTGGTGGCAAGAATACAAAGAACTATACAAAAAGATCTCAATGACTTAATTGCACTCATCTCACATGCTAGCAAAATAATGCTCAAATTTCGCCAAGCAAGGCTTCAATAGTACATGGAGCAAGAACTTCCAGATGTTCAAGCTGGATTTGGAAAAGACAGAGGAACCAGAGATCAAATTGCATACATCCATTGGATCATAGAAAAAGAAGAGAATTCCAGAAAAACATCTACTTCTGCTTCATTGAAGATGCTGAAGCCTTTGTGTGGATCACAACAAACTGTGGAAAATTCTTAAAGAGATAGGAATACCAGATCACCTTACCCGCATCCTGAGAAATGTGTATGCAAGTCAAGAAGCAACAGTTAGAACCAGATGTGGAACAATGGACTGGTTCCAAACCAGGAAAGGAGTATGTCAAGGCTGTATATTGTCACCCTGCTTATTTAACTTATATGCAGAGTGCATCATGCAAAATGCCCGCTAGATGAAGCAGAGCTGGAATCAAGATTACCAGGAGAAATATCAATAACCTCAGATGTGCATATGACACCACCCTTATGGCAGAAAGCTAAGAGGAACTAAAGAGTCTCTTGATGAGAGTGAAAGAGGGGAGTGTAAACGCTGGCTTAAAACTCAACATTCAAAAAACAAAGATCATGGCATTTGGTCCCATCATTTCATGGCAAATAGATAGGGAAACAATGGGAACAATGACAGACTTAATTTTTGTGGGCTCCAAAATCACTGCCGATGGTGACTATAGCCATGAAATTAAAAGATGCTTGCTTCTTTGAAGAGAAGCTATGACCAACCTAGACAGCATATTAAAAAGCAGAGAGATTACTTTGCTAACAAAGGTCTGTATAGACAAAGCTATGGCTTTTCCATTAGTCATGTGTCAGTGTGAGAGCTGGACCATAAAGAAGGCTGAGCGCCGAAGAACTGATGCTTTTGAACTGTGGTGCTGGAGAAGACTCTTGAGAGTCCCTTGAACTGCAAGGAGATCAAACCAGTCAATCATAAAGGCAATCAATCCTGAATATTCACTGGAGGGACTGATGCTGAAGCTGAAGCTCCAATACTTTGGCCACCTGATGTGAAGAACTGACTCATCTGAAAAGACCCTGATGCTGGGAAAGACTGAAGGCCAGAGAGAAGGGGCTGACAGAGGATGAGATGGTTGGGTGGCATCACTGGCTCAGTGGACATGAGTTTGAGCAAGCTCTGGGAAATGGGCAAAGACAGGGAAGCCTGGCGTGCTGCAGTCCATGGGATCGCGAAGAGTCGGAGGTACTGAGCAACCAAATAACAACAACGACACATGGAATTTCTTAAGCCTGAATATTGTCTAAATAAAGAGATTACTCAGGGAGAAAAATTAGTTAGCTGCGAAAATCTTCCAGGGTTTTAAAAGAAGTTATTAGGCAATCATAGTCTTGAGCGAATAAACTGGGTTAGTTAAAAGTCACAACTGAATGTCAGTCCTTGTCTTGCTTGAGAAAGCTGGTAGGGGCAATTTCTAAACCAAGGGAATCTGACTGTTCTGTGTTCGATATGTTAGGTCTGGCTCAGAGTGCTGAACTCTGCTGGCAGCTGAAAGGGGAAGCCGGGAAAAAGGCAAGTTTCCGATGCAGAGATGCTCTGCAGCATGACACTGGCACTGGAGGAGCCGCCGTTGTCACGCTGCACAAGATGGGCTTTCCTGAAGTTGCCAGGTAAGTGGCATTCTAGGTTTTGTCTGGCAATGAACCCTTCTGATTTTTCACAACCAATGACGTTGTACAAAAATCCTAATTTTGTTGTCTTAGTTCTAAAAAGAACAAGTATCTCATTACCTTGCTTTAATAGCATGGCTTTAAAACTTTAAAGATGACAATTAACTTACAAACTTAACCAGCCTTAGGAAAATTTTATTCAAAAAGGAGGCAGCACAGCATAGTCAAAAGAGAATGCTGAACCAGAAGCCAGGGCTGGCCGGACACCTGTCTCAGCCTTGCCAACCTGAGTAACTGTAATTTAGGCAAGTCAGTTTTGGTTTCCTTTCCCACAACTTATTTTCTCCTCATAGTGTCCCAGGCTTCTGAAGTTGTTTGGAGGAAGTCCTCAAATATGCTGAGTGTATCTCTGCAGATTTATGTTTATGAGTCCAGCTAAGCCCCGCTAGACTCCTTTCTATTCACCTCTTGCTAATTTACTTCCTGCCCTTGTCAAATGCCTGTGCTCCTCAAATTTCTAAACACTTGTCTTTTCCAAGCCTTTTCAGGATCCCTGGACCTCCTTACTCTTCTTTCAGAGAAGTGCTCATCATTTTACAGAAGGAAAAAGCCCCTTTTCCCTGCCAAGGCACAGCTTTTCTTTGCCTCCTTTTGTTTCCTTCATTTTCTGTAACTGTGTTCCAAATGATAAGGACTCCCTCCTTCCTTTGACTCTTCCTTGTTGCCTCTCTATTGACTCCTTTCCCTCTGCCAGCAAGCATGTTCAGATCTTCAGATCCTCCCTATTCTAAAGCTCTGGTTTTCTCCCTATCTTAATTACCTTTTTTTTTTTTTTTTTTTTCTATTTTCATGGTGAGCCTTTTATATTGAGCCACTTTTGTTTCTACTCTGAAATGTCTTTAGTTTCTCATCTCACCATTGAGATCAGGTAAGACCACCAATGGTCTGATTGTGATATGTTTTTGTTTTTATTTTCCATCTTCATTCTCTTGAACCTTGTTGTAACTTTCAACACTAACTGGGAAATTCCTTAGCCAAGGCTCTAAGTTCTGCCCAAGTCCAGAGACAGAGTGCTAGCAGCCTTTTATAATTTATAAGCTTCCAGATTCCAATCAAAATAAGCATTCCTTTCAGTCTGTTTGACCTTACCACCGGGTTTTTCTAACAGTGTACACAAAAATAGCAGTTTTGAAATATCAGAAGAACCCCAGTTTGGCCATTTTAGATTGATATCTCCTTTGGTATAGTTTTCCTAATTAAGTACTTGCAAACGTGAGCTCTGTGCGTGCTGTACATGAATCTGGCTGGGTGTTAGTGGGAGGTTTAGCTAGCACCAATCCTGGTAGCTCTCTGCCTCTGCCTCTGTCTCCCCGCTCTGCTCTGCCAGTATCCTCTTCTATCCAGATTGCCTGGCCAAGATGCTATCTCTTTTTCTCTTCCAACTCTTCTGTTCCCTGCTGCTCCCTCCTCCCCAGTAAAGAAAATTAAAAATGAATCAGAAGTGTTTGTGATTCCCTTTAAGGAGAAACCTGTTACAGGGAGAGGTGAATTGTCCTTGGTGCTTGCATACACAGCCTGGACCCAAGTAGAATATAGAGCCTTGGCTAGGGAATTTCCCAATTCAAGTCAGGATCCATTGAGATTAGCTAAGGAATTTGAGTTAAATATCCAGACCCATGAGCCCAGGTTTTCAGATCTATATCAATTAACACAGCCATTGGGCTTCCCTGGTGGCTCAGAGGTTAAAGCGTCTGCCTCCAAATGTGGGAGACCCGGGTTCGATCCCTGGGTCAGGAAGATCCCCTGGAGAAGGAAATGGCAATCCACTCCAGTATTCTTGCCTGGAGAATCCCATAGACGGAGAAGCCTAATACGTTATAGTCCACGGGGTCGTGAAGAGTCGGACACGACTGAGCGACGTCACCTTCACCTTCACCTTAGTTTCTAAGGCAAAGCAAGGAGTGGATAAAGAAAGCAGAATGGGAACAGACCCTTAATGGATTTTGAATCAAAGGCTCACACTGAATGCAAGGAATTAGCTCAGAAATGACGCGAACTTATTCCAGAACTTTCCCCCAAAACTATTGATTGGACAAAGACTCAACAGTGCAAGCAAAGATGGGATGAATTAATTCTGGACTATTATGAAAGGTTTGAAAAAAATTTAAGCAGTATTCTGGCTTAACACCTGAATAATTCTCTAACCAACAAAATGATCTTTTGCTTAACTCCACCTTTTTAAAAGGCTTTGATGAGGATTTAGCTAGTCTTGTTAAAAGACACAATCTAGATTGGCCCGAGTTACATACAAACACCTTTGTTACTGGCTAGCCAAATTTTCAAGACCATAAAAAGAAATAAAAGGGGGTATCTATGAAAATAGAAGCCCTTCTATGAAAATTAAGGGTGTTCAATTGTGCCAATTAAATACACAATGCCAATTGAAGGTTAACTGATCTCTTTAATTCCCAACCCCTAAAGAAAGCTAGTTTGAAGAAAAAAAATAATCTCTTCAGAATTCTGGCCCTGAGGGAATAAGTGCTAATAGGAGAACTTGATTTTCTCTCCCTGTGTCTTTAGACCAGAGCTCCCAGGATCTGACTGAAGGGGGAAAAAAAAGGACAGAAAAAAAATTCTTTTTAAAATTTAGCTTATTCCACCTGCTACTTATAGCTAGTGAGTTTTATATTGGGTATATTTACATTGTGATATCTGATTCATAACTAAGTTTAGAAAATGAAGCTAGCTATGAGATCTCTTATTGTGTCTGTCTATATGTTTATGTGTACATTATCTTTGCTTTTACCTTTGGATGATATTATCAAATTCATTGTCAATGAGCTCTACTTAACTGGATTAAAGGAAATTAAGTCCTTGGATAAATTCTGAAAAGTATAGGAGGTAATTGGCCAGAATTAATTTCAGGTTCACATGAACTGGGAAATAGTATTGTTAATAAATTAATATCTGGTATTAATGTTTAAGTTTGTTGATCTAATTAATATAGACATGACTTTAGAATCATCAACATTAAGCATAACACTTTGATTATACCTAGGTTTGATAAAAGTTAAATAGAATCTTCTTGTATTCATAGCAAATTTGTCAGCAAAGGAAGTAACTTGTAAAGAAACTTTTAAGGAAAGAAAATGTAAATGAGATAAGAGCTTAAGGATAAACTCTATTAAAAATAATTATGCTTTTGGAATGTCTATCTAAAATAGTCTCTCTAGATTCTGGTAACTTGAAATTCTAGGTGCTAAATTAAGTGATGGAGATTTGTTGAATAGCTAGGTCATTCCCACATAAAATAAGGTACTGAAACATCAATTACTGAACATTGGCATCCTTTTACAGAGAAACCAAAGGCATTTAGGACTGTTATTAATGAAAATTCTTGGTGTTATGCTCTTTATAAGAAAGCAAATGTTTTTAGAAATTATTACTGGTATTTATGTTCACCAATCTAAATAATCCTAATGTAAAGGACAATTCATAGTTGCTTACACCTTCAGTTTCATAAGAAATCAAGGTTTTAAGAGCTGAGACCTCTAATTTAAACATGTAATTAGCTCTTCCACTGGAGGCCTACACGCCGCCGCTGGGGCCGCTGCCATGTCTCTAGTAATCCCTGAGAAGTTCCAACTCATCTTGCGAGTACTCAACACCAACATCGATGGGCGGCAGAAAAATGCCTTTGTCATCACTGCAATTAAGGGTGTGGGGTGAAGATATGCTCATGTGGTGCTGAGGAAAGCGGACATCGACCTCACCAAGAGGGCAGGAGAGCTCATCGAGGATGAGGTGGAATGTGTGATCACCATTATGCAGAATCCACGCCAATACAAGATCCCAGACTGGTTCTTAAACAGACAGAAGGACGTGAAGGACGGAAAATACAGCCAGGTCCTGGCCAACGGTCTAGACAACAAACTCTGCAAAGACCTGGAGCGCCTGAAGAAGATTCGGGCCCACAGGGGGCTGCGCCACTTCTGGGGACTCCGTGTTTGAGGCCAGCACACCAAGACCACAGGCCGCCGTGGTCGCACTGTGGGTGTGTCCAAGAAGAAATAATGTGTGGGCGCTGTGTGAATAAATAGTTTATAGTTTAAAAAAAAAACATGTAATTAAAGCTGACAAAAATAATAAAGGTAACATTTCAGTATACAGTAGGAAAGTAGAATGTTTTTAGTAAAGAATGTATGTGGAATGGAATTGCATTTTATTAAGGGAAAAGGAGGTAACCAACCCTGGTGGCTCCATGGGTGAAGAATCTGCCTGCATTGCAGGAGACACAGGAGATGGGGGTTTGATCCCTGGGTTGGGAAGATTCTCCTGGAGGAGGTAATGGCAACCCACTACAGTATCTTGCTTGAAAAATCCCATAGACAAAGTAGCCGGCAGGGTACAATCCAAAAAGATCACAAAGAGTCGGACAGAAGTGAGCGACTAAGCACATATCAGCACGTGTGGACTGTAGCATAAGGGAAAAGGAGGTAGGTCTGACTTAGAGCTGGCTATCTCTGGATGGATAGAGAAAGCGATACAGTGATACTGATGGATACAGAAAGTGATAAAAGGTTTGTGGAAAGTAGACCCTGAGAAAAGCTTTGTGTATGATCAGGGTTGACTAAGTTTAAAATAAATTTAATTGACTAAATGAATTTTAAAAGTAAGTTGGTGAAAAACTTGAATCCAGCATTTTCTCTCTGCTAAGAAAACGAGTTTTCTTAAGATGTTGAACTGCCTTTGATAACAGATTTTAGGTTTCCCTATCTTTTAAGTGATCTGTTCCGTATTTGCCTTTGAAATCTTTTACTGTTACTTTGATTGAGTAGCTATTGTTTCACAGTGACCTGTGATTCTGTCTATCTGAGTGTTCTAAATCCTCTTGATATTTATTGATAAAACTTCCTATATCAAATTCTAATGAAGTCCTTTTGATGTCTAGTCAACTTTAGGATGCTTCAGAGGCTCCCTGAAACATCCCAAAGAGAGATATTCAACTAATTAGGTTCATTTGATATATTCAATTACATGAGAAGTATTATCAAATGAGTAATACATCTTCTTAGGTTATTTTGTATGGTGGATGTTACTAAAATAGATATTCTATAAATTTTATGAAATTCCTTAAGCTTGAATATGTCCTAGTAAAATGTTGTCAGTCATTATCTTAAAGTGTTATATGTCACAGTAGTAACCAAGTTTCTTTGTCAACTGCATCATAATCAGATTTTAAATGTGCCTTCTTAAGTCTTTTATCATTACAGACAATTATGGTTTTATTCTAATACGTTTGCAAAAATGCTCCCTTTATAAGAAGATGTATAAAATGGACTTCTGGGTAATTAGAGTGTTCTGATTTTCAGACCATAATGCTGAACTGGGTAAGAAATTAAAGAATTCTAATGGAAAACCTGATGACTTCATAAAACTGTTAGCAAAAAGGATTAGTAACATAGGACTTAGTGAACTGGTGAATATGGTTATAATTTTTATGGTTTATATCTGAAAAATTACTGGCTTGAATATATGTTTTCCAGGTAAAAGGAAAACCTTCCCCTCAAAATAATTATGACTTACAGCAATTTGGTAAATTATACCTTTGTAAGCAGAATTCAAACATTTATCTTTTCTCTCTATCTGCTCCCTCCAGAGATGAAACTCTTGGGTTCCCAGCAGCCTCATCAGATAAATTAGAAAGGCTACTTCACTAGCAAGTATGGAAACCTCCAGGTATTTTGGGAACCATGAAAAGGAAGGAATTCACCTAGATCTGTCAGACAAAATCTGTGACAAGCTCTTGTCGTGACTTTCCTAGCCCTGAGAAGCTTTTTTAAAAATTCAGTCTGGGACTCCTTATAAAAATTTCGGCAAAGCACCTCTTTGAGGAAAACTTGGTTGCCACCGCGGCGGAGCCCCACGCCACCTGCTCCCGTTCCTGCCTCACCGCTGTTCACTCTCCCCGAAGAACAAGCTGGTCAGGAGGCCATGCTGCTGCCATGGCCGTTAAAACACCAGCAAGACTCTCATGGAGCCAGAGGTGGCCATTCACCAGACTAGGATCACCGTCACCAGCCGCAGTGTGAGGTCTCTGGAGAAGCCATGGGCTGGTCAGCGGTGCAAAGGAAAAGAATCTCAAAGTGAAAGGACCTGTTCGGATGCCTACCAAGACTCTGAGAGGAACCACTGGGAAAACTCCTTGTGGTGAAGGTTCTAAGACTTGGGATTGATTCCAGATGAAGATCCATATGTGACTCATTGACCTGCACAGTCCTTCTGAGACTGTCGAGCAGATCACTTCCATCAGTATTAAGCCAGGAGTCAAGGTAGATGTTACCATTGCCAATGCCTAAATCAACCTTTTTAATAAGTTGATAATCAGCTGTTTAAAAAAAAAAAAGCTTCAGCAAAGCAAAAAGTAGTCCATCTGATCAATTCGAGTTATACAAATCATAAATCAGGTCAAGTTTACTGAGACCAGATTTATTTTGCAAACAAATTAGTCTTAATTTGGTTTTATTTGGTAGAAATGAAGGTAATTTTAGAGAGAAAAAGATTATGTTTCAACGAATGTTAAATCCCAGTTTTATTAATGGAGGTCTGTGTTTACTAAGACTCGCTTCCTGGATAGTTCCTTGTGTTATATTAATATAAAGGTTAATTGAATTATTAAAAGGATACTCTAAATTTTTTCTGAGCTTATCTCAGTAATTTATCTTTGAATGAAGGTCAGATGCCCCACGACCTATGACCAGGGATTGTGCATACTGGGAAAGAGAATGTAAAGGACTGTCTCCAACCTAGATGGAAGGACACTTATCGGGTCCTCTTAATTAGCTCATGCACAGTGAAACTGAAGGGAATTAACTTTTGGATTAATTCCCACTTGCCAAGACCCTTACATTGGACTAGCCTATAGAGAAGATGGCCACCCTCAATATCACCTTAAAACAACACTCAAATGGTGAGAAACTACACTCACACTAGGATGAGAAGAAGACATTAGAAGTAGACAGCTAGCCCAAGATCCTGGACCTGACTCATATGATCATTTATAATGTTTTCTTGACTTCTTGGTACTTTGTATATGAATCAAATGTTTTCCTATCATGAGCACGATCATATGCTAATTAAAAAAATCAATGCAGTTGTTGAGTTTGCTGCTAGTTAGCTATGTTAGTACTTTTGTGTTACTGTGGTGGATTTCTCTCCTCCAAGGCTCTGATTGAATAGCCCTTAGGAAATTATTTTAGAAGAAAGAAAATTCAGTCTTATTCAGGCTACTCTTGATATTATTAGACGGGATCCCCTCACCTAGCCAATTAATAATATTTGCTCTGACCCTGACAATAAAAATGAATTTTCTGGACTTCTCTGATGTTCCATTTGTTAAGACTCCACACTTCCAATGCTGGGATCATGAGTTCTATCCCTAGTTGGGGAACTAAGATCCCACAGATGAACACAGGCAAAAAAGAAATAAAAAAGTTTTTTTCCTTCCAAAGTTACTCAAGCTTTATCAGAGTAACAAGCAAAATTTCAGCCAAGGAATAAAACCTGCCACAGTTATGGAATGGATTTATGAGGTTAACACCAGGCTATGCCTTCTGGTGGTTCAGACGGTAAAGCGTCTGCCTGCAGTGTGGGAGACCCGGGTTTGATCCCTGGGTTGGGGAGATTCTCTGGATAAGGAAATGGCAACCCACTCCAGTTACTCTTGCCTGGAAAATTCCACGGACTAAGTAGCCTGGTAGGCTACAGTCCATGGGGTCGCAAAGAGTCAGACACGACTGAATGACATCACATACATACATATGCTCATTTAAGTTTTAAGGTCCTTATTTTCTTGGGAACAATTAAGTTATACTAAGGATAACCAGCCTAATAACACTAGTTGGGCTGGGAACTTTATGGACAGTGCCAATATATCATTTCCTTGAAAGATAAGGCTTGGAACAGAGCAGAATAAGTCAGATGACCTGGCGATACATTGGACTACACCTAATGAAAGTTCTTGGCTTCTGGCTTTAATACTGCTGTGTGTGTTAGTCACTCAGTCATGTCTGGCTCTTTGAGACCCCACGGACTGTATCCTGCCAGGCTCCTTTATCCATGGAATTCTCTAGGCAAGAATACTGGAGTGGGTTTCCATTCGCTTCTCCAGGGGATCTTCCTGACCCAAGGATTGAACCAGGGTCTCCTGCATTGCAGGCAGACTCTTTACTGTCTGAACCACTGACCCAATAGTACTGCTATCTGTGTTATTTGTATTTGCCTGTTTTACAAGAGTACTGTTTCTTACATTACCAGATGTGTGACTGAGCCTCTGACAAAATATATAGTTCTATATGTGACCAATGATTGTAATAGTATAACTGTACATGTGGGAAGATACAATAAGAGGTTTGTTTTTTTTTTTTTCCTGGATCATAATAGATTAGTAAGACAGGTGGTCTGGAGACCTTTGACTATTGTTAAATAAGCCTAGCCCAATAGTAGCACATTGAGTGGACTATTAGCAAAATCTTCACCAGACCTAGGAATGAGCCTTTCTAGCATCATGGGATGAAATGGTCATGAAATGCCTCCTAAAACATGGTCAAATTTATAACCATGAGGGGGCCCTGTAACCTACAAATTGGCATTTGCCATGGGCACTTGCCATCTACCTCTGCAAGGATTAAATCATATGCTGTTGCAGCAGCTGATTTTCAACAGCCCCTGAAAGGAATTTAAGGTAGAGAGTAGAGATGAAGCATTCTGTGCTCTGGGAAAAATCGGCAGAACAGGTCTTCAGATGGTTAGGTATTTTCAGAAGTCGATTTTATGAGCCCAGTTCTTGTATCTCCTCATATCTAGAAAAGTGGGAGGTGGGAGGGGGGGTTCATGTCTGGGAGTGCATGTAAAAAAATAAATAAATACAAAATATATATATATATACATCCACATCATAAAAAAAAAAAAGAATTCTTAATGGTGATGACTGCTCCTTTGTGAGTAGCAGAAACCTGCAAAAAAAAAAAAAGTGTTTGATTGCAGGTACTTCCCCTTCACCAAAATCACATATATACTGACCTTCCCCGCCTTTGGATCAGTTTCTCAAAGCTATCTGAAATGCTGTCTCAGGCTACAGTTCTCATTATGCTGCAAATAAACTTAATCACAGCTTTCACAGTGTGCATTTTTAAGCTGGCAGATCTTTGAGATCTAAGACTTTAATTCTCCCCTTGTGTTTGAAGATCTCCCTCCTCCTGAGTAAATGTTTATTGAGTTGAATCAAATAAAAAGATGTTGAATTTTGTTTCTACTTTAATCTGATTCATTTGTTCTGTATCATCTTCTGGAATTCCCTCTAGTTCATATTTGGAGTTGAAAACCCTCAGTAAAAGCCAAACAATAAGGAGCTACCAGAGTCAGCACATTAGTATAGCTCAGAACAGAAGATTAGCATTAGATCTAATTAGCTCAGAATAGAAGAGTATGCATTTAGGGCAATAAATTCTGTTTTAAACATGGAATTCTCATAGTTTTATTTTCAGGAGACTAAATAATTGGGAGACAGAATTGTTCACAAAACTCCAGTTGATGTTTCTGAGAAGGCAGAAGAATGAAAAAATCCAGATGATATATTAATGACTGAAAGAAATTGGCTTGAAGTACTGAAGATAGTTTTGATAGTTTTAGTGGTAGAACATAACCCACTTCAAAGGCCAAAGTTGGGAAAATAATTCTAACTCTGATGGTACAAATAAAATTTCAAGTGAGGATTTTTTTTAAGTACTCATTGTACATAATCGGATTTCCTTAGTTTCTTGTTTGGCTAACTCTGAGGAGCAGATGCTTCATGCCTAGGCCCCTAAGTATGATCCTCTGAGTATATATGGAAAGGCAGACATATCTTTTTCAAAATGCTACAGAAGCCCAGAGGAAGAAGTTAGTACGAAGAACCTGACTTTGAACTGGGATGACTAGGACTGTCCAGCAGAAGGGTAGATGAAGAGCATCCCAGGCTTGTACACAGATGTGGAGATTTGCAAATGCAAGACTTGGTGAGTGGTGGTCCTGTGTGGGTAGAGGGTAGATTATTTTGTTGTGCCTGGGTAGAGGGGCAGAGTCAGTACACAGGTGACAGGAGACTGGATCAAAGTTTTGAAAGGCTTCCAATGCTGTGCTCAGGAGTTTGGAATTTATCCTGAAAATAGGAGTTTTAGCAAAAGATTATGTGGTTATATTGCACTTTAGGTAGATTATTCTGGTATTACTTTGACTCGAGTGATGGAGGGACCAGAGGCCAGGAATCCTTAGCAAACAGTTGTAGTAGTGTGGGTAAGAGATGTTCAGGGCTGCAACAGGGACCGTGAAAATGAATAGGAGAGGTCATATTTAAGAGCTGTGACCAATTTAATTTAATTTACGGTTTTAATTAATTGTGCATTTAATTTGCAGTTAAACTTTTCTTTCCTTTAGACCACTTCTGAATGTATTAACTTTGTATTATAACATCATATTCATTTTATGCATGACACAGGCTGAGAATAGATTTGGCTGCCTTCTTGTCTCACAAGCATCACATGCTGACTGTACCTGAGATGCAACTTTGATTTTTCTTCACTCCCACTGCATTCTTCCTTTTGGCACTACCATCCCCCCAGTTATTCAGGCCAAACACCTACATCATCCTTGGTCTTTCCCCTCCCACCTAGATCTCCCACATTCCCAGCAGCAAGATGTATGGAGCCTATGTCCAAAATCTATTTTGAATCCCCTTCCTTCTCTTCATCTCCACTGGCAGACTGCCTCCACTGTAGTCCAGACCACCACCATTTCCTATCTGGACCTCTTCAGCAGCCTCATAACTCTCTCCCCACCTAAGTTCTTGCATCCCAGCCTGGCCACTGCACACTGTTGTAAGAATAATCACAACTATTTCACTTTCCTGTTGAATCATTTCAGCGGGTTCCCGAATTCCCTACTTTGGCCTGCATGATTTTGTCCCTGCCCAGTTCTCCAATTTCATTTCATGCCATTCTCCCTCTATTAACTGTACTCTCGTAACTGGTACTGTTTTACTTTTTTTTTAACGTAACAAACTGTTTTCTCCCTTAGGATCTTTGCAGTTTCCTCTTTGAATGGCTAGCTCTTTTTCTTCCGTTAATTGGGTCTTAGCTTAAATTCACTTGCTCAGAGACATCATTCCTTGACTGCTTTACTTAGAGTAGGTTTCTCTTCTTGTTTGTTTTCTAATACTTGCAATTATTTTTGTGTGTTTACTTCTTTTTCTCCTGGAAAAATATAAACTCAGTGAGGGACTGGGTCTCACTTGTTCACTGTTAGACTTCCAGCACCTCGAACAAGGCTTGGCATGTGGCAAGCAGTCATTAAACATGTATGCAATGATAGAAGGGAAGGGAAAAGAAGGGAGAAACAGATGGAATGTGTGGGGAGAGAGAAAGAAAAGGAAGGAGAGGGGGTAGGGAAAGAGGAAAGAAAGGCTTTGCTTACTGAGCAGCTGCTAGGCTCTTGACTCCATCAAGAGTATACCCATTTGGTGTTTGTTGTTCCAATCCTGGGCCAGCTACTACCAGCAAGCTTGTATTATTTCAGAGGAATTACAAATCCTAAGGTGCCTTCATCTTTCACAAATCTTTGAGTCGTCTAACACCTGATTCTCTGCGCTTGTGATAGTCATGGCTGTCATTTTTTTACCTCGGGCTAGGGTCTCTGCTAGGTACCTTCTCCAGGGGATCTTCCCAACCCAGGGACTGAGCCCAGGTCTCCTGCATTGCAGGCGGATTTTTTACCAGCTGAGCCACCAGGGAAGCCCATGTGACTGACTAGGCTATCTAAAATAATCCACCCAACACACAAATGTGCTTTCTTTATATTCCCTTAACCTGCTTTATTTTCTTTATAGTAACCATATTCTTCATTTTTTTTGCATATTCATTGTCTCCCCCACTGGCACAGAGGCTTCAGTATTTGTTGAAAAAATGGGAAGAAAATCTTGTGGGTTTTTTTTTTAAGCTTTTTTTGACAATACCAGTTTCCTTTGGGTAAGAGTCACAACATCTCTCAGGGTTTCTGAAAGTTACTACATTTATATAACATTTACTGTATAAATGTTAAAAAACCTAGTACCTGTGTGAGCCCATGGCTTGAAATAGATTATTTTCCACAGTTCTTTTAGAGCTCATCAAATTGAGGCTGCTCCAAACAGTTCTGCAGTTGATTAATTTAAGGTAGATCTTGTCTTTATGGAGATTGAGAAGAAGCTTGAAGATGTGATTTATGTAAAATACCACCAGGAGGGCCCTGGGCTAGAGGAAGCAGATATAGAGTTCAGGTATTGCCATGAAGTGATGCAAATTGAAAATTTATATCATATTGTCAGAAGATGTAAGTAAAATTTATGTAAAATACGACCAGGAGGACCCTGAGCTAGAAGGAGCAGATATAGATTTTGGGTATATCCATGAAGTGGTATAAGTTGAAAATTTATATCATATTGTCAAGTATTGAGTGTATTTTACATTTCTCAGTGTCTCTTATAGCTTCCTTGTAATTCTGGTAAGAGTGTATTTCAGAAATTCATAAATCCCTAGGTTTCAATTATGTAAAGTGATTCTAACTTATTTTGGTGCAATTTCTTTCTGGAAAAAAAGATCTTACCTAGAACTATGCAAAAGAATAATAATTAAAGGAGCCTTAAAAGTGCCTAATGGG
>SJYX01019686.1:0-20034 GCA_006410675.1 Oreotragus oreotragus | reverse complement strand
CCCTGGGATTTCTTTGGAAGGAATGATGCTAAAGCTGAAACTCCAGTACTTTGGCCACCTCATGCGAAGAGTTGACTCATTGGAAAAGACTCTGATGCTGGGAGGGATTGGGGGCAGGAGGAGAAGGGGACGACCGAGGATGAGATGGCTGGATGGCATCATGGACTCGATGGACGTGAGTCTGAGTGAACTCCGGGAGTTGGTGATGGACAGGGAGGCCTGGCATGCTGTGATTCATGGGGTCGCAAAGAGTTGGACACGACTGAGCGACTGAACTGAACTGAACTGAACTGATTGAAGAAGGCCTTTTTATCTCTTTTTACTTTTCTCTAGATCTCTCCATTCACTTGGTTATATCTTCCCCTTCCTCCTTTGCCTTTTGCTTCTCTTCTTTCCTCAGCTATTTGTAAAGCCTCCTGAAACAACCACTTTACTTTCTTGCATTTCTTTTACTTAGGGATGGTTTTGGTCACCACCTTCTGTACAATGTTATGAACCTCTTCCAGAGTTCTTCAGACACTTTGTCTCCCAAATCTAATCCCTTGAATGTTTTTTATCACCTCCACTGTATAACCATAAGGGATTTGATTTAGGTCATACCTGAGTGGCTTAGTGGTTTTTCCCAGTTTTTAAAATTTAAGCCTGAATTTTGCCATAAGGAGCTGATGATCTGAGCCACAGTCATCTCCAGGTCTTGTTTTTGCTGACTGTATAGAGCTTCTCCATCTTTAGCTGCAAAGAATGCAATCAATCTGATTTTGGTTAGGGCATAGGCTTGGGTTACTGTGATGTTGAGTGGCTTTCCTTGGAAATAAACCGAGATCATTCTGCTGTTTTTGAGATTGCACCCGTGTGTCGCATTTCAGACTCTTTTGTTGGTTATGAGGGCTACTCCATTTCTTCTAAAGGATCCTTGCCCACGGTGAAAGAAAAGAAAGAAAGAAAGAAAATGTTAGTCATGTCTGGCTCTTTGTGACCCCATGGACTGTAGCCTGCCAGGCTTCTCTGTCCATGGAATTCTCCAGGCAAGAAAACTGGAGTGGGTTGCCAGTTCCTTCTCCAGGGGATCTTCCTGACCCAGGGATCAAACCCAGGTCTCTTGCATTGCAGGCAGTTTCTTTACCATCTGAGCTACCAGGAATAGATACAATGGTCATCTAACTTAAATTGGCCTAAAAATGTACTCCAGTCCATTTTAGTTCACTGATTCCTAAGATGTCAATGTTTACTCTTTCCATCTCCTGTCTGACTACTTCCAATTTACCTTCCAGGTAAATTGGACCTAACATTACAGGTTCCTATGCAATATTGTTCTTTACAGCTTCAGATTTTACTTTCATCACTAGACATATCCACAGCTGAGCATCTTTCCCACTTTGGCCCAGCTGCTTCATTCTTTCTGGAGCTGTTAGTAATTGCCCTCTGCTCTTCCACAGTAGCATAGTGGACACCTATCCTCGGGGGGACTCATCTTCCTATGTAATATCTTTTTGCCTTTTTTTTTTTTCAATTGTTCATGGGGTTCTCCTGGCAAGAACACTGGAGTGGTTTGGCATTCCCTCCTCCAGTGGACCACGTTTTGTCAGATCTATGACCCGTCTGTCTTGGGTGGCCCTGCCTGGCATGGTTCATAACTTCACTGAGTTATGCAAGACCTTCACCTCAACAAGGCAGTGATCCATGAAGGGGACTATCACAATAGGTATTAGGATTTCAAAATAAGAGTTTTGGGGTATACAAGCTTTCAGACCATATATGGCAAGTCTTATCTTTTTTTTTTTAATTAAGGCACAGATTAACTATTGTGCCATGATTTGATATTATTACAATTATTAGTAGTAATACTATTAGAGTACTATTTTTATATAGATTACCCAAAGAACTGACTGCTGGAAATTCTGATTTCTTGGTGAAATTTTCCTTTTGCATTTGAACTTCTCTTTTGTCCAAGGAAGACATGGCTGGTTTAGCAATGAGGTTAGAGTCTTTGTGGTATGCCCTTTTTTTTTTTTGATTATACTATTAAAATTGATATTTAAAAAAACTTTTTATATAAGTAATATATACTCAAGTGCCAACAAAAAGAAAAACTCCTCTCCTATAATCCCACTCATCCATATCATGA
Organism: Oreotragus oreotragus; assembly: GCA_006410675.1. Taxonomy (NCBI): domain Eukaryota; kingdom Metazoa; phylum Chordata; class Mammalia; order Artiodactyla; family Bovidae; genus Oreotragus; species Oreotragus oreotragus. The sequence goes on along the minus strand of SJYX01019686.1, from coordinate 17,909 downwards.
GTTCACAAATGATGGCCTATGCACCAGATTCATCCCACCACCTGTTTTTTTTTTATTGTGTTTTGTGTAAAAATTTTCTGAAGTTTAGCCCATAAGGAAGGGTATAAATCTGAGTGTTTAGCCTGATAAATGTTAACAAATGAATATATCTCCCAGCTCAAGATGCAGAATGTTGCCAGTGCTCTAGAAACCTCCTCACACCACCTCCCATTACTATTCACTCCCAAAAGGAACCACTATTCCAAATTCTACCACCATCGGTTGATTTTGTTTATTTTAGAAATTCATATAGATGGAGCCATACAGTATTTACTGTTTGAGGTGTGGTTTCTTTTGCTCATCATTGTAAGATTCATTATCTTTTTGCATGTAGCATTAGTTCGTTTTTACTATGTGAATGCACCAGAATTTATTTATTCAGTTAACGGTTGATATATCTTTGCAGTGTTTCCATTATGGGGCCTTATAAATAAAGCTGCTGTGAACATTCTCTTATGCGTCTGTTTGTGGACATACATACTTATCTCCATGCTAATGGGAAAGGCAATGGCACCCCACCCCAGTACTCTTGCCTGGAAAATCCAATGGACGGAGTAGCCTGGTGGGCTGCAGTCCATGGGGTTACTAACAGTCGGACAGACTGAGCGACTTCACTTTCACTTTTCTCTTTCACGCATTGGAGAAGGAAATGGCAACCCACTCCAGTGTTCTTGCCTGGAGAATCCCAGGGACGGGGGAGCCTGGTGGGCTGCCATCTATGGAGTCGCACAGAGTCGGACACGACTGAAGTGACTTAGCAGCAGCAGCAGCAGCAGAAATGCTAAGGGCTTCCCTCATAGCTCAGTTGGTAGAGAATCTGCCTGCAATACAGGTAGACCTGGGTTCGATTCCTGGGTCAGGAAGATCCCCTGGAGAAGGAACTGGCAACCCACTCCAGTTTTCTTGCCTAGAGAATCCCCATGGACAGAGGAGACTGGCAGGCTACAGTCCATGGGGTTGTAAGAGTTGGAGATGACTAAACCGCCACCACCACCACCACCAGAAATGCTAAGTCATGAGCTACCGTATAGCCAGGTGTTTAATATGGATATACTATTTACATTCTCCTCCATATTATATGAGAGTTTCATTTGCTCTATATTTTTGACAATACTTGGCAATGTCATTTTTTGGTTTGTTTTTAACTCGGGTACACTGAGGTATTATTTATATACAATAGACTCTACCTTTGTAAGATGTATAATTATATGAATTCAGACAAATGCATACAGTATTATAGTCACTCCCAAAAATCAAGATACAGAAGATTTCCAAATAATATCCTTGCATCCTTTTGTTCTCAATCCCCTACTCTCACCCTCAGGTGCTGGCAACCACTGAGCTGACTTCTGTCCCTATAGTTTCACTTTTCCCAGGATGTCATAAGCTTCCAATGGAATCATACTCTTTGTGCCTTTTTGAGCCTGCTTCTTTCATGTATTATCAATAGTTTCTTCCTATTTGTTGCTAATTAGTTTATCCACTCGCCAGCTGGAGTATATTTAGTTTTTTTTTCCAGGCTTTGGCAATTTGAGGAAAGCCCCTAATGAACCTTCACGAATAGGTGTGGATTTATGTTTTCATTTCTCTTGGGTAAACACCTATGAATGGGATTTCTAGATCATATGGCATGTGTGTGTTTAGCTTTCTAAGAAACTTCCAGACTGTTTTCTAAGGTGACTGTATCATTTTAAAGTCCCTCCAGCATTGTGTTGACTTTTCAACTGCTCATACTCACCAGCACTAGGTATTATTTTTTTGAAGCCATTTGGCTGGATGGCATCACTGACTTGATGGACGTGAGTCTGAGTGAACTCCGGGAGTTGGTGATGGACAGGGAGGCCTGGCGTGCTGTGATCCATGGGGTCACAAAGAGTCAGACACGACTGAGCGACTGAACTGAACTGAATTGATGCTACTAGGTATGTTGTATCTCATCTATACTTTCAACTTGCATTTTCCTGATGAATAATGGAATTGAACACCATTTCATGTGCTTTTTTTAGTTATTTGGAGATCTTTTGTATGTGCCTGTTTGCTTGCCCATTTTTGTAGTGGACTATCCAGCCTTTTCTAATGGAATGATAGGAGTTTTTTTTATATTTTCTGGCTACAAGTGATTTGTTAGATATATAAGTTGCAAATATCTTCTCCCTCTTGGTCTGCTACTGTTTTGAAAATAGTTTTATTGGAATATGGTGGCATGCATTTGCTTATGTATTTTCTGTAGCTGTTCTTGTGCTACAAGTACAGGGTTGAGTCATTGCATTAGAGGTCTAGTAGTTCACAACACCTAAAATATTTAGTGTCTGATCATTTACAAAAAAGTTTGCTAAGCCCTGCTATAGATAGCTATTCATCTTCTATGACCACAAATTTAATGGTTTAAAACAACACACACATTGATTACCTCACAGCTTCCATAGATAAACTGGCTGAGGACAGCTTAGCTGAGTTCTCTGTATAAGGTCTTGCAAGTTGCAGTCAGGGTGTTATCCAGGGCTGGATTGTCATCTGGAGACTTGGCTAGGAAAGGGGTTTATGTCCAAGCTCAATCATGTTGCTGCAAAAGTAACTTCCTTGCCTCTATGAGAATGATAGCTTCGTTTCTGCTGGTTACAGGCCAGAGTCTGCCCTCAGCTCCTACAGGCCAGTACCCTGCCAGGTAGTCCTCCCCATATGCAGTGTGCAACTCACAGGATGAATCTAGCTTGAAATCAAGGCCAGCAGGAGAGTGAGACAAAATTTACACCCTCAACTTTCTCACATTCTGCAGGCTAGAAGCAAGTCACAGGTCCTGACCACACGCGAAGGTAGGGGATTATCAGTTCAGCTCAGTCATACAGTCGTGTCCAACTATTTGCAATCCCATGGACTGCAGCGTGCCAGGCTTCCCTGTCCATCACCAACTCCCAGAGCTTGCTCAAACTCATGTCCATCGAGTCAGTGATGCCATCCAACCATCTCATCTTCTGTCGTCCCCTTCTCCTGCCTTCAACCTTTCCCAGCATCAGGGTCTTTTCTAAGGAGTCAATTCTTTGCATCAGGTGGCCAAAGTATTGGAGTTTCAGCTTTAGCATCAGTCCTTCCAAATTCAGGACTGATTTCCTTTAGGAAGGACTGGTTGGATCTCCTTGCTGTCCAAGGGACTCTCAGGAGTCTTCTCCAACATCACAGTTCAAAAGCATCAGTTCTTCAGTGCTCAGCTTTCTTTATAGTCCAACTCTCACATCCATACATGACCATGGGAAGAACCATAGCTTTGACTAAACGGACCTTTGCTTTTTAATATGCTGTCTAGGCTTGTCATAGCTTTTCTTCCAAGGAGCAAGTGTCTTTTAATTTCATGGCTGCAGTCACCATCTGTAGTGATTTTGGAGCCCAAGAAAATAAAGTCAGTCACTGTTTCCATTGTTTCCCCATCTATTTACCATGAAGTGATGGGACCAGATGCCATGATCTTTGTTATCTGAATGTTGAATTTTGGGCCAGCTTTTTCACTGTCCTTCCTAGGGGAATATACAAAGGCATGAATGAATACCAGAAAGCAGCAATCACAGGGGTCACCTTACAGCCTGTGTGCCACAGTAGCTATTATTAATATATTGGTCTCCAAGTTTGCAAGTTGGAATCTACAAGTTTATAAGCCTCTTCCGTCTATATGGGCTTCCCTGATAGCTCAGTTGGTAAAGAATCCACCTGTAATGCAGGAGACCCCAGTTCGATTCTTGGTTTGGGAAGATCCACTGGAGACTAGGTATGCTACCCACTCCAGTATTCTTGGGCTTCCCCTGTGGCTCAATTGGTAAAGAATCCTCCTGCAATGTGGGAGACATTCACCTTACAGCCTGTGTGCCACAGTAGCTATTATTAATATATTGGTCTCCAAGTTTGCAAGTTGGAATCTACAAGTTTATAAGCCTCTTCCGTCTATATGGGCTTCCCTGATAGCTCAGTTGGTAAAGAATCCACCTGTAATGCAGGAGACCCCAGTTCGATTCTTGGTTTGGGAAGATCCACTGGAGACTAGGTATGCTACCCACTCCAGTATTCTTGGGCTTCCCCTGTGGCTCAATTGGTAAAGAATCCTCCTGCAATGTGGGAGACATGGTTCAATCCCTGGGTTGGGAAGATCTCCTGGAGAAGGGAAAGGCTACCCACTCCAGTATTCTGGCCTAGAGAATTCCATGGACTGCATAGTCCATGAGTTGCAAAGAATTGGACATGACTGAGTGACTTTCACTTTCACTTTATACATATATAATTGAATATCTGTTTTTAAGTAAAATGTGGGTTCATGCCTACAGTTTGTTTTGAAATTGGTTTATATAACAATCTCTTTAAGAATTTCCCATCTCTTTAAGACTTCTTAAAGAGAGGGAATGCCAGACCACCTTACCTGCCTCCTGAGAAATCTGTATGCAGGTCAAGAAGCAATAGTTAGAACTGGACATGGAACAACAGACTGATTCCAAATAGGGAAAGGAGTATGTCAAGGCTGTATATTGTCACCCTGCTTATTTAACTTCTATGCAGAGTCATCATGAGAAATGCTGGCCTGGATGAAGCACAAGCTGGAATTGAGATTGCCAGGAGAAATATCAATAACCTCAGATACACAGATGACACCACCCTTATGGCAAAAAGTGAAGAAGAACTAAATAGCCTCTTGATGAAAGTGAAAGAGGGAGAGTGAAAAAGATGGCTTAAAACTCAGCATTCAGAAAACTAAGACTGTGGCATCCAGTCCCATCATTTCATGGGAAATAGATGGGGAAACAATGGAAACAGTGACAGATTTTATTTTGGGGGGCTCCAAAACCACTGCAGAGGGTGACTGCAGCCATGAAATTAAGACACTTGCTCCTTGGAAGAAAAGCTATGACCAGCCTAGCAGAGACATTACTTTGCCGACAAATGTCCATCTAGTGAAAATATGGTTTTTCCAGTACGGATGTGAGAGTTGGACTATAAAGAAGGCTGAGCACTGAAGAACTGATGCTTTTGAACTGTGGTGTTGGAGAAGATTCTTGAGAGTCCCTTGGACTGCAAGGAGATCCAACCAGTCCATCCTAAAGAATGAATATTCTTGATGAATATTCTGGAATGAATATTCCAGTCCTGAATATTAGTTGGAAACGAAGCTGAAACTCCAATACTTTGGCTACCTGATGCGAAGAACTGACTGGAAAAGACCCTGATCCTGGGAAAGACTGAAGTCAGGAGAATAAGGGGACAACAGAAGATGAGATGGCTGGATGGCATCACCGACTTGATGGACACGAGTTTGAGCAAGCTCCTGGAGTTGGTGATAGACAGGGAAGCCTGGCATGCTATAGTCCATAGGATTGCAAATAGTCAGACATGACTGAGCAACTGAACTGAATTGAACTATATAACAATATCATGAACTGTATAACATGAATGTGTCTTTTCAGGTCGTGAAATGTAGATCCTTATCATCTAATGGCTGCATTGCACCCCACTATATGAATACACCATGATTATCTAATGAATTCCCTCTTCTTAAATTTTGCAGTTACCTGTGATATATGCTATATTTTACCAGGCTGCTGTTGAGTGTATGTGAGTGCCCATGTGCCCACACTAACACTGGGTGTGATTCTGTTACAGTCAGTGGCTTTTGACTAAAATGTACACATGAAACTGAACACTTCCTTTTTCTCCTTCCTTCTGTATGTCTCTTCTTTAGATAAGAAGGCTGACTGCACAATCACAATGACTGACTCGGACTTACTGGCTCTGATGACTGGTAAAGTGAATCCTCAGATGGTAAGTATGACGGAACTTATGTCCTTGTATTAGGTGGATTTTAACCTGTGTCACTTCATCACCTATTGCAGCTTCATCCCATAAAGTGTAAAGTGGTCAAAGTCAAAAAACTCCGTGTTCCCCAAACATTCACTTAATGGATGACAAATAGTTGTGGAGCTAGCCACGTGGCAGCCATTGGCCCCGTGTGCTGAAAATGTCCAGATGAATAAGAAATAGTTCACATGCTCTGGGCATCCACAGTTTGGTACGAGACAGGTCTGCAGAAGAATAAGTGCAACCAAATATCTGTGGTGCCCTGTCTGGCTTGTGGCTGGGGAGCGTGGAATAAGGAGAAGCCATATCTTCCTGGGCTGCCAGAGACGGCTTCACAGAGGAAATAATGCTTGGCTTTGTCCTGGGGGTGGTCAGGCGTCATCAGTGCACAGGTGGAGAGTAGGAGCCCTCCTAACAGAAGAAAGGACGAGTCACCACAGAGGCAAGACGTTTTACCTGTCGCATCTTTGCCTGTGCTCCTTTTTTGTCCGAGCTGTGATTTCCTTGACAAACTTCTTATCTTTTTAAAATGATCTTAGGGATTTCCCTGGTGGCCCATGGCTAAGACTGTGCTCCCAAGTAACGGGGCTTGTGTTCAGTCCTTGGTCAGGAAACTAGATCTCACACGCTACAACTAAGAGTTTGCATTCTGCAATTAAAGACCCCTTATGCTGCAGGTGAGACTCTGCACAGCCAAACAGAATAAACGAATAATAATATAACAAAACAGAATGAACTTAGTTGTTATGTTTAAAGACCTCCTACCACACTGTTGGGGAGCTATAGTCAGTACCTCTTCTGGGCCACTTACTGGACTGCTAGCCTAGCACTTGTCTCATTACACTAGTCATGACATGACTGCCTCTTCTCCCAGTAGAGTGTGCATGTCTCAAGGGAACAAACCACGTCTTGTTCATCTTTGTGTCTCCAGAACTTAGCATGATGCCTGGCATTTTTAAATTTTGGCAATCACTGGATTCATTTGTATTTCTCTAAAATGTATTCATGGCTTGTATAGATTTTTCAGGCCCCCAGACTGTCAAGGGTCTTCTTATATTCTTTACTGGCACAATGTTGGGCAGACTTGATATACGTTATCTATAAATAACACAAAGGAAGCTAAGATGCTGCTTTCCACTGTAGCCTTATTTTGTGTTGTTGTTGCCTCAGCCTTATTTGGGCCTCCCTGATGGCTCAGATGGTAAAGAATCTGCCTATAATTTGGGAGACCTGGATTCAATCCCTGGGTCAGAAAGATCCCTGGAGAAGGGAACAGCTACCTACTCCAGTATTCTTTCCTGGAGAATCCCATGGACAGAGCAGCCTGGCAGGCTACAGTCCATGAGATCACAAAGAGTCAGACAGGACTGAAGCGACTAACACTTTCAGCCTCATTTGTTTCAGGTCTTGTTCCTGTGGTGAAGTCACTCAGTCATGTCCGACTCTTTGCAAACCCACAGACACCAGGCTCCACTGTCCATGGGATTTTCTAGGCAAGAATACTGGAATGGGTTGCCATTTCCTTCTCCAGGGGATCTTCCTAACCCAGGGATCAAACCCAGGTCTCCCACATTGTAGACAGACGCTTTACCATCTGAGCCACCAGGTACCCTCATAATTTTAAAGATTGGATAAAACAACTAAATCTGACTCCTACTTGTATTCCTTTTTAAAATGCTTATTCTAAGCAACTAAGCACATTTCAGCTGATGCATTGACAAGTGAGAGACTTGCATCTATGATGTTTCAGTTGAATACATACCATTGATACTGACATTTGCACCCACTGCGCCCTCTTCAAAATCTGGACAGAACAGAGGCCATCAGTCCCAGAGCTGGCACGTTCCCCTTCCCACCCACCACCGCTCATGCCACTGTGCACTCCATACACTTCCTTGGTAGTGTGGTCAGGCTTCACACTCAGCTGCTCTCGTTCTCTCAATTTATCTGTTTACCACTCATTTGGAGAGTAGTGTCAGCTTACTTTTCCTGAACACCTGTTAGCACCCAGAGGAATTAAAGATAAAAATGGGAGACCTTTGTGTTAATGTGCTAATGGTCTTCCCTTATGCTCAGAAGAGGATTTGACTGGAAACCGTTAAATGCAGTGGAAATTATAATTTATATGTTTGGCTACAGTTGAAGCAAAGCAATATGCTCTCTAGCAGAAAGCACATATGAAGAGCACCTTAGGGCCCAGATTTCAATGATTCTTTTGTTTGGAGTCTCTAAAAGGGGAAGACTCATTTTTCTCTGTAATCATTATCAAATAAAATGTAATTTCTTCTTTTAATTAAGAAAAGGGAAATATGGTGAGTTTCTCTGGTAGGAACTACTGGTCCATATTTTTAAAAGACATATGTTAAATATATTGTGTTCTGAGACACTTGACCTTTAAGTCATCAGACAGAAGGCTGTGTGCCATATAAAAAGGAAATGTTTAGTTTGTCCAGACAGAGGAGGGGGGAAAAAAGGAATTAGTCACCCTCACCAGAAGGTGTAGAGAAAGCAGAGCTCTGCACTTTCCTACCAGTGCGGCAGAAGAGCTCCTCACTTCTTAATATACTTGTTAGGAAGTGAAGACTACCAGCAACTTTTCCTCTATTTTAAGAACTGAGTAAGAAGACTGAGATCATAGCAGAGAAATCATGCTATGTTCCCAATTTTGCTATTTCTTTAAAGTTTTCCTGGGATTTTGTTACATGATAAATTTAGCAAACATCATGTGATCTAATCCCAGGCGGTTGTTAAGTGGAACAAATTGTGGCTCTGCACTTGGGACTGGTTTGAGTCTCCTTATGGAGCCAAAGATTCACACAGGCACCTCAGCAGGCTGCCTGGCCTCCCCCTGTAGGGAATACATCTTTATCATGTAGACCAAAAAAGGGAGAAAAATGGTGACATTTCATTGCCTAGATGCATCTGTAAGCGAATCCCAAGTTTCTAAGTGTGTTACACATGTGCTTTTCCTCCCTGCTGGCAGACCCACTGAATGTATAATGTTTTTAAACAAAATCAGTCTAGTATGAACCCACTCTGCCTGATATTTGAGGAAGACAGGTAATGGCAGACTCAATTTCTAAGAGAACAGATTTGGGAAAGCTGTGTCTTTTGACTGCTCTGTGTAAAGCGTGACTTTTACAAATTTACCCTTGTGAGGAATCTGATGCTAAATCTATTCCCAAAAGCCAAGTTTCATATTTTGAAGAAAGTTTAAGAGACTTGGATAAATAAATCATCTTGGGGCTGGACAGTCTAGAAATATTACCAATCTCAAAACAACAAATAATAAATTTTCTTTCTTCTCCCTCACAGGCCTTTTTTCAAGGCAAATTGAAAATCACTGGCAATGTGAGTCTGGCTATGAAATGATAAAATCTCCAGCTTCAGCCGCAGGCAAAGCTAAGCTGTAAAGAACTCCCTTTGCCTACCTTTGAAAGTCAAGTTGAGATATATAGATATACATATATTTCATTGTCAGAACTTAGATTGAAACTACATATTGGGAAATAGCATGAAATTTGTTTTTAAATGGGTGTGATCAATCTTGTTTTTCCTAAGCCCTGGGTGAATAGAACCTGATGGTTTACTACTGCTTTGCTGAATTGGATACAACTGTGCATTTCAAAGTTAATATGGTAATTATGGTTTGGGGTAAAATTGAATTTTAGAATAAAATTAGGAATAGCAAAATCCAAAAACTATGTAAACAAAAGCTCTCATTTTGGTTATAAAGTACATTTGAGGATTCTTGTGCTGAAGATTCAATTTAAGTTTTCTTTGAGAGAACTAGGGAAGAAACAGAATACCAGCAGCTGGCCATATTTAGTGTTGTGCACCTAGTGGCCTCAACCTATTTCCCAGTGACAATTTTTTAAATTCTGTATCGGGATTAAAAAAAAAAATCTTTAAAATTTTGCATTTCATGCCATCAAAGCAGTATTTTTTTCCCACATTAAAGAAATACAATCAAAGTTTGGGAGTAAATATCTATTTTTAAAAGAGTTTCTTTCTTGAAAAAAATTCAGTGTATTAGAATCATAAAATGCTGTTGTGAAAAATAATTGAAGAAATGAGTTTGCTTTGACATGCACAATTTTCAAATTATACTCTTGTATTACTTTAATTAAATTTGTAAAACTCTCTTTTCTTTGTTGTGATTTTCCTTTTCCGTATGTTTAGTTTACTAGCCACACTTATCTTCCTAGATTTTCTAATGCTAATGCTGTTTCTGTAATTCAGTAAGATATGGGGTAAAATAATGCTTTCAGAAGAATGTTTAATAGAAAATCGCTCTTCCTCATCTCCTTTTTTTAAAAAATTGTGTATCTTCTTTTTGTTCAGAGTTCTCTAAGTGATAGAGAGTAAGAGAAATATTGGAGATTTATGATCTGAGTTATCTAGACTACTATTTACTGCTACTTTCCCATAATCAGTCACTACTAGCTCTTGGTTAGGGACGTGCTGTGTTGTTGTGGAAAGGGCACTTGACTAGGAGTCAGGAGTCTTGTTTCTCTTAGGCAAATAAGTAATGTCTGACAGTTTCTAACCTGTTAAAATAGGGCATTTATGATGGTCCCTAAGGCTCCTTCTGCTCTGATAATCCTGTGAGTCTACTCAGAGCCCAGCAGAACTGTTTGGGAGTTATTCAGGCCACACCTTTCTGCTGTAACACAATTACTTTACCCAAAGATGGGTCAGAGGCAAAAAGCTGGGTGGTTTCAGCTGTTTGTTTAGATGTTCGGCATCTCTACTAATCAAATCAGCACTGTGGATCCCATAGCCCTTGGCCATTTAACTTTGCATGTTCTGCAACAAGCAGAACAGTAGCTGGGAATGGGGCAATATGGTAAGTTAAGCCAGTATAAATTGATTTCAGGTTTCCCAGGTGGCTTGGCAGTAAAGAATTCACCTGCCAATGCCAGAGCTGCAGGAGATGCGGGTTCGATCCCTGGGCCAGGAAGATCTGCTGGAAGAGGAAATGGCAACCCACTCCAGTATTCTTGCCTGAAGAATCCCATGGACAGAGGAGCCTGGCGGGCTACAGTCCGTGAGGTCTCAAAGACTCGTACATGACTGAACAATTGGACAGTAGCACAAGTTGATCTCAAGTCCTGAAAATGAATTCAGAACACAGACTTACTTTCTAATCATGTTGGCTTTTTATTCTGTGAAGAAAAAAATACTTCAAGAAAAAAGTTCCAACAAAATGTCTGATTTACTTGTAGTCTGGATTTGCTGCATTATTCTGCCTCCTGTTGTTCAGGATAACAGGAGATATTTGTCATAGGCTTTAGGATGAACCTGGAAAAAAAAAAAGAAAAGAAAAGAAAGCCCAAAACTGGTTCTTGGAGTAGAGATGTATCTATATATAAGTGCAATTTATATTATTCAAAAAACTAAGATCATGGCATCCATTCCCATCACTTCACAGCAAATAGATGGGGAAACAATGGAAATAGTGACAGACTATTTTCTTGGGCTCCAAAATCACTGCAGATGGTTACTGCAGCCATGAAATTGAAAGACTCTTGCTCCTTGGAAGAAAAGCTATCACAAACCTAGACAGCATATTAAAAAGCAGAGACATCACTTTGCCAACAAAGGTCTGTCTAGTCAAAGTTTTTCCGGTAGTCATGTATGGATGTGAGAATTGGACCGTAAAGAAAGCTGAGTGCCAAAGAATTGATGTTTTTGAATTGTGGTGTTGGAGAAGACTCTTGAGAGTCCTTTGGATTGTAAGGAGATTCAACCAGTCCATCCTAAAGAAAATCAGTCCTGAATATTCACTGGAAGGACTGATGCTGAAGCTGAAGCTCCAATAATTTGGCCACCTGATGCAAAGAACTGACTCATTGGAAAAGACCCTGATGCTTGGAAAGATAGAGGGCAGGAGGAGAAGGGGACAACAGAGGATGAGATGGTTGGATGGCATCACCAACTTGATGGACATGAGTTTGAGCAAGCTCTGGGAGTTGGTGATGGACAGGGAAGCCTGGCGTGCTGCAGTCCATGGGCTCACAAAGAGTCAGACACAACTGAGTGACTGAAAGCCTGCATGCCCTAGGGCCCATGGTCTGCAACAAAAGAAATCACAGCAACGGGAAGCCCGTGAACTGCAGCTAGAAAGTAGCTCCGCTGGCCACCATGGGAGAAAAAGCCGAGGCAGCAGCAAAGACCCAGCACAGCCCAAAACGGAACGGAACTGAACTGATATTACAGTAGAAAAGTACTTGATAAAAATGTAATGACGGTTTAATTTCTAGAGAAGCGTCATTGCTTGGAGGAAAGAGGTTAACTGGCCTGAGTTAAAACTAATGCCATTACTGGTTTCATTACTTGAGTAAGCTGAGCTTCAGTTACCTGACTTAGAAAGAGGAGATACTAATATTGACCCCCTAGGATTATTGAGAATCTAGAGAGACAACATGTAAAGTGCCTAAATGAATGTTAGCTATACATCCTAGCCATTCTTAATTCCCTTACTGTAAGGGCAAGTTCCCGTTTTCTCCCCTCCTCTTGCCTCTGTGATGTGCAATATGATGCCTATGACTTTTTTTAAAATCACTTTATTTATTTTTGGCTGTGCTGGGTCTTTGCTGCTGCTTGGGCTTTTTTTCTAGTAGTGGTGAGTGGGGCTACTTTCTAGTTGCAGTACGTGGGTTTCTAATTGCCGTGGCTTCTCTTATTGCAGAGCGTGGGCTCTAGGGCACGCAGCTGTCAGTAGTTACGGTGTGTGGGCTCCGTGGCTGTGGTTCACAGGCTCTAGGGCACAGACCCAGTAGTTGTGGTACGTGGGCTTAGCTGCTCTGAGGCATGTGGGATCTTCCTGAATCAGGGATCGAACCATGTCTCCTGCATAGGCAGGTGGATTCTTTAGCACTGAGTCACCAGGATAGTCACTAGTTTTTCTGAATCTTTTCTCATTTGTTCATTCACTGAACAAATATATATTGAGTGCCTACTGTCTATAGAGTACCATACTAAGGGTAATGCTAGGCACTGGAGATAGCAGTGAGCTCCTCCCCTTATAGTGCTGACAGCCTAGTGGGAGAGACAGTCAGTCAAAGAATCATTATTACAGACTGATGTATTTTTCAGATGATCAGGGTACTGTGATGGAGAGTCACAGTGAGGGGCCGAGACAGTGGTTGAGGGAGACATCTCTGAAGAGGTAATATTTAAGCTGAGATCTACAGGGTGAGGAATGAACCATGCAAAGAACCATTCAGGAAAGGATGAAAGATGCTTGGCTTGTTCTAGACATTGCAAGAGGGCCAATGTGAGTGGAATATAGTGACCTGGAAGGACAGCTCCAAGATGATGTTAGATAGACACACAGGAGCCAGCTATATTGGCATTTGTTCATTAAGGTAAGCCATTTGTGTTTCATTCTTTGCGCATTTGGAAGCTTTTGAAGGTATAGCATTACATATGTTTATTTCTCACTCATATCTGCTTTGCCATTGTATCTTGTCTAGAACCCAGTCCAATGGAGCAGCAGCTTCTGTCTGGAGCACTGGGGTTGTCAGGACCAAGGAAGTCAAACAGCTGGAGTACGTGTTGACTCTTAAAATTACCTTTAAGTGATGCGTATCACTTTCGCTCCCATTTCATTGTCCAAGTAATGTCACAGGCTCCTAACTTCACAATCTTACCATGTGCCAGAAGAAGGGAATGGAGTTGAACTATTTCTGAAGGAACTGATGACCATAACCCAGGGGCTCTCAGCAGGGGAATGAAATGATTTAAACTGTCACCGTACCTGCTGTGAGGAGAATGTACTGGGCTGCCGGGTTGGAGAATGGAAAGTGGCAGAAGATAGTGTTCTGGACTGGGGTGTCAGTACTGGAGGTGTTGGTGGATGTGCAAAAGTAGGCAGAGGTAGAGCTGACAGAACTTGGTGACCAGATGCAGGGGGAAGAGTGATTTCCAGTGACTGGCCAGGTGAATGGTGGGTCATGACTGGAATGACGAAGGGACAGCAGATTTTAGGGAGACTGGTTGAAATAATAAGCTCCAGTTTTGAACTTGTTGTTAACTTTGAGGTGCCTGAAAATATTTCTTGGTAGAGACACCAAGGAGGCAGCTGGATTTATGAGACTGGAGCTCAGAGGCGAGGTCAGCTTGTAGATGCACATTTGGAGGTCTTGAACACTGGGTGGTGTGTAAAGCCACAGGAATGGATGGTATTGCCTGGGAAGGGGAGAAGTAGGGTTAGATGAAGCCTTGAGGAACTTCGGCTTTTAGAGATCAGGTCGAGGAGGAGGATCTGTCAAGGGGGATGAGAACGAGGGATTAAAGAGGTGGAGGAAAATTTCGCAGGAAGAGAGTATAGCCTAAAAGTGGCAATTGTCAGCTGTGTCCTATGCAGGTCGATCAGGATGCTATCTAAAATGTGTCTACTGGATTAAACTTGGCAACATGGAAGTCGCTGGTGATTACTACAAAATCAGTTTCAGTGCTAGATTAGAACTGGTTTCATGAAGAGCTATGAATAATAAGGACAAAAAGTTCCATTGGGTAGTGATATGTTCGGTTTCCAAGTGGTTAATAAAGAGCAAGTGCATTAGCTAATACTCTTAGTTCTCGATTAGGTCATCTTGCACATGCTGCTCTCTGTGCCCACCCTCACCATTCTCTCCTTCTTGTCCCCTGCCTGATCCACTTGGCGAATTCCTTTTCATTCTTCTCGTGTCTTAGCTTGCCTGAAGTTGTCCCTCTTTGCCACACACACACAAACCCACAAAGCAAGCAAGCAAACAGAAAAGCTTCCAGGGCTGTAATCATTCCTTTGTAGTAATTTGTTTCCCACTGAACAGGAGTTCCTTAAGGGCAGAGACTGCATTTCATATATCCATCTGACACTCCCAGCACAAAGTCTTGGCTTACTGTCATAAAACGAATGAATGAGATAAGCTGAATAACAATTTTATATTCACAGGGGGCATTTTTGAAGATAAGAACCTCATCATAAGAAGTGCATTCTCTATGACAATGAACTTCCACTGTCCCAATGATGACAGAGAACATTAAAAATTATTCAGCCGGACTTATCCGGCTCTTTCTTTGAAGATACTTCTAGCTTCTCAGGATAGCCTTTCAATTTAAGATTGAAGCAGCCTGAAGAAATCAGGAAAGTCAATTTATTTGTAGTTTTAGTACATGTTTCTAAAACAAAGTGGCTCAGTGGGTTCTGTGTACATTGAAATCTTTAGTCTTGTTGCCATACCTGTTCAGATGAATTCAAGATCTCCGATCTCTGTAATCTTTGCTGCATATGCACAACAGTAACGGAGAGCATGATTAGGAAGTTGAATGTGGAGGTGAGGGTGGAGGAGTCACAGAGCTGTGATCAGAAGAATCTCAGATCAGATTCCGTCTGTCTTCTGGAAGTTAAGTTGGTGGTGGTGGTGGTTTAGTTGCTAAATCACGTCTGACTCTTGTGACCCCATAGACTGTAGCCCACCAGGCTGCTCTGTCTATGGGATTTTCCAGGCAAGAATACTGGAGTGGGTTGCCATTTCCTTCTCTAGGAAGCTAAGTTAGCTCAAGGCTTGAAGCCTTGCCAGACTCAGGCTTCCTCTTCTGCACAAGGTGGGCAGTGTTCATATTTTTAAAAAAATAGTCTCATTAGACTGTGAATACCTTGAAGGTAGAAACTCTGTTATTCATCTCTGTCTCTAGTATTAATACTGTGTCTACCAGAGTAAGCATCAGTAAAGGTTGCTCAAACAAATGAAGAGCAGACCAGAATCCATTAAAGTTCTTTTAAAATTGTAATATACCTTATAAAAGGTTCAGTCACATATAAACATAAAATCCTTCTGTTTTCTTCATGTGTTACTGTAGAAAAAAGAAATATGAAATTAAATCCTGTAATTAAATTTAGCCATTAAACTTCAGAAATTATTTCAATTATTTCAGAAGATAGTACATCTAGAGCAGCCTGGTGTGGTGGGAAACCTTGAGGTCTATCAGATGAGTGTTTTGGTCCTAACTGGCATTCGGAGCTTCCATGGTGGCTCAGCGGTAAACAATCTGCCTGCAAATACAGGAGACAGGAGACATGGGTTTGATCCCTGGATCAGGAAGATCCCCTGGAGGAAGGCATGGCAACCCACTTCAGTATTCTTGCTGAGAGAATCCCATGGACGGTGGAACCTAGCGGGCTATATAGTCTATAGCATTACAAAGAGTCCGGCCTGTCTGTGACTGAGCATGCATGCACTGGCGCTGAAACACTGGGACCTTCCCTGAGGTGATAATGATTCTGAGCTTGATAATGATTCTCACTCTCTAAAACACAAATAATAATGCCTGCCTTGCTGATTGAGAGGATTAGCAATTGTAGCTGTAAAATGTCAGGAAACTCAGTGGATGGTGCCTATGTCATTTGAGAATGTCATTTGAGAAATTTTTTTAACATGAAGGAATTTATTCATTGGAACCTTTTATGATAACCCTTTGAGTTCAGATAATCATCTGACTTCAAGATTGGGGAAAGTTTTCATTTCTCATCTTTACATTCTCAAACTTCATGAAAATTTTCTTGTCTTTGTAACTCAGTGAATGAATATAGGATTATTTAGCCTTTCAGAAGGTTTTCATTTCAGCCAAAGATTATGGTTCTAGCTGTCCATGGCATGGTTGCTTTTTGAACACAAAGAAGTTGCTTGATCTTGTTAACTAGGGAAAAGAAGGTAATCAGCCAGATTGTAACTCTGTGTAACTTACTCTGTGGGACTGAGTTTGTTTAGAGAACACACTGATATGAATTAGGAATTTGGGGTATACTACTACATAGCTAATAAGGGCTCTCAAAGATTTATGTGCTATTAGAACCACAGCCATGTCTGGCCAAATTTTAGAGTTTTTCTCAATAGAGAGTTAAAAAATCTATTGGAAAGGTCGAGTATTAATATCTATCTGGAGACTGCTGCAAACAAATGGCTCTTTAGTTCTTGGTAAGAACAGAGAATATTGGGCCAGATTTCTGGCCCTTAAGAAATGTGGCGTCTGATTCCATTTGGCAGGACGTTTAATCTGGTATGGAACTTTAGCCAGACTTCTTGGAGAAATATTTTTTTTAATGTAACACATCCAAAACTTATTGCACGAAGTGGTGTCCATTTAGTCTATCTACTCTATTAATAGTCATTTAAATACTTTGTAAATATTCACAGTGCTGTTTTCAGCAGCATGTAATAAATGCTTGACCTTTTGGTTCCTGGATTTGTGGCCATAATCTTTTATGTAAAATAGGGGGAAATTCATTGTAGTCTGCTGTTCATTTAAATTGCAAGCAGAGAAGCAGTAAGTGCTACAGTTTCCTAACCAGCTACCAAACAGTAAGTTTTCTTTTTCCTTGCAAGTTATTGTATAATTCGCCTTTAAGAATATGGCACCTTCTATAGTATATAAAACACTTGATTCAAGATGAAACACCTCATTTAGAACAGGAATATATGGAAAAGAATTTCAGACAGGAAGGCAGAGCCATATAAGAGAAAGGTTGACTTAGGCAGACTGAAAGGAGCCTTCCACTTGGCAAAATGATACCTAAAGGCAGGGCGTGATAACAGTTCACAAATGTTTGAATGATGGAAAGACCAAAGGGGAGGAGATTATTTTGCTTACTTATTAGAAATAATGGGAAGAAATATAGAAGGGAAATTTCAGACAGAATCAGTTGAATTTCCTGACAGTAAAAACTGGTCACGAAAGAACTGAAAGCTCCAACCACAGAGAAGTTCCTAAACAAATCTGGCAAATCAGAGCATTTCATTAGAAGATGTACCTTAACAGTGGCAGAAAAAGCATCCGAATGGGAGATAATATTTTATTGACAGCCACTCTTTTGAGGATTTCTCCTCTTTCATTTACCAAAATATTTCTTCTATGTATCAGAAAGAAGACTTTGACATGTTTTTATATTTACTTGCGTATACCCTGACTTAGAGTACATAAAGTCTGCATATTGTCACCCTGCTTATTTAACTTATATGCAGAGTACATCATGAGAAATGCTGGGCTGGAAG
>SJYX01019684.1:756116-769687 GCA_006410675.1 Oreotragus oreotragus | reverse complement strand
CATCCTCAGTGGGAAGTTGGGGGACCCATCGGAGGCCTCTCTAAGTAAACCTTGGCTGAGCCCCAGGCTAGCTGCTCCTGAACGTCATCCAACGTTCCCAGGTAAAATATCCGAATATGAGCAAAGACCTCACAGGCTGGAGGGAAGGGCTCGGGGCCGCCCTAGCGACAGCACGCTTGCCGAGTTGGTCCTGACCCAGGGGCTCTTCTGGAAGCCTTCCTTCCCCCTCCTTGAGTTGCCTCTTCAGTTCTGCTCCCACTGCTTTTTCTCCTGCTTCCTCACCCCCGCCCCTGCCCCCCGCCTCAGGGAGACGTCCAACAGCAGGCACAGGTGACACACCGCTTCCTTACCTGGTCTAGAGAAGACCTGATCACAAACAGCAACTTCAAGGCCATCTCGCCAGCCCAGCCCACACGCCCCGCAGAGTATGGCACAGAGTCCAGCTGCAGCCGCTTCACCCGCTTACAGAGGCCTCAGCCCAGCCTCCCCTGGAAGGGCTGGCTGGGAGTCAGTGAGCGAACCGCCCCAATTAGGGGCTCTCAGTTGCAGAAAATGGGCCTTACTGTGCCCGCCAGTTGAAAGGAACAGGTGAGTGTCCTTAGGGTCAGAATGGACTTGGGGCTGGATCTCTGGCTTGCTTTCTAATCATTTTATTTGGCCCACCTGTGGGATGTAATTTCAAGACCATCTCCTAATGAGAAGAACCCAGGAGTTAGGGAAAGGAGAGGTGTGGAGACAGGCCCCAGTGCCCGGGTGCAGTGGGAGTCTCTGGAAGACTTGGTGGAGGGAGGCTGTGTAGTGAGACCCAGGGTTACTGCCCTGTCCAGGAGCAGCTGTTTGTTCATTCAGGTCCTGCTGAGGGGCTCAGGGTCTGACCAACAGGTGGGCTGGGGGTGCTCTGCAACGAGGGCCCTGTACTCAGTTCCTGAGTGCTGAGCCCTTCAGGTACCTGTCCAGGTGAGCCCTATACCCTGGGAGGAGCCTGCCCACCAGAACCCTGTGCTCCTGGGAGGGGCATGTGAATAAGTGCCCTCTCTGAGCAGCAGGCACAGAGTAGTTCTCCCGCAAGCAGCACCAGGATGAGATGACAACCAGGCACACAGTGGGGCCCTGAGCCCACCCTGGGCCCATGTAGAGTGAAGAGGGTAGGAGGCAGGTGTTGGCCACTGTGCTGTGTGGGAGGCCCCATCTAACAGCACGGGGCCTCCCCAGGACAGCAGACAGCCTGCCCCGGGCAGTGGGCACTCCCACAGACCCTGCAGGGGCCCTGAGAAGGAAGGGCCAGGCCAGAGGGGGGTGAGCGCCCAGGCAGAGCCAGGGCACGTGGGACCCCAGGGGCCTTTGTTTTCTGAGGAAGAGTGGGCGAGCAGGTGGTGTGACCCAGGAAAGCAACGCTGCTGACAGGAGACGGAATCTGCCTCAGAGGGACGAGCCTTCCAGATGATCCCAGAGACAGGGTGTGAGACGAGAGTCCTGGCGAAAGACGGTGAGTGAGTCCCTTAAGAGGAGGCTCTGTGAGCTGCCCCGGGAGGGGGTGAAGGGCAGGCGAGAACCTGCTGTGAGTGGGAGGGGGTGAGGGGGCAGATCTGAACGTGCTGTGAACGGGCGGTCACCCTGGACGGGGAGCACTGACCCGCTCCATGGCCGCACATCTGTACTTCTGGGTAGGTCACTTAACTGCTCGGAGCCTCAACCTCTCAGCCTGCTTGTAGGCTGATGGTAGCACGGACTGACTAGTCATTTGCTCAGAACAGGGCGGAATGCAGCCTTGTAGAAATTCCACAAAACATGATCAGGATGGGACTCACAGCCCCTGTTTCCTGCAGGCCTGTCTGCAGGACCCAGAGAGCAAAGGTGAGCAGACTTGCAGCAGAGCCTGGGATGGGCTTGGTGTGGTGGTTGGTGGAGTGACCGCTCCCATCCCCAGGCCCTGCCAGCATGAGCCCTTCAGGCTCCGAGTTGGGGAGCCCAAGGAGTGTGGGTCCGACTGTGCCCACCAGGGAGGCCTGGAGGACTTGGCCACTTCTGTGGCCCTCACCTGAAAACTTCAGTAAGAAGCATGGGTTCCCATAGCTGTTCCCATAGCTGAAGCCTGAATTCACGTTAGTGGTCTCCCATTCTCCCACTTTATAATCTCAGGCAGCCTTCACTTCTTGAAATCAAATTCCTTTTGTAACTGAATGGGACAAACATGTTAGGACAGTTGCACACACTGAATCACTGAAAAAGCAAGAGAGTTCCAGAAAAACATCTATTTCTGCTTTATTGACTATGCCAAAGTCCTTGACTGTGTGGATCACAATAAACTGGAAAATTCTGAAAGAGATGTGCATACCAGACCACCTGACTTGCCTCTTGAGAAACCTGTATCCAGGTCAGGAAGCAACAGTTAGAATTGGACATGGAACAACAGACTGGTTCCAAATAGGAAAAGGAGTACATCAAGGCTGTATATTGTCACCCTGCTTATTTAACTTATATGCAGAGTACATCATGAGAAACGCTGGGCTGGAAGAAGCACAAGCTGGAATCAAGATTGCTNGAGAAACCTGTATCCAGGTCAGGAAGCAACAGTTAGAATTGGACATGGAACAACAGACTGGTTCCAAATAGGAAAAGGAGTACATCAAGGCTGTATATTGTCACCCTGCTTATTTAACTTATATGCAGAGTACATCATGAGAAACGCTGGGCTGGATGAAGCACAAACTGGAATCAAGATTGCTGAGAGAAATATCAATCACCTCAGATATGCAGATGACACCACCCTCATGGCAGAAAGTGAAGAAATAAAAAGCCTCTTGATGAGAGTGAAAGAGGAAAGTGGAAAAAGTTGGCTTAAAGCTCAGCACTCAGAAAACAAAGATCATGGCATCCAGTCCCATCACCTCATGGCAAATAGATAGGGAAACAGTGGCTGACTTTATTTTTGGGGGCTCCAATATGACTGCAGCTGGTGACTGCAGCCATGAAATTAACAGATGCTTACTCCTTGGAAGGAAAGTTATGACCCACCTAGATAGCATATTAAAAAGCAGAGACATTACTTTGTCAACAAAGATCCGTCTAATCAAGGCTATGGTTTTTCCAGTGGTCATGTGTGGATGTGAGAGTTGGACTATAAAGAAAGCTGAGCGCTGAAGAATTGATACTTTTGAACTGTGGTGTTGGGGAAGACTCTTGAGAGTCCCTTGGACTGCAAGGAGATCCAACCAGTCCATCCTAAAGGAAATCAGTCCTGAATATTCATTGGAAGGACTGATGCTGAAGCTGAAACTGATGCAAAGAACTGACTCATTTGAAAAGACCCTGATGCAGGAAGGGATTGGAGGCAGGAGGAGAAGGGGATGACAGAAGATGAGATGGTTGGATGGCATCACTGACTCAATGGACATGAGTTTGAGTAAACTCTGGGAGTTGGTGATGGGCAGGGAGGCCTGGCGTGCTGCAGTTCATAGGGTCACAAAGGGTCAGACACGACTGAGCAACTGAACTGTACGGACTTGTTGAATAAGCCAATCCATTATGATGTTCTTTGCTGATACTACATGTTCACTTCAGATACAGATACTATTTTTGTCCAGGTATAATGATGTAATGATGTGATAATATTGCACAAAATGAAGGGGAAAATATTTTATAAACTTTAAATTCTGATACGTAGGTAATTTTACTGCTGTGCAACCTTGGACCACTCAATTGCTTTCTTGGGACTTTAGAGTCATAAACTGATGATTCTCTTTAGGCATGATACCTTATAACCACAATGATTTTACAGACCTGCTAAGCACTGATACAGGCCAGAAATTCAACAAAAGCTCAGAATAAAAATAAGGTCTTCACCCAGGTAGGACTAATTATCTAAAGACATCGTAGTCCTTAAAATTTCAAGTTCACAAGGACCTTTATACTCTCTTCATATATGTTAATTTTAAAATATTAATGATAATGTTAAATTGGTATAGTGTTTTGCCTCCATTTTACAAATGAGGAAGGAAACTGAATTATAGGGCATAATGTAAATAGTTGGATGGTTGGACGGCATCACCAACTATGTGGATATGAGTTTGAGTGAGCTCTGGGAGTTGGTGATGGACAGGGAGGCCTGGCGGGCTGCAGTCCATGGGGTTGCAAAGAGTCAGACACGACTGAATGACTGCACTGAACTGATGTAAATAGTTAACAAGAATGAATGAATAATAACAAGTTTCAATCTGTGTGGTTAATATGAGTACTTCATATGTTGAGTACTTTACATTGTAAGTTACTGTATCCTTGCCACAACCAAGTTAATGATGTTCCAGTTTTCAAACGAAGAAACTGAGGTCCAGAGACATCACAGCCTAATTGCGTACTTACTTTTCTGAAAAGATCTAGGCTGTTGGTCTCCTGGGAAAGCAGTCTGGATCTGTGCTTGACATGGCAGAGGGCAAGGGGGTGCACACCATCAGCCTGCCGAATAAGCACACTACTGGTCACATGTAGGTGTCTCCAGGAGGGCGGACACTGGTCTTTAACACTTTTGGTCTTTTTCAATCTTGGTCACACTAACGTGGCCTGTGGGGAATCTGTGAAACAGAAAGGTCAATTGCATGCTTGTACCTGGCTCAGATCACTGAGGGGGCCCTTGCAAGGCTTAAAAGTAGATGCTTCTCAAATGGGGGAGATGCCACCTGTGAGACAACACAGAGGAGCCCAAATCCAATGTGAACACATCCTAAGCATCTCCATCAACAAGCCACATCGCCTACCCTTCCTTAGAGTTTGAAGATTACATTTTGATGTGAGCTTGATTATGAAGCTGATTTCAGAAGGAAGACAATGAATTTACAGGGTCCATGGGAATTTGTAAGGAGGCCTGACTCCCACCCACACCTCACGATGCTGCTTACTGACCCTGAACCCTAACCCACTGGGCTCTCATTGCACCTGGGAGGAGGGAGCTGCTCCTGTTCTCATTTCACAGATGAGGATGCTGAGCCCAGAGCCTAAGTGCCTTGTTCAAACTCCATGGCTGGTCAGTAGAGTTGTGGCTCTTAGGAAGTAAGGACCCAGGATCTGTGCTCAGTCCCTGGACAGGGAGGGGTGTATCACTGCTCCCAGGACAGGCCAGATGCAGGCAGGCAGCACAGAGAAGGGGAAGGAGCACAGGCTTTGGAGTCACACTCAGCCCAGGTTTGCATTTCCAGACCCTCCACTGCATGAGCCTGGACAACTCAACTCTCTAAGCCTCAGTTTCCTCATCTGTAAAATGGGAATGATCCTTAATTATCAGAATTATTTAAGAAATTCAGTAGAGTACCTCACCTAAAATATAGTACTCACCCAATAAGTTGTAACTATCATCATATTTCCATTACAACCATCTGAGAAATCTTCATTAATCATAGTTCTAAAGTTGACAGAGGAGAGGGTTAATGACTCAAAGTCCTCACAGCAAACAGAACTCGCAGAGCTCAGGAATTCTGACTCCATGTAAAAGGTTCTTTCTGTTACATCACAGCTGCTTCTATTTCTCCATAGTTGCCCCCGTTATAATCAGTAACCTTCAATACTTTCATACTTTCACTCCAGTTCTGGGTTGGGCAGCATTGAAACTATACACAGTCATCAAAGAGTCCACAAATATATAGGAAACAATGGGAACAGTGACAAACTTTATTTTCTTGGGCTTCAAAATCGCTACAGATATGACTGCAGCCATGAAATTAAAAGACCCTCCTTGAAAGAAAACCTGTGACAAACCTAGATAGCATATTAAAAAGCAGAGAGATTACTTTGCTGACAAAGTTCTGTATAGTCAAAGCTATGGTTTTTCCAGTAATCAAGTATGGGTGTGAGAGCTGGACTATAATTAATGCTGAGCACTGAAGAACTGATGCTTTTGAACTGTGGTGTTGGAGGACTCTTGAAAGTCTCTTGGACTGCAAGGAGATCCAACCAGTCCATCATAAAGCAAATCAGTCCTGAATATCCATTGAAAAAACTGATGCTAAAGCTACAGACCCAATACTTTGGCACCTGATGCAAAGAGCCAATTCACCAGATAAGACCCTGATGCTGGGAAAGATTGAAGGCAGGAGAAGAAGATGACAGAGAATGAGATGGTTGGATGGCATCACCGACTCAAGAAACAAGAGTTTGAGCAAGCTCTGGGAGAAGGTGAAAGACAGGGAAGCCTGGTGTGCTGTATGTAGTCCATGGGGTGGCAATGAACCAGACTAGATTGAATGACTGAGCAACAACATTTAACTTGGCCATCTCCAGTCCAGGCTGCCCTCCATTTTTAATCTGATCATTGGTGCAGCCTCCAAGCTGGACTCTGTCTTCATCCTCTCCCTTCGTTACCCTGCAGTCAGAGGGATGGTTTTAAAGTTGTAAATCTATTCCAGTTCTGTTTAAATCATCCCAGAGCTCACCATTGTCTTTGTGATAAAGCTTAATCATTTGTCTTGGCTTGTGAAATCCTCCAAGATCTATGCCAGGATTTGGCAAGTATTTTCTGAAAGGGTCAGACAGTTAATATTTTGGATTTGGGGGTGCACGGCCTTTGCTGTGACTTCTCAGCTCTTCCGGGGGGCTTCTACCTGCCCTCTGGTTCACTAGCTTTCCCAACTTAACCCTTGTGTTCTGCACTGTCCGGGTGCTCTGAAATTCATGGCGCTTCCTATTCAGGAGTTAAAAGACTCAGTGTCCCTGGTCAGCTACAAGGCAAAGGCGCCAGTGAGGCAGTAAGGGCTTAAAAGGTGTGCAGCCTTTGGAGGTTTTGTTGATGCTGTTCAGCTGCTCGGTCATGTCCAGCTCTCTGAGGCCCCATGGGCTGCAGCACACCGGGCTTCCCTGTCCTTCACTGTCCGCTGGAGACTCACCCAGGTCTTCACATGGCAGGCTTGGCCCACACTTCCACTGCGTGTTTACGTGCAGACACGCTAACACTTGTGAATTCAGGCCAAGAGTTCAGTCGGAGATCCACCCACTAGATGTCTCAATATTGAAAGCATAGAAATCAAACTAATAACTAAAACAAGCCCAATCCTTCCACCTTGACTTATATACTGTAAGAGCAATAACTACAAGCAAATATTAAATTAATATTCAGTAATAAAAAAGCAAAAATTCAGGTTTCAGATGACTGAGTTGGAAAACGATTAAAGATGATGAAATATTATTATTGTGGTTGTTTGGAAGTTCTCTCCATGACCTAGCAGTGTTTGAGGATTGAGTAATAAAGATAGACATAACTCATGTATACATTTCAATTTTTAAAAAAATAGTTTCTGCTGTACAGCAAACTGAATCAGCTTTATGTATACACATATTGGGCTCCCCAGGTGGCTCAGATGGTAAAGAATCTGCCCACAATGCTGCAGAACCTGCTTTGACCCTACATTAAACCCAGGGTTCAATCCCTGGGTCAGGAAGATCCCCTGGAGAAGGAAATGGCAACCTTCTCCAGTATCCTTGCCTGGAGAATTCCATGGACAGAGGAACCTGGTGGGCTACAGTTCATGGGCTGCAAAGAGTTGGACATGATTGAAGTGACTTAGCGCAGAACAGCAGAGTGTATATAGAGGCTTCCCAGGTGGTGCTAGTGGTAAGCACCCACCTGCCAATGCAGAAAACAAGAGACGTGGGTTCAGCCTCTGGGCTCAGGTGTATAAGAGCACAAGCCAGTCTCTGGGAGGAGATCCCCTAGAGAAGGACATGTCAACCCACTCCAGTATTCTTGCCTGGAGCATCCAGTGGACAGAGCAGCCTGGCAGATCGCAGCCCACAATGCTGCAGCCAATCAGACACAACTGAAACAACTCAGCGTGCACACACACAGTGTGCATGTGTGCCGATGCCAACCTCCGAACTCACCCCTCGGGCTGTTCCCTGGCTTGGCGTCCATGTGTTTGCTCTCTGCATCTGTGGCAGTTGCCTTTTGAATTAACAACCAGGACTAGCGACGCAGGGAAGCACTTGCCAGGGCCCGACTGTGTCAGTCATGAGAGCGGATGTCCAGGGTGAGAAGTCAGTCTGAGCACCAGATCTTGAGGACAAGATTCACCTGGGTGACACTGAATGTTTACTGACATCTTGCTTATGTGCATGTTATGCAGGGCCTGCCGAGCTGAGAACAGGGACCCTCCCACTCAGTCTAAATGGGAAATAGTTGATAGGCTGCAGGATTTCTGTTAGCTTACTTTACTTTTTGGCTTCAGAAGAAGAGAAAAGTGATCTAGAGCCTTCCTGAAGACAGGGGAAACACAAGCACGATGAGAGAAGGGGGGACCAGGTCCAGTTGTCTCCTGGCCTGTTGCTTGGAATAATTTACGGCTCGGGAGTGTAAGGGCACAGCCAGAAGCTGAGGGAGCTGTTTTCTTGCACTTTTGTGTGAAGGGGGCTCAGCAGAGCTGCTCTGGGCTTCATTGATCCAGGGAAGCGCTGAGCAGAAAAGGACAGAGTCCCTCTCCTTCCTGTAGGGACCCCCGGGTCCATCAGAGCAGGCAGTGTCGACAGTCCGGCCATAAGGTCACTGGCCTTTCCCTAGAGGACACTGGCTCTGCGGTGAAGTGCAGCACAAAACTATCCTGTGACGTCACTTGTACGCAGCGTCTAAACAAAATGGTCCGGACGGACATATTCACAAATCAGAAGCGGAGTCACGGATGTAGGAAACAAACTTTTGGTCCCCAGGGGACAAGGGGTGGAGGGCAAACTAGAAGCCTGGGGCTGGCACCTGCACGCCGCTGCGCATGACAGGAGCCGAGAGCCCACCGCAGAGCACGCGGGACTCTGTTCAGTGCTCTTCAACGACCTGACCGAGGACAGAAGCTTCGATAGAAGTGGATGTATGTGTACGTATGACTGATTCACTCGTTATACACCTGAAATTAACACAACATTGTAAATCCATTATACTCCACTAAAAGTTAAAAGGGACTTGCCAGGTGGCTCTGGTGGTAAAGAATCTGCCTGCAAAGCAGGAGATCCAATAGACCCGGGTTTGACCCCTGGGTCAGGAAGATCATCTGCAGGAGGAAAAGGCAACCCCCTCCAGTATTCTTGCCTGGGAAATCCCATAACAGGAGCCTGGTGGTCTACAGTCCATGGAGTTGCAAAGAGTTGGACACAACTGAGCGACTGAACATGCACAAGTTAAAAAAACAAAAACGAAAACCACAATTCATTTTTAAAAAGAAAATGAAAGTGCTTCACAGGGGGCAGTGACTTTCCTTAAGTCGGAGGCTGTGGATGACTCAGGAGTTGTACATCAGAGCCTTTGGGGACTCCCAGGTTGAGGGCTGGTGTTGATCAATTTTGTGGGGGAAACTGAAGGTCCCAAATGAAGACATGGGGCAGCTCCCCAGAGACATTTGTATCACAAATTTCAACATGACTGTATACCTAGGCTGGTGAAACAGGGGGCATTTGGATGACACTTCA
Organism: Oreotragus oreotragus; assembly: GCA_006410675.1. NCBI lineage: Eukaryota > Metazoa > Chordata > Mammalia > Artiodactyla > Bovidae > Oreotragus > Oreotragus oreotragus. The sequence goes on along the minus strand of SJYX01019684.1, from coordinate 760,255 downwards.
ATACCTTCAGTAGGTGGTGTTTTAGGGATCTTGACAACAGAGGATGAGATGGTTGGATGGCATCACCGACTCAATGGACATGAATTTGAGTAAACTCCGGGAGTTGTGGATGGACAGGGAGGCCTGGCGTGCTGCAGTCCATGGGGTTGCAAAGAGTCAGACACGATGGAGCAACTGAACTGTAGGGCACAGGGAACTCTGCTCAGTGATATGTGGCAGCCTGGATGGGAGAGGAGTTTGGGGGACGATGGATACGTGTATACATTGCATATACGTATACATATGGCTGAGTCCCTTCCCTGTCAACTTGAAACTATCACAATGCTGTTAAGCAGCTATTTTCTTGGTCATTGAGTCATGTTGGACTCTTTGTGACCCCATGGACTGCAGCTCACCAGGCTCCTCTGACCATGGAATTTCCCAGGCAAGAATACTGGAGTGCGTTGACATTTCCTCCTCCAGGGGATCTTTCCAACCCAGGGATCAAACCCAAGTCTGCTACGTCTGTTGCATTGGCATAAGGGTTCTTTACCAATGAGCTGGAGCGGCAAGAAGACGGGTTCTCTGGGAACCTCTGGAAGGGAGCTCAGCTTGATCTTGGCCCAGTGAGACCCATTTGGCTTCTGACATGCATAACTGGAAAGGATTGTAAGCTTCTGAGTTTGTGGTAATTCATTACAGCAGCAACGGGAAATGAACACAAATAAGATTCAGTTCACTGGCGTTTGCGTCCATCCAGAACTCTTTCTTTGAGGGTACATCTGAGGGTTCTCTGGATGTTCGGAGACCCTGCAGAGTCCCCAGACACGGGCGGTCCACTCAGGCTTGTTGCTGGTGAGCCCCTCATCTTGTTCCCACTCTGGGGATGATCCATGGCCTCTTCTGGCCATGTCTCCTTGCCGGGAAGCCTATGCCATTACTGAGCACCCTTCCAGAGAGTTCCAGGTCCTCTGAGGGTCCCAAGGCTCTCAGGGAAGTACACATCCTGCCTCCCCAACAGTGGGGGTGCAGTTACTTCCCTTGCCCCCTCCCCCTGCCCAACACGCAGACAGAACCTCTCAGGCCAGTCCCAGACCCCACACCCTCCACAGGATGCAGGGTGAGCTGTTTGGATAGTTTCCTAAAATCCCTTCTTCCCAGGTTGGACACGACCACCCACGAGCTTGCAGAAGAGGTGAGAGAGGCACAGAAAGATGAAGTGACTTGTCCGCAGTCACGCGGCTACAATGTGTCAGAGTGTAGTTGAACCAAGGCAGCAGAGATGTTGGGGGCTGAGATGGTTAGCGCCATTCCCTGCAGTCTGCACCCTGCCCTTGCAAGCGTCACCGCTCGCCTAATGCAGACTTCTGCAGAGTGCCTGATCTGGGTTTCTGGGGTCACTGTGGGAGAGCCATTCCTCAAACCCCAGGCCCCTCACTCCTGTCCAGTGCTCACTCCATGCTCAGCATTTCTTTTTTGTTTGTAACTGATACTTAAAAAAAAAAAAAGACATAAAATAGAAAAGAGAAATATCAGAATGCATTGGGTACAATAGGTATATAAGTGTATTATTGTTTCATAGCGTGTATGAGTCTCCATCTGGATTATGGTATAATTTTTTTTAAATATGAGTTATGGTGAAGAACACTGGAAAAGTCAAGCTTTTAGGGCCGACCAACATCACTTTCTTCTTTCTTTACGTATTTTTTAAGTTGGAGTTTAATTGCTTTACAATGTTGTGTTTGTTTCTGCTGCACAGCAAAGTGAGTCAGCTGTAAGTACANTTTTTTTTTAAATATGAGTTATGGTGAAGAACACTGGAAAAGTCAAGCTTTTAGGGCCGACCAACATCACTTTCTTCTTTCTTTATGTATTTTTTAAGTTGGAGTTTAATTGCTTTACAATGTTGTGTTTGTTTCTGCTGCACAGCAAAGTGAGTCAGCTGTAAGTACACATATATCTGGGCTTCCCTGGTGGTTCCATGGTAAAGAGCCTGCCTGCAATGGAGGAGTCCCGGGTTCAGCCCCTGGGTTGGGAAGATCCCCTGGAGGAGGGCAAGGCATCCCACTCCAGTATTCTTGCCTGGAGACTACCATGGATGGGGAGCCTGGTGGGCTATAGTCCATGGGGTCACACGGAGTCGGTCACAACTGAAGAACTGAGCACCAGCAGTGTACATATACCTGCTCCCTCTCGAGCCCCCTCTCACCCCCATCCCACCCCTTGTGTGTCATCACAGAGCACAGAGCTGAGATGCTGCACAGCAGCTTCCCACTAGCTGTCCATGTACACATGGGAGTGTATACATTTCAATGCCACTCTCTCAGTCTGCTGCACCCTCTCCTTCCCCCGCTGCACCAGCATCATCTTGACATTTGGCGTCCATAAGAGCCATCTGATGACCCGACTCATCAGCCGGCTGCCTGCCCTCTGCAGTCACCATATTCTCATCTCCTCTGTTGTCCTGCGGATCAAACTGGAAAGCTAACCTCTAGTGTGCAGAAGTCTTTTGAGAGGCAGCAATTTCTTTCACTGACAGCAGCTTCAAATACTTGACTGAGTTTTCTTTTGAGCTTTGGGATTCCTCCTAAATGTAGAAATATTTATAATGAAGGCTCTTCTGTATGAAGGAAAAGTGTATTTGTTCAGAGGGTAATTTAATGTCTGGCCAAAAAGACAAAGCCTTCACCTTCAGATTTTCTCTCTATGAAATCTGCTTTCTGCAGGGAGCTGAACGTTCTCATGTGCCCGGCATCAAGATGAGGGAGAATTTGGTGCCACTGTTTGCCTGGTCACTTCTTTGAATCTCTGGGAATGTGACAAGTCCAGGGAGAGGGCAGTTTTTCATTGTAAAGGAGGCAGGATGCTGGTTAATTCGGACAATTAGTGGAAACAGGCACCTGCACCCTTGGCTGGACTCTGGCTCAAGTGTATTTAAATTATGCAGGTGTGTTTCTTAATGAAGAAGGGATTTTGCCAGAGGGAAAGCATCAACCTCATTTCTACCATGTGCTTTCTGCCTCAAGGGGTGACTTGTAGCCTTTTAGACTAAGTAGATTGGCCTCTGAAGGGATCCTACCAAAAAGTGGAAAAGGTTTCTGCTGATCCTTTCTCAGCAGAAAAGAGAAAATGAGCCTGTTGTATTGCAGAGGGATGACAGAGGATCAGCTTCATTTTTCACATTCTAACGGCTTCATGGTCATGCTCCTCATTAAAGTGTGAAAGCCAGGAGCCGTGGCTGGGGAGTTAATTACTGATCTGAGATAGTTTCAGAAAACAGTGTAGAGAACTTGCCTTAGCTACAGATAATGACTATAACTGATAGCTGGGAGAAGATGATTCTGTACAATGAAAATGCCAGCCATAAACAATCACATCCATCTATTTCCAGAACGTGAGACGATTCGGGGCACCTGGGGTAGATTATCCTGTCAAGGGCAGATGTGTCTGGGAGTCACGGTGCCGCAAGGTGAGGAGAGCTAAAGCCACTTCAGTAGTGTCTGACTCTGTGCAACACTATGGAGGAGCCCCAAGGCTCTTCAGTCCATGGGATTCTCCAGGCAAGAACCCTGGAGTGGGTCGATATTATATTTATATCCCAGGGATGAATTGAAGAATTGAATAAATGTTCCAGTAAGGACAAGTCAGAATAGAAATTAAAGGAGATCTGAGTGTAAGGAGATCCAACCAGTCCATCCTAAAGGAGATACGTGGTTCTCTTCTCCAGGGGATCTTCCTGACCCAGGAATGGAACCCACATCTCTCATATCTCCTGCAATGGCAGGCAGGTTCTTTACCACTAGCGTCACCTGGGAAGCTGCAAGGTGAAGAAAGAGACTAAGATTCGAGCCCCAAACCCACTCAGTTCAGTTCAGTCGCTCAGTCGTGTCCAACTCTATGCGACCCCATGAACCGCAGCCAGGCCTCCCTGTCCATCACCAGCTCCAGGAGTCTACCCAAACCCATGTCCATTGAGTCGATGATGCCATCCAACCATCTCATCCCTTGTCATCTCCTTCTCCTCCTGCCCTCAATCTTTCCCAGCATCAGGGTCTTTTCCAACGAGTCAGCTCTTCATATCAGGTTGCCAAAGTATTGGAGTTTCAGCTTCAACATCAGTCCTTCCAATGAACACCCAGGACTGATTTCCTTTAGGATGG
>SJYX01019684.1:725157-742288 GCA_006410675.1 Oreotragus oreotragus | reverse complement strand
CTGTGTGACCCCATAGACGGCATCCCACCAGGCTCCCCCATCCCTGGGATTCTCCAGGCAAGAATACTGGAGTGGGTTGCCATTTCCTTCTCCAATGCATGAAAGAGAAAAGTGAAAGGGAAGTCGCTCAGTCTGTCCGACTGTTAGCGACCCCATGGACTGCAGCCCACCAGGCTCCTCCGTCCATTGGATTTTCCAGGCAAGAGTACTGGGGTGGGGTGCCATTGCCTTCCCCGAATTATTTCCTATTAATTACCAAATTTTAGAGTACAGAGATGGCATTATAGTTCCTTTCAGTGGTGGCAGATACGTTTGTTTTGTTTTCTTGGCACCTGTCTCATGTATCAGTATAGATTCATGGATTTTCATATATTTGCTCTTTTTTAATCAGTTACAGCCATTACTGTTTTTCATCTTCTTCTTGTCTCAACTTTGGCTCTTGGGTGCCCCTTCCTTAGGACAGGAGCCCATTACTCGCTGAGTATTTTCTTGCTTTCTGGAACAGCAGCATATCCTAGATTGTACTCATGTTCTTGTGCAGAAATGAAAATGATTGTCTAGGCTTAATTCTGAAATGAGAACTGTTGGGTTATGCACAACAGTTTAATATTTAATATTAAATACTTAATATTTAATATTTTGAAAACGAACATCAAATTGCTCCCTGTAATACAGAATGCATTTACTGTTCCACTTGCACTGTGAGGGTCCTGGGAGGACCCTGTCTCCCTTCACTCTCATCAGTCCTTGACACTGTTCAACTTGAGTAATGTTTCCAATCAGATAGGTGAAAATGGTATTTAATTGGTGTTTTAATTTCCCTTTCTTCAGTTACTAGTTGTATTTAACATCTTTTCATATATATGTATTTTCTGTTTGAAAAGGTTACTCTTTCATCTCCTTTGTATATTTGGCCCATTTTTAAATCGGCTATTCTCCCGTGTATTTAAAAAGACTTAGATCTATTACCGGGGAAGGCAATGGCACCCCACCCCAGTACTCTTGCCTGGAAAATCCAATGGACGGAGTAGCCTGGTGGGCTGCAGTCCATGGGGTCGCTAACAGTCGGACAGACTGAGCGACTTCACTTTCACTTTTCTCTTTCATGCATTGGAGAAGGAAATGGCAACCCACTCCAGTATTCTTGCCTGGAGAATCCCAGGGATGGGGGAGCCTGGTGGGATGCCGTCTATGGGGTCACACAGAGTTGGACACGACTGAAGTGACTTAGCAGCAGCAGCAGATCTATTACATCATTTAAAGTAAAGGCCTGCCTGGGGTTTTTATCAGCAGCAGTTCCCAAAGGCAACTTGTTCCCCATTACTGCCACTAGGTGTCACTGTCCACCTGTCTGGAGAAGAGGCGCCCATCCTGGGTTGTAGAGAGGGAAGTGTGGTTAAGATTTAATAGATGCCGGCCTGGGCTTCTTTCTGCTTGCTTGGGCACAAGGCATTCAAAAGACAACCTCATTCCATAAGTCTATTCAACCTCCTGTACATATTTTGGAGAGGATTAAACTTAATCACAATCAGGTCAAATGGCAGTCTGCCACTCTCTGGGTCCTTCTAAGATTCCAGAAAATATCTTTCACTTAACATGACGGCCAGCAGGGAGAGGAATGACCTCCAGCCACCTTTAAAGATCTTGGGATAGACCTGCACACAGATTAAGACTCTTTGGCCTTTTGAAGGATGAAATATTAATATTTCCTCTTGCTAAGAAACCTGTGGATGATAGGATATGCATCTGGTTTTTGGTAAGATTGTGGGTGTGGCATGCAGTCTGATTTTTCTCCTCTCATCTGTAAGGTATTTTCAACCTGCAGAGGCTCCTTAGCTATTAATTGGAGAAAAAGGCACTAAGTGAATTACACCAGTTAAAACCTCATCCTTCATAGGCGCTATATCTATTTTTAAAAACTTTGGGGATTATAATATGCAAATGGGAGTGGCCACACCATAAGTGCACAGTTTAGACTTTCACATGCTGAACACGCCCACGTAAAGGGAAATGGAAGGTGACCAGCTGCCCCAAAACCTCTTGACACCCCTCCTCTGATCGCCCCCCGAAAGTTACCACTACCCTGACTTCCCTATCCAAAGGTTAGTACATTACATTAATGGGCTCCGACAGTATGCACAGAAGTTTGGCCTCTCTCTCTTAATATTATGCTTGTGATATTGATTCATATTGGGTATGAATAACATTTCTGTAGTGTTATTATATTCCACTGTGAGAACATGCAGTGATATATTCTATTACTGATGAGCATTTGGGAAGTTCTTCGATTCTGGCTACTGTGAGTGATACCGTATTGAACATTCTAGGGCTTGTCTTTTGAGGAACATGCTTGGAATTCCTGGGACCTCACGTGGCATGAATACTGCCAAAGAGAGTTTTCCAGAGTGGTTTGTATCTGCTGACTCATCCTCTGCTGAGACTCTCAGGCGCTTTGGATCCTCACCAGCCCTTGGAATGTCTGTCTTGCCCACCTTTGCTGTTCTGGTGGGACTGTAGTGTGAGCTAGACTTATCAAGGCCACTTATTTTGTATGGGGAGGTTGAGGGTTAAGTTCTCTGCCCACCTGAGAGATCAAGGAAATAGAATACCTGTAAAAGAAATCAGAGATGGGTAAAGGGATGATTGAGGCTTAGAACATTTATTAACTCATGAATTGCTGTTCAGGAAAAGCTGTAAGTGAATTCACTCTGATGGAAGATGTAGTTTTAAAAATCTCCCACCCCTACCCATACACAATGGTATACCTGTAAAAACAGGAAAAAAAAAAAAAAAACAGTGTAGTTTCCTTCCTTCTTAACTTTCAAAATTATAATTGCTGTTTTATTCTGATTATAAGAGAGATCCATGATCATTATAAAGTTTCAAATAATATAGCAGAACAGAACCTTGAGAAAATGAACCCTGAGGTATCATGGATGGCGATGTAACCTAGCTGCTGCTGACTCTTCTCTTCTCTTTGCTTCTCAAACAAGACTGAGCTCAAGAGTAACATTTGTGAGGAAGGGGGAATGTGGAGGAGCACAGCTAGTCTGCAAAGAAGCCAGGGGCCCCTGCCGCAAACGACCCCGTGCCCAGAAGCGGAGTGGGGAGGGCCCAGGTCCCAGAGTCCTCCCTGTTCCCTGGATCAGGCTGGTGAAGAGTGTGCCAGATAACAGAGAAGTTCCCAATTCCTGGCAGAGCTGTCAGTCAGTTCAGTCGCTCAGTCGTGTCTGGCTCTTTGCAACCCCATGGACTGCAGCACGCCAGGCCTCCCTGTCCATCACCACCTCCTGGAGCTTACTCAAACTCATGTCCATTGAGTCGGTGATGCCATCCAGCCATCTCATCCTCAGTCGTCCCCTTCTCCTCCCACCTTCAATCTTTCCCAGCATCAGGGTCTTTTCAGATGAGTCACTTCTTTGCTCAGGTGGCCAAAGTATTGGAGCTTCAGCTTTAGCATCAGTCCTTCCAATGAACACACATGACTGATTTCCTTTAGGATGGACTGGTTGGATCTCCTTGCAGTCCAAGGGACTCAAGAGTCTTCTCCAACACCACAGTTCAAAAGCATCAGTTCTGCTGTGCTCAGCTTTCTTTATTGTCCAACTCACATCCATAAATGACCACTGGAAAAACCATAGCTTTGACTAGACAGACCTTTGTTGGCAAAGTAATGTCTCTGTGTTTAATATGCTGTCTAGGTTGATCGTAGCTTTCCTTCCAAGAAGCAAGTATCTTTTAATTTCTGCAGTCGCCATCTGCAGTGATTTTGGAGCCCCCCCCCCCCGCAAAAAAAATAAAGTCTCTCATTGTTTCCATTCTTTCCCCATCTATTTGTCATGAAGTGATGGGACTGGATGCCATAATCTTACTTTTCTGAATGTTGAGTTTTAAGCCAACATTTTCACACTCCTCTTTCACTTTCTTCAAGAGTCTCTTTAGTTCTTCTTCGCTTTTTGCCATAAGGGTGGTGTCATCTGCATATCTGAAGTTATTGATATTTCTCCCAGCAATCTCGATTCCAGCTTGAGCTTCATTCAGCCTGGCATTTCTCATGATGTACTCTGCATATATGTTAAATAAACAGGGTGACAATATACAGCCTTGATGTACTCCTTTATCCTATTTGGAACCAGTTTGCTGTTCCATGTCCAGTTCTAACTGTTGCTTCCTGACCTGCATACACATTTTTCGAGAGGCAGGTCAGGTGGTCTGGTATTCCAATCTCTTGAAGAATTTTCCACAATTTGTTGTGATCCACACTGTGAAAGGTTTTGGCATAGTCAATAAAGCAGAAATAGATGTTCTTCTGGATCTCTTGTTTTTTCTATGATCCAGTAGATGTTGGCAATTTGATCTCCAGTTCCTCTGCCTTTTCTAAAACCAGCTTGAACATCTGGAAGTCCATGGTTCACGTAATGTTGAAGCCTGGCTTGGAGAATTATGATCATGACTTTGTCAGCATGTGAGACAAGTGCAACTGTGTGGTAGTTTGAGCATTCTTTGGCTTTGCCTTTCTTTGGTATTGGAATGAAAACTGACCATTTCCAGTCCCGTGGCCACTGCTGAGTTTTCCAAAGTTGCTGGTCTATTGAGTACAACACTTTTCATAGCATCATCTTTTAAGAGTTGAAATAGCTCAACTGGAATTCCATCATCTCCACTAGCTTTGTTTGTAGTGATGCTTCCTAAGGCCCACTCGTCTTCTCCTTCCTGGATGTCTGGCTCTAGGTGAGCAATCCTACTCTCATGATTATCTGGATCATGAAGATCTTTTTTATAGTACTTCTGTGTATTCTTGCCACCTCTTATTAGTATCTTCTGCTTCTGTTAGGTCCCTACCATTTCTGTCCTTTATTGAGCCTATCTTTGCATGAAACGTTCCCTGGGTTTCTCTAATTTTCTTGAAGAGATCTCTAGTCTTTTCCATTCTATTGTTTTCCTCTGTTTCTTTGCATTGATTGCTGAGGAAGGCTTTCTTATCTCTCCTTGACATTCTTTGGAACTCTGCATTCAAATGGGTATAACTTTCCTTTTCTCCTTTGCTTTTCACTTCTCTTCTTTTCAGAGCTATTTGTGAGGCCTCCTCAGACAGCCATTTCTTTTTCTTGGGGATAGTCTTGATCCCTGCCTCCTGTAATGTCACAAGCCTCTGCCCATAGTTCATGCTGCACTCTGTCTACCGAATCTACTCCCTTAAATCTGTTGTCGCGTCTACTGGGTAATCATAGGAACTGGCAGAGGCAGCCCCAGAGCCCAGCGTCCACTTAGTCATTACGTCAGAGCAGATTCCTGCCACCAGGTGGCGCCCTGTGCTGGCCACGGGCCCTGGGCTCTAGCACTGGACTGGCCGTGGAGCTGCTGCTGGGCAGGCGTCCTGTTGTGGGTCAGTGGATGTGTGAGAAGCCAACCCAGACGGGGGGTAGGGGGCAACTTTGGGGTGTTTGCGTGCATATGGATTAGCAGGTCATTTTGAAATGAAAGTTGTAAGTGGCAAATGGGGACAGGTTGAATGTGACCTTGAATGCCAAGGTGATGATTTTGGACTTTCTCCTGAGGGCAGTGGAGACCACTGATGCTTTGTGAATGAAGAGTCAAAATCAAAGCAGTTCTTTGGCAAGATTAATTTCTTCCTGAAATGTGTTCCAGCAGAACGGGAGGTAGGAGACAGCAGGAGCTGGGGCTGTGGACTCTGTGCTCAGGGTGCCTGGCTTCCTGTCTTGGCTTCTGCTGCTGACTAGCTGACTAGTGTCTTTCTCATCTGCAGAAGGGAACTTTCTTTAAAACTGTATGTATATATATTATTTTGGGTTGTGCTGGGGCTTCAGGCTTCGGGTTGAGTGCTGAAGAACTGATGCTTTTGAACTGTGGTGTGGAGAAAACTCTTGAGAGTCCCTTGGACTGCAAGGAGATCCAACCAGTCCATCCTAAAAGAGATCAGTCCTGGGTGTTCATTGGAAGGGCTGATGCTGAAGCTGAAACTCCAATACTTTGGCCACCTGATGTGAAGAAGGGACTCATTTGAAAAGACCCTGATGCTGGAAAGATTGAGGGCAGGAGGAGAAGGGGACGATAGAGGATGAGATGGTTGGATGGCATCGCCGACTCAATGGACATGAGTTTGGGTAAACCCCGGGAGTTGGTGATGGACAGGGCGGGCTGGCGTGCTGCAGTCCATGGGGTTGCAAAGAGTCGGACACGGCTGAGCGGCTGCACTGAGCTGGGTCTTCACTGCAGCAGGAGCTTTCCTCTAGTTGCAGCGAGCTAGGTCTCCTCTCGAGTTTGGTGCAGGGGCTTCTCATCGCAGTGGCGCCTCTTGTTGCGGAGCGTGGGCCCTGGGCGCGTGGCTTCCAGAGCTGCGGCTCACAGGCTCTGGAGCACAGGTTCCATAGTTGCATCTCACGGGCTTTGTTGCTCCACGGCATGTGGGATCATTCCGGATCAAGGATCAAGCCCGTATCTCTTGAATTGGCAGACGTGTTCTTTACCACTGAACCACCTGGGGAGCCCCGGAAGGGGAACTCTGCTAGTACCTATGTCACAGGGTTGGTTCCTGTGCAGAATAAGTCAGTTGATTGTCAAAGGTAAACAGTGCTTTGAACAGTGCCTGACATGCTGTGCTCCTGATAACTCTTAGCTGCTGTTTTTTCCTAATGAATGGGTCCTGCCTTTCTCCTCTCTGTTTTTCTCCTTCCTACTCTGCAGTTCTCCCTGCCTTGGGGATCCTTTGCATCCCTCCTTCACAGTGTGTCTGATATTTCTTAGGAGAACATGGCTTGTTCATTGTTATGTCATGGAGTCTTTTTTTCTAGACCTCAGCTAAAGGAGACCAATGAGTAGAAATTGCTTACCTATTTCACTTCTGCTGCATCATGTCCTTGAATGTTAACCTTTATCTTCACAAATCTGCTGCTTCCTCTTTCAGTGTGGGCTACTAAGAGCATGCGATTTTTAGGGTTGTTTGAGGGTGAACAGGTGCCTGATGTGAAGAGCCTGGTGCAGTGTCTGCGACCTAGGGCTCAGTGAGGCGGCAGCCAGCCCTCTGTCTTCGCTGGGGCTCTGGCCCGGGCCGACTCTGCACCTGGATGCCGTCCTCCTGACTCTTCCACCTCCACCTACTGAGCTACCACCCGGCTCACAACCGGAGAATAGCTTTGCCACAGAATGCGATTTCTTCTCCAAGTAATACCCTTCTGCTCTAGCATTTATTTTCTCCCCCACTAGTCCGTCTGACTGCAGCTCCTTTAACAAAGTGCCATAGGCTAGGTGGATCAAACAGAAGAAGCAGTTTCCTCGCAGTCTGGGAGGCCGAGAGGCCAAGGCCAAGGCTTGGTCTCTCCCGAGGCCTCTGTTTGGCTTGCAGACAGCTGTCTCTCCCCGTGTCCTCACATGGCCCTTTGCTCTGTGTGCACACACCTCATGTATCCTCCTCCTCTCATAAGAGTTCTATTGGATTAGGGCCCTGTTCTTCTGACCGTGTGTGTGTGCGTGTGTGTGTGTGTGCGTGTGTGTTGCTTAGTCATATCTGACTCTTTGCAACCCCATAGAGTCTTTGCAACTCCATGGACTGTAGCCCACCAGACTCCTGTCCACAGGATTCTCTAGGCAAGAGGAGGGAACTGGATTGCCATTCCCTTCTCCAGAGGATCTTGCCAACCCAGGTATTGAACCTGGGTCTCCTGCACTGAAGGCAGACCCTTTACTGTCTCAACCACCAGAAAAGTCCCCTTCTGACCTTGCTAGTGCTAGTGACCATAATTACCTCTTTAAAGGCCCTGTCTCCAAATACAGTTAAACCAAGAGTTGGGGCTTTAACATAAAAATTTGGGGGGACACAATTAAGTCCATAATAGACACCCATCTCATACTCATATCTCAGCTTGCTTTGCAATATAATTTGTGTGCTCATCACATATAAATAAGATGATTATGCTAGGTCAGACAATTATTTGGCAAACAGAATTCCTTCCCTCTCATCTCCATGGATCTGCCCCTGACTTTGGTTTCAGCCATGTGACTTTCTTTGGCCAATGGGAAGTCAGCAGATATGAGCAGAGCCTTGGAGCGTGCTTCCCGGGTTACAGTTGTTCCCTGAAGCAACATTTCTCCAGGAAGAGACCGTGTCTCTGTAGCTACCCGGCCTAGGAGGATGAGAGAGACACGGAGTAGACCTAGGCCCAACCTCACCCTGAAACCAAGCCAAGCTGAATTCCAGCTCAACTGTGAGTGTGTGTGGAGGAGATAAACCTTATTATTGGATGCCTCTAATTTCTTATGCATCATCATTAGGGTCAGTCAGTCAGTTCAGTCGCTCAGTCGTGTCCGACTCTTTGCGACCCCATGAATGAGAGCACGCCAGGCCTCCCTGTCCATCACCAACTCCCGGAGTTCACTCAGGCTCACGTCCATCCAGTGTGATGCCATCCAGCTATCTCATCCTCAGTCGTCCCCTTCTCCTCCTGCCCCCAATCCCTCCCAACATCGGAGTCTTTTCCAATGAGTCAACTCTTCACATGAGGTGGCCAAAGTACTGGAGTTTCAGCTTGAGCATCATTCCTTCCAAAGAAATCCCAGGGTTGATCTCCTTCAGAATGGACTGGTTGGATCTCCTGGCAGTCCAAGGGACTCTCAAGAGTCTTCTCCAACGCCACAGTTCAAAAGCATCAATTCTTCAGTGCTCAGCTTTCTTCACAGTCCAAGTCTCACATCCATACATGACCACAGGAAAAACCATAGCCTTGACGAGATGGACCTTAGTCAGCAAAGTAATGTCTCTGCTTTTGAATATGCTGTCTAGGTTGGCCATAAATTTTCTTCCAGGGAGTAATCGTCTTCTAATTTCATGGCTGTTAGGGTAACAGCTGGCCAGTTGTACCAAGTCGCTTCACTTGTGTCTGACTCTTTGTGACCCCATGGACTGTAGTCCGCCAGGCTCCTCTGTCCATGGGATTCTTCAAGCAGGGATCCTGAAGTGGGCTGCCACTCCCTTCTCCAGGGGCTTTTTTCCTGGCCCAGGGGTCAAATCCAGGTCTCTTATGTCTCCTGCATTGGCAGCTGGGTGCCACACTAGTCCGACTATACATTAAGTAGTTATTAATTTCTTACCATGTTCAAGAGCCGGTGCTGAACAGTATATAGACGTTAGCCAACTTAGTTGTCAAAAGATCCCTGCAATATAAATGATGCTTATTCTCTCCAGTTAGTAGATGGGAAAATTGAGTCAAGGAGGTCTTATCCAAGGCCATGTGGCTGGTCAGAAGCAGGACCACGGTTTGAGCCCAGGCCAGTCTGGGTTATAGATTGGAGGGTCCTACACTGTGAGGTGCAGGCGGACAGATGTGGTCACCTTCTTCAAAGCCAGATTAGAATCTCCTAGTTTTTACCTTCTGTGTTGCTGTCCTCTCTACCCCCACAGAAAGCTGCTGTTTGTAGCGTCTTCCTAACCCCCTTGGGGAGGAGAGTATGGATCCAGTAGCTGTTTTTACTTGTCAGGACCAGTTCTGTGGAATTGCTTTCCCTTTGAGATGCTGCGGCAGCAAGACGCATCCTGCTAGCATTGTGTGCCGCAAGCAGCCTGCGAAAGCTCATTTGATCTGTAGGAAAAATCTCCCAAATCTCTCACCAGCCACAGTTTTCAATAACTCTCCTGCACTTGCCTCCTGCACCTTGCCTGCCCAGCAGACAACACGCCATGTCTTTATCTTTGTCTTTTTTTTCCCCCACTGCTGCTTCTTTCTTTGTCTTTTTCTACCTGTTTGCTGATTCTTGGTTTAGGGGTGGATGGTTGAATCAATTAATAGACGATTTGCAGAATCACAAGTGTGGTTATTACAGGATGGTGTAATTAACTTCTTCAGACTAATTGAAATTTCCATTTAAAAGGAGAAGCCAAGTGCCTCTTTGCTTAAATGGCTTTCTCTCATAGAACAGCCCTCATGAAAAGATTCTCTAGTGTGTGTCCATAAGCCAGAGACCTCCATGCTGCTGTGAAACCGTGGGAGAAGAATGAAGCCACCTCTCTCTTCCTGTTTTTGCCCTCTGCTCTCCTGAACGTGCTCAGGGTTACACGGCTTCCTGCACTGTATCGCACTGCTTCTCAAGCCGCCGAACAAGGTCAGGAAACAGGGGCCGGAGGAAAGAGCATCAGACCCAAAGCGCCTTTTGACTTGGAGAGCAGAAAGCAGAGCAGTGACTCGCGGGCGCCTAAGGCCCTGGTGTGGCTGGCATCTCCCGCGGCATCCTCGGGTGCTAGTGGCTGGCTCCTGAGTCTGCACCTGGAGAACCCTCTCTCTCTCTCTCTCGGATGGGGCTTCCCATCCTCAGGCTGTGGGAACGCTCCCGTGACCCCGGTCCGTCCAATCAGATGACAGCCCTTCCTCATCACAGGAAGTCACTGGTGTGGGGTTAGCATGTGACCACCCCACCCCCAGTAGACCAATGGTGCAGACTGAGGTCTCTACAGAAGGGACTGAGCGCCGGAGGCTTTGTTCCAACCAAGATGGCTGAGCAGGGGTATCTGCCTGCACCTCCTCATGTCATTCTGCTGTTGACAGGGAAAGCATTATTGTTGTTTAGTCAGTAAGTCGTGTCCGACTCTTTATGACCCCATGAACTGTAGCCCACCAGGCTCCCCTGTCCATGGGATTTGCCAGACAAGAATACTAGAGTGGGTTGCCTTTCCCTTCTCCAGGGGATCTTCCCAACCCAGGGGTCTAACCTGAGTCTCCTGCTTGGCAGGTGGATTCTTTACCAGGGAGCCACCTGGGAAGCCCCAGGGAAAGAATATCTGAGCGTAAAGCTAGTACCTAGGAAGGTGGAGTCAAGGAGCAGATGTCACCAGAGCGATTTAAGGACCTTGGTCCTTCTTGCCAGAATTAACCTTTGCCCCTGAACTTTCTAGTTGTATGTGCCAGCAAATGTCATGGGTTTTTTTTCCCCCCTCTTAATCCAGATTTGGTTGAGTCCTATCCTCTCTAACTCACAGACACTGTTTAATGCAGCAGTTAGATAGTAAAGTACTGACTCTGGGTTACAACAAGGGTCAAATTATGCTAATGTCATAGGTGGTGACTAGTGTGAAGCACACCTCTTGAGCTGGGGGCATAGCTGCTTTTGGAAACCTGGAGGGTGCAGGTTGTTACTCGGGGCTTTTGGTCTGGCCTCAGGGATTCTTGGGGTGTGTTCCCGTTTCTATGAAGGCTAGTGAGGACAGCAGCCAAGAACCCACAGTCACAGGCCTCCACTCCTGCAGACAGACTGACCACTGGCCGAAAGGCTCTGTTTCCAGGAGATTTTGGTTTGAAGCCCAGTTCTGTCTCCTGCAGGGAGTGTGGTTTGGGGACAAAGGATGGTCCTTTCTGAGCTACAGCATTGTCACAACTGCAGTGGGAGACGGTTCTGTGGGCTCATGTTTATGCAGTGCCTAAGCCTAGCTTGGCAGTGGGGAGGTGCTAAATGTGTTGGCTATTATCGCCCTAGGCAGGCTTTGCATAATTACTGTGTTTAATGGAGAATCAGGACAGTCAAAAGTGGCTTGACCGCAGGTGATCTCAGATCGTGAGTGGGAGGAGTTTTTAGTAAGGAGAAGCTTCTGTCAATATGCCCGCTGTTATCCACTCACTCAAACTCCTAAGGAGATACTCTGTTGGGGTCTCACAGTGAAAATAGTGTCAACTGATGCCCGCCAGGGGGCGGCCACGTGTGATCAGTGCAGAAGGTTTTGGTTCCACCAGGGGGCACAGGATGCAAGGCAATTTCAGCAGGTGGCCAGGGGTTCTTGAGGCCAGGGGCACCCGGGTGATGAAAAAACGACGCCTGACTGTTCAGAGCAGCGGGGGAGCTGTCCACAGCCTTGTTCCTGCAGTGAAACGTGGGACTTCAGCTGAATGAACGGTCTTTGTTTACTCTTTACAAGAACCGCAAGTGGTAGATACGACTATTTTCTCCATTTTATGCTAAGAGGAAAAAAATGCTTGGAGAGACTGTGCCACGTTCCTGCAGTGGCACCTGGTCCATGGGAGGGGAGACGGGGATTGAGACTGAGGTCTCTCAATGGCGTAACCCCTGACCCACATGGACTTCATGGTGTATCTGCTCCTGGTCACCAGAGAGGGAAACCCTGGACCCCCCACCCCACCACCCCGCCACTGTCCTGTGTCAGGCTCTCCTTCAGAACCAGCCTGGGTTCTCTCTGCCAGCATATGCGTGAGGCTGGCCAGAAAGTTCGCTTGAAGTTTTTCTGTAAGATGTTATGAACATTTTGGCCAACCAAATATAAGCCTGTTCTGCAAGGAAACAAGAGACAGTTTGGTGGTCCCCAACTCATAGTGGCTAACGGACTGGCAGTTAGTATATATTTGTTAAACAAGTAGCTGATTACCTCAAAACGCACCTTCAGATCTGAGAAATGTCAGCTCCCTGTGCCTGGGGTCCATTTAGCATCAGGCCCAAGTTCATGGGATTCAGATCCAGGCCACCTGCTTTCAAACCCTGACCTCTCTGCCCACAGGCAGCGTGATTTTGTCCCAGTGACTTGGCCTCTATCAGCCTGATTCCCTGTCTGTAAAGTGGGGGTGCTAGACACATGTCTGTTTGCATAAGGGCCTTGCAGCCACTGTGGAACAATGCGGCGCGTCTGGCATGCGGTGAGCACTCCGTGAGCATTCGTTCTCTCCACTGTCTCAGCTACACTGGCTCTAACCTCTGCGGAAATGAGTGCCTCCCGCCAGTGGGGTTGCCCACCCTAACTGCCTCTCACTCCTGCTCATTATCTTGCCCCATTCTCTAAGATGATCAAGGAGAGAGCAATTCGATTTTTAAATTAGCATTTGTCTTTGCCTCTCCACCTAGGCCCTGTGTCATCATAGCAGCCGTTGGGTGTTTATCTGAAAAAGCTCTTTGGTTAATAATAAGCAGCTGGGCTGTGAGGCAGCCAGCAAAACAGCACCAAGTAAACACGGCCGTAACCTTCTCCTCTCTCTGCCCCTCATGCTATCTGAAAGGCACACAGCTTCTCTTTCTGCAGCTAAGGCACGAGCGGAATGAGCAGGTAATAAATATCAGGAGGCTGATGGATTTCCAGGGAGCCCGAGAAGGAGGGAGGGAGGCTAGGGAAAGCCAGGGCTGTGTGTGGAGGACCCTGCAAGCCCACCTCGCCCTCTGCAGGTGCTGGAGCTGGATGAGCAACCCCAGCAAGGAAGGGCAGGGTCTGTGCCCGCGCAGAGTTCCACTGGGGAGGCGGGCCTGGATGGAACCTATCAAATCAGCTAGTGCTGGTCCTGGGTGTGTTTCCAACCGTTGGGGCTGATGATGTTCAGAGGGGATTGAACCCTTCAGACGTGTCCACGGTTCAGTGAGAGCCGCACTGGGGCCGGGACAGCTGGGTTCTTTTGTCCTGCCTCCCTTACCCTGGAAGAGAAGTTTCCCCTCCAGATCTCAGTTTCCCTTTTTATAAAAGTGAGAAGCTTGGATTAGTTCTCAAAAGCGATGAAAGTGTTCATTGCTCAGTCGTATCTAGTGTCTGTGGCCCCGTGAAGCAGAGCCCTCCAGGCTCCTCTGTCTTTGGCGTTCTCCAGGCAAGAACACTGGAGCGGGGTGCCATTCCCTTGTCCAGGGCCATCTTCCTGATGCAGGTATCAAACCTGGGTCTCCTGCACAGCAGGCAGATCCTTTACCATCTGAGTCTCCAGGGAAGCCCCCTTAAAAATGATGAATGACATTTATTAAGTGCTTAGTCTGTGCCTGGTGATTGATCAATGCCCTTGATTTATAACAACTTAATTCCCACAACAGACCATTTCCCTTTGCAGATAAGAAAACCAAACACAGAGGGGAAGTAATTGAGCAGTGTCAGTTGTCGAGCTGGGAACTGAACCACGGCTGTCTGACTCCCGCCATTGCCAAGCTCAACTACTCTGCCACGTGGCCTTCTGATGGATTCTGTGTCTGTACAATGGGTGCAATATGCCAACTCTGTTCCAGGGTTGACTGAATACACAGTCACACAAAAAGCACCATATTTTCCTGGAGAACTAATCTCAGTATATGATTCTGGGTGGCTTTACCTACCCTGGCTCCAGATATGGAAAGCTGACTTGGCCTTATCTGTGAGAGCACTGTATGCCCTGGTCACTGCTTAATTCATGGATGGTCAAGTCACTCCAGATAGACAACGAACCCAATTCCTAAATCATGACCTAACTACAGTATTGGAAAAGAGGAACTCTCCTGCCAATCAGTTCAGTTCAGCTCAGTCGCTCAATCGTGTATGACTCTTTGCGACCCCATGGACTGCAGCATGCCAGGCCTCCCTGTCCATCACCAACTCCAGGAGCCTAGTCAAACCCATCCATTGAATTGGTGATTCCATCCAACCATCTCATCCTCTGTTGTCCTCGTCCCCTTCTCCTGCCACCTTCAATCTTTCCCAGCATCAGAGTCTTTTCCAGTGAGTCAGTTCTTCGCATCAGGTGGCCAAAGTATTGCAGTTTCAGCTTCAGCATCAGTCCTTCCAATGGCTATTTAGGACTGATTTCCTTTAGGATGGACTGGTTGACATGTCCATTGAGTCGGTGATGCCATCCAACCATCTCATCCTCTGTTGTCCCCTTCTCCTCCTGTCTTCAATCTTTCCCAGCATCAGAGTTGTTTCCAGTGAGTCAGTTGCTTGCATCAGGTGGCCAAAGTATTGGAGTTTCAGCTTCAGCATCAGTCCTTCCAATGAATATTCAGGACTGATTTCCTTTAGGATGGACTGGTTGGATCTGCTTGCAGTCCAAAGGACTCTCAAGAGTCTTCTCCAACACCACAGTTTAAAAGCATCAGTTCTTCGGTGCTCAGCTTTCTTTATAGTCCAACTCTCACATCCATACATGACTACTGGAAAAACTATAGCTTTTACTAGATGGACCTTTATTGACAAAGTAATGTCTCTGCTTTTTAATATGCTGTCTAGGTTGTTCACAACTTTTCTTTTAAAGAGCAAGCATCTTTTAATTTCATGGCTGCAGTCACCATCTGGATGGTGTCATCTGCATATCCGAGGCTATTGATATTTCACCTGGCGATCTTAATTCCAGCTTGTGTTCATCCAGTCCAGCATTTCTCATGATGCACTCTGCATATAAGTTATATAAGCAGAGTGACAATATCAGCCTTGATGTACTCCTTTCCCAGTTTGGAACCAGTCTGTTGTTCCATGTCCAGTTCTAATTATAGCGTTTTGACCTGCATACAGATTTCTCAGAAGGCAGCTCAGGTGGTTTGGGATTCCCATCTCCTTCAGAATTTTCCACAATTTGTGGTGATCCACCCAGTGAAAGGCTTTGGCATAGTCAATGAAGCAGAAATAGATGTTTTTCTGGAACTTTCTTGCTTTTTCCATGATCCAGCAGATGTTGGTAATTTGATCTCTGGTTCCTCTGTCTTTTCTAAATCCAGCTTGAACATCTGGAAGTTCATGGTTCATTTACTGTTGAAGTCTGGCCTGGAGAATTTTGAGCATTACTTTACTAGCGTGTGAGATGAGTGCAATTGTGCAGTAGTATGAGCATTCTTTGGCATTGCCTTTCTTTGGGATTAGAATGAAAAGTGACCTTTTCCAGTCCTGTGGCCACTGCTGAGTTTTCCAAATTTGCTGGCATATTGAGTGCAACACTATCACAGCATCATCTTTCAGGATTTGAAACAGCTCAACTGGAATTACATCACCTCCACTAGCTTTGTTCATAGTCATGCTTCCTAAGGCCCACTTGACTTCACATTCCAGGATGTCTGGCTCTAGGTGAGTGATCATACCATTTTTATTATCTGAGTTTTGAAGATCTTTTTTGTACAGTTCTTCTGTGTATTCTTGCCACCTCTTCTTAATATCTTCTGCTTCTGTTAGGTCCATACCATTTCTGTCCTTTATTGTGCCCATCTTTGCATGAAATGTTCCCTGGGTATCTCTAATTTTCTTGAAGAGATCTCTAGTCTTTCCCATTCTGTTGTTTTCCTCTATTTCTTTACATTGATCGCTGAGGGAGGCTTTCTTAGCTCTCCTTGCTATTCTTTGGAACTCTGCATTCAGATGGGTATAACTTTCCTTTTCTCCTTTGCTTTCACTTCTTTCCTTTTCACAGCTATTTGTAAGGCCTCCTCAGACAATCATTTTGCCTTTTTGCATTTCTTTTTCTTGGGGATCGTTTGATCCCTGCCTCCTGTACAATGTCACGAACCTCCATTCATAGTTCTTCAGGCACTCTATCAGATCTAGTCCCTTGAATCTATTTGTCACGTCCACTGTATAATCATAAGGGATTTGATTTAGGTTATACCTGAATGGTCTAGTGGTTTTCCCTTCTTTCTTCAATTTGAGTCTGAGTTTGGCAATAAGGAGTTCATGATCTGAGCCACAGTCAGCTCCCGGTCTTGTTTTTACTGACTGTATAGAGCTTCTCCATCTTTGGCTGCAAAGAATATAATCAATCTGATTTTGGTGTTGACCATCTGGTGATGTCCATATGTAGAGCCTTCTCTTGTGTTGTTGGAAGAAGGTAGTCACTATGACCAGTGCGTTCTCTTGGCAAAACTCTGTTAGCCTTCATCCTGCTTCATTCTGTACTCCAAAGCCAAAGTTGCCTGTTACTCCAGGTGTTTCTTGACTTTCCGCTTTTGCATCCCAGTCCCCTATAATGAAAAGGACATCTTTTTTGAGTGTTAGTTCTAGAAGGTCTTGTAGGTCAGAGAATCATCCAACTTCTGCTTCTACAGCAATACTGGTCAGGGCATAGACTTGGGTTACTGTGATATTGAATGGTTTGCCTTAGAAACGAACAGAGATCATTCTGTCATTTTTCAGATTGCATCCAAGTACTGCATTTTGGACTCTTGTTGACTATGCTGGCTACTCCATTTCTTCTAAGGGATTCTTGCCCACAGTAGTAGATATAATGGTCATCTGAGATAAATTCACTCATTCCAGCCCATTTTAGTTCGCTGATTCCTAAAATGTCAATGTTCACTCTTTCTGTCTCCTGTCTGACCACTTCCAATTTGCCTTGATTCATAGACCTAACATTCTAGGTTCCTATGCAATATTGCTCTTTACAGCATCAGACTTCACTTCCATCACCAGTCACATCCACAAGTG
>SJYX01019684.1:703852-724793 GCA_006410675.1 Oreotragus oreotragus | reverse complement strand
AGTCCTGTGGCCACTGCTGAGTTTTCCAAATTTGCTGGCATATTGAGTGCAACACTATCACAGCATCATCTTTCAGGATTTGAAACAGCTCAACTGGAATTACATCACCTCCACTAGCTTTGTTCATAGTCATGCTTCCTAAGGCCCACTTGACTTCACATTCCAGGATGTCTGGCTCTAGGTGAGTGATCATACCATTTTTATTATCTGAGTTTTGAAGATCTTTTTTGTACAGTTCTTCTGTGTATTCTTGCCACCTCTTCTTAATATCTTCTGCTTCTGTTAGGTCCATACCATTTCTGTCCTTTATTGTGCCCATCTTTGCATGAAATGTTCCCTGGGTATCTCTAATTTTCTTGAAGAGATCTCTAGTCTTTCCCATTCTGTTGTTTTCCTCTATTTCTTTACATTGATCGCTGAGGGAGGCTTTCTTAGCTCTCCTTGCTATTCTTTGGAACTCTGCATTCAGATGGGTATAACTTTCCTTTTCTCCTTTGCTTTCACTTCTTTCCTTTTCACAGCTATTTGTAAGGCCTCCTCAGACAATCATTTTGCCTTTTTGCATTTCTTTTTCTTGGGGATCGTTTGATCCCTGCCTCCTGTACAATGTCACGAACCTCCATTCATAGTTCTTCAGGCACTCTATCAGATCTAGTCCCTTGAATCTATTTGTCACGTCCACTGTATAATCATAAGGGATTTGATTTAGGTTATACCTGAATGGTCTAGTGGTTTTCCCTTCTTTCTTCAATTTGAGTCTGAGTTTGGCAATAAGGAGTTCATGATCTGAGCCACAGTCAGCTCCCGGTCTTGTTTTTACTGACTGTATAGAGCTTCTCCATCTTTGGCTGCAAAGAATATAATCAATCTGATTTTGGTGTTGACCATCTGGTGATGTCCATATGTAGAGCCTTCTCTTGTGTTGTTGGAAGAAGGTAGTCACTATGACCAGTGCGTTCTCTTGGCAAAACTCTGTTAGCCTTCATCCTGCTTCATTCTGTACTCCAAAGCCAAAGTTGCCTGTTACTCCAGGTGTTTCTTGACTTTCCGCTTTTGCATCCCAGTCCCCTATAATGAAAAGGACATCTTTTTTGAGTGTTAGTTCTAGAAGGTCTTGTAGGTCAGAGAATCATCCAACTTCTGCTTCTACAGCAATACTGGTCAGGGCATAGACTTGGGTTACTGTGATATTGAATGGTTTGCCTTAGAAACGAACAGAGATCATTCTGTCATTTTTCAGATTGCATCCAAGTACTGCATTTTGGACTCTTGTTGACTATGCTGGCTACTCCATTTCTTCTAAGGGATTCTTGCCCACAGTAGTAGATATAATGGTCATCTGAGATAAATTCACTCATTCCAGCCCATTTTAGTTCGCTGATTCCTAAAATGTCAATGTTCACTCTTTCTGTCTCCTGTCTGACCACTTCCAATTTGCCTTGATTCATAGACCTAACATTCTAGGTTCCTATGCAATATTGCTCTTTACAGCATCAGACTTCACTTCCATCACCAGTCACATCCACAAGTGAGTATTGGTTTTGCTTTGGCCCCGTCCCTTCATTCCTTCTGGAGTTATTTCTCCACTGATCTCCATGGCATATTGGGCACCTACCAACCTGGGAAGTTCATCTTTCAGTGTCTTATCTTTTTGCCTTTTCATACTGTTCATGGGGTTCTCAAGGCAAGAATACTGAAGTGGTTTGCCATTTCCTTCTCCAGTGGACCACGTTTTGTCAGAACTCTCCACCATGACCCATCCATCTTGGGTGGCCCTACATGGCGTGGCTCATAGTTTCACTGAGTTAGACAAGGCTGTGGTCCATGTGATCAGATTGGTTAGCTTTCTGTGATTATGGTTTTCAGTCTGTCTGTCCTCTGATGGAGAAGGATAAGAGGCTTATGGAAGCTTCCTGATGGGAGAGACTGACTGAGGGGGAAACTGCTTCTTGTTCTGACTGGTGGGGCCGTGCTCAATTCAGCTCAGTTCAGTTGCTCAGTCATGTCTGATTCTTTGTCACCTCATGGACTATAGCACGCCAGGCCTCTCTGTCCATCACCAGCTCCTGGAGTTTTCTCAAACTCATGTCTATTGAGTCAGTGATGCTGTCCAACCATCTCATGGTGGGGCCATGCTCAGTAAATCTTTAATTCAATTTTCTGTTGATAGGTGGGGCTGTGCCCCCTCCCTGTTATTTACCTGGGGGGCTTCCCTTGTGGCTCAACTGGTAAAGAATATGCCTGCAATGTGAAAGACCTGGGTTCCATTTCTGGGTTGGGAAGATCCCCTGGAGAAAGGAAAGGCTACTCACTCCAGTATTCTGGCTAGAGAATTCCATGGGCATTCCATGGGGTCGCAAAGAGTTGGACATGACTGAGCAACTTTTACTTCACTTCAGTCTATGGTTGGAGGTAATGAAGATAATGGCAACCTCCTTCAAAAGGCCCCATGTACACACTGCTACACTCAGTGCCCCTGACCCTGCAGCACGCCACCGCCGACCACTCCTCTGCCGGAGATTTCCGGACACTCACCAGCAAGTCTGGGTCAGTCTCTTGAGGGGTCACTGCTCCTTTCTCCCCGGTTCTGGCACACACAAGGTTCTGTTGTGCCCTCCAAGAGTCTGCTTCCCCGTCCTGTGTAAGTTCTGGCGGATCTATGATGGGGTTAATGGCGACCTCCTCCAAGAGGGCTCATGCCATACCCAGGTGTACTGCACCCAGAGCCCCTGACCGTGTGGCAGGCCACTGCTGACCTGTTCCTCCTCAGGAGACATCCAAACACAGTGCTGTCTCAGTCTCTGTCGGATCTCTGGGTCCTGGTGCACACAAGCTGTGTTTGAGCCCTCTGGGCGTCTCTGGTGGGTATAGAGTTTGATTCTAAACACTCCACCCTTCCTACCATCTTGCTGGGGCTTCTCTGCCCTTGAACGAGGGGTATCTTCTCAAAGTCGCTCCAGTGCCACGCAGCTTAGAGAGGGGGGTTATCAATGCCCATGGGGGCTATCAGTTTTGCCAGGTTTAAGTCTATGCTCCTTAGAGGTCTCACACAGAGTCTGGCTTCCCTAGTGGCTCATGCAGGAGGCACAGGTTTGATCCCTGGTTTGAGAAAATCCCTTGGAGAAGGAAATGCCAACCCACTCCAGTATTCTTGCCTGGAAAATCTCATGGACAGAGAAGCCTGGTGGGCTGTAGTCCATGGGGTTGCAAAAGAGTCAGACATGACTTAGCGACTAACCAACAACTAGTCTATTCTCCTTAGAGCTATCACATAAAGAGGCTATTTGAAATAAGGCTAAAAGGGAGGAAACATAGAACAGAGAGAGAGGGAGGGAGGGAGGAGGAGGAGGAGGAGAGAGATTGATTTGTGATGACATCATTAGAATCCCCAGAGTAGATGTGTCTGGAGTCATCAATTATTGAATAACAAACCTTTTATGCTTAAAATAGTTTGAATATAGCTTCTGTTTCTTGACACTGAAAAAAAAAGTCATGCCTTACACACATCACATTACTGATCTTGGCAAAAAAGCAGGGGGCTGTAGACTGTAGATCCAGCCATTGTCACACATTCTGCCACTGTTCTCCGTCAGGGAGTCCCAGCCTCAGCACAGCTGCAGCTTTGGGCCAGATTGTGGTGGAGCTGTCCTGGCGTTTTAGGGTTTAGCAGCCTCACCCACTGGCCACCCACCCACTGGCCTCACCCACTAATGCCAGTAGTAACCCTGCACCCCAGCCCTAGGTAGATCCAGATCTGATTTCTCTTAAAACCTGTTTCTTGGGCCTCACTTTTTCAGTAGGCACTAGGAACATGCTTGGCAAGGGAAGTCAAGGTCTCTCAGAACTTCTGCATGGGGCAACACAATCAGCAGCAAGGGACTGCGGGAAGGGGTGCTGGGAGCAACAAGGACTCCGTGTTTAGGAGAATTTGTGACAAGCAAGGGATCAGCCACTAAAAGGTCAAGTCCTTTAGCTCTGAGGTTGGCCAGCACATCCTGGTAACAGCCCTTGTTGGCTGGCTAGTGTGTGTGTCACCAGTGGCAGCCACCAACCCTACTTTGGCAGAAAGGACCCGGGCTGCAGACTGAGCCCATGTGGGGAATGGCGTCTAAGACTCACCACCTTCCACAGACACGTTATATCTGAACCATCCCGTAACTAGTCACAGAGAATGGCACCCCATGGGGTCTCAGACTCACCGCCTTCCACAGACACACTGTATCCTAACCATCCCGCAACTAATCCCAGAGAATGGCATCCCACAGGGTCTCGGACTCACCGCCTTCCACAGACACGTTATATGTGAACCATCCCGCAACTAATCCCAGAGAATTGCACCCCATGGGGTCTCGGACTCACCGCCTTCCACAGACCCGCTGTATCCTAACCATCCCGCAACTAATCCCAGAGTGGGCTGTGCCCGCTCTCTGCCAAGCCACTCCTGCTTAGCTGCAGTGGCACTTTTCCAGGGCAGCCTTCCTGCTGGCCCCTAATGGGGTTAAGGTCCCTTGGACCTTGATGAAGTGCTGTGGAGCGCCATGCACATCCCCGTGGTCCCTCTGACTGCACGGAGGGTTCCCATTGGCAACGAGGCTGCCTTGCCCAGTCAGGGAGCCCGGGAACACCTACGCTTGTGTCTCCCCGGGTGTCCCTTGGCTGAGCACGGATGGCCTGGGGTGCGGTACCCTGGCTTGCTGGCCGCAGGCTGAGATGACTCAGAGCCATAACCTGCACTACTGAGGCCCCTGCGGGGCCAGGCTGAAGTGCCCCCTTTGCTTGGCGCCCCCTCCACCTTCTATTGCCTCTTCTGACTTCCGCTGTCTTCCTGGTCTCCCTGGCATGGGGGGAAGATCCATCACTTTCACGCCAAGACAGCCCACCCTAGACTCTGTTACTATTCTCCCAATGCTGTGGACTCCTCCTCTGAGGAGCTTAGCAGAACTTTAAATTAAATGCCGAGTTATTTATCGCCAGCTTCGTCCGATAAAGTATACCCTCCAGGAAGGCAAAGATCATAGTCTTATTGGACACTGAGTCTCCAGGGCCTGGCACAGGAAATGCATTATTATTATTTTATTAATAGTCACATAGATACTAGTCCTAGCTCTCTTTTTAATAGAATGTAAGTTATTTGAAGTCAGGATTCATGTTTGATCCAACCCTTTTAATTCTCCATTTCATCTGGACTTTGCTGCCAAGAGATCATTCAGTGTTGTTGAATGGATAAGTGATATTGAATGCTAACATTGGGACTTCTTTGGTGGGCCAGTGGCTAGGGCTCTACACTTAAGCTGCTGGGTGTCTAGGTTCAATCTCTGGTTGGGGAACTGGGATCACACAAGCTGAATGGAGTGGCCAAAAAAAAAATAAAAATTTAAAAATGAATGCTAGCATATTTTNCTGATCTCACCAATGGGTAACTGCGAGGGTTCCCCTTTGAACTTTGATAAGTTTTGGCTCAATGAAAAGAATTTTAAGATTTTCTGATACCATATCTATTCTCGAATGATGATTAATGGCCAGTGATATTGTTCTTTGAGCCCTGGGACGTTGGATGACTCAGTCTCTAGTCTCCCCATTTTTTTTCCCAATTTTTTTTCAGTCTCTCTTTCAGGAAGAATTTATTGAACATCTAGTCAATGCAAAGTGTTTTGTCAGATACAGATTCTTCTTAAGGACATTATCTTTAAAAATTCTTTTTATATATTAATGGGATTCAGTAGGGTAATTCTGAAGTTTTTGCAAGTTTGTTTTACCTCTGAAAACACTTTGATAACATTAATTTATGCTATAACATACATTTGAAAAGTATTAACGCTTTTCTAAGAATTGCTTTATTCCCTTCTTTGGCCATGCTGGGTCTTTTGTTGTGCAGGCTTTTCTCTGGTTGCGGCGAGTGGGGGCGACCCTCTCTTTGAGGCGTATGGTCTTCCCACTGCAGCCGCTTCTCTTGTTGCTGGGCAGTCTCTAGAGTGGACGGGCCTCAGTAGTGGTGGCTCCTGGGCTCTAGAGCGATAGTTGAGGCACACGGGCTTAGTTGTCCCAGAGCATATGGCCACTTCCTGGACCAGGGATCAAACCTGTGTCTCCTGCCTTGGTAGGCAGATTCTTTACCACTGAGCCACCCAGGAAGCCCCTAAGCGATACCCTTTTAAGAAAATTATAAAGTTCAGTCATTTCTATATTTCAGAGCAATATTTAAGCCAAACTTCTCTTTTCTAGATGTTTTAGTGTCTTTTTTTCATTTTAAAATACAGGTTTCAGATCAGCTCTTTTTTTAAAATTGAGGTATAATTAACATATAAAATTATATTAGCATCAGACGTACAATGTAGCAATTTGATATTTGTATACATTGTGAAATGTTTGCCAAGAGTCTAGTTAGCATCCGTCACCATACACAGTTGCGGAATTTTTTTTCTTGTGATGAAAACTTTGAAGATTTATTCTCCTTGCAACTCTCAGGTGTGCAGTAGAGTATTATTGACTCTAATCACCATGCTTTGTGTCACGTCCTCATGAGTCAGTTATTTTAACCAGAAGTTTGTACCTTTTGCTTCCTTCATGCTTTCTGCCTGCCTCTTCCTCCCCATCACCCACCTCTGGCAACCACCAGTCTGCTCTCTGTATCTGTGAGTTTGTTTGTTTCCCTTTAGGTTCCACAGTGTTTGTACAATATTTGTACTTCTCTGTATGACTTCTTTCACTTAGCATAATGCCATCAAGCTTCATCCGTGTTGTGGCAAATGGCAAGTTTTCTTCTCTTTTATGACTGGATAATATGTGGTATGTATGCGCCACACTTGGCTTTCCGTCCATTTATCAGTAGACACTTAGGTTGTTTCCATGTCTGGCTATTTTTAAAATGCTGCAGTGAACATGGGGTGCATACAGCCTCTTAAATGGTAGGGGCACTTTTGAGTACAGACCCAGAATCGGAACTGCTGGGCCATTTGATCGCCCTATTTTAATGTGTTGAGGGCTCTCAGTATTGTTTTCCATGGTGATCGCTTCAGTTTCCATTCCTACCAACAGGGACCAAGTGTCCCCTTTTCTCCATGTCCTCTCATAGAAAGGCAATAGCCGTTCTAACAGGCATGAGATGGTACTTCACTGTGGTTTATCTTTTTGGAGTGTAGCTGGTTTGCAGCACTGTGACAGTTCTGCTGTACAATGAAGTGAATCAGCTCTATGCATGCATCTATCCCTCCCCGTCTTGGACCTCGCTCCCCACCCCACTCCCGTCTCACCCCTCTAGGTCATCACAGAGCACAGAGCTGTCCTCCATATGCTGTTTCGTAGGTTTCCAGTAGGTATTTTACACTGGTAAATTATTTATGTCAAACCCAGTCTCCCAATTCACCTCACCCTCTCCTAGTACCCGGGGTCCACATGCCTGTTATTTATGTCTGTGTTTCTGTTCCTGCTCTGAAACTAGGTTCACCTGTACCAGTTTGATTTTGATTTGCATTTTCCTGATAATTAGTGCTGTCGAGCACCTTTTCATGTCCTTGTTACTGTTTGCATGTCGTCTTTGGAAAAATGTCTATCCAGGCTCTTTGTCCATTTTGTGATTAGATTTTTTTCTTTTGAGTCTCATTAATTCTTTATATGTACTTTGGATATTAGCCCATTATCAGATGTATGATTTTTCAGATACTTTCTCTCATTTACTTGGTTGCCTTTTCATTCTGTTGATGGTTTTCTTTTATGTAGAAGCTTTCAATACAATGTAGTCCCACTTGATATTTGTTTTTGTTGCCTTTGCTTTTGATGTCATAAGAACTTTTGTACGTGTGGTAATACACACACGATGTAAACACCTTACCCATCTTCAAGGACATGGCTCAGTGGCACTGAATACTCTCATAGTGTTATGCAGTCATCACAGCCATCCAGCTCCATAACTCTTTTCATCTTAGAATGCTAAAACTATAACCATTAAGTTATAGCTCCTCATTCTCCCCTCCCTCTAGCCCCTGGCAGCCAACCACTCTACTTTCTGTTTCTATGATTTCAACTATTCGTGTCCGTGAAATCATGCCGTATCTGTCTTTTTGTGGTGGTGTCATTTCATTTAGCACAGAGTCCTGAAGATGCATCCATGCTGTAGCACGTGTGAGGCACTCCTTGCTGTTAAGACTCCTCTTTTAAGCATTTCCTGAGCAATCCACTGTAAGCCTGTGTATAACACATCTTGCTCACACTGTCGTCTGTCAGTGGATCTCTAGGCTGCTTCCACGTTTCGGCTGCTGTTAATAATGCTACTCTGAGCATGAGTGTGTGGATATCTCTTTGAGACCTTGCTTTCAATTACTTTTTGTCTGTAGTTGTTTAGTTGTTAAATTGTGTCTGACTCTTTGCGGCCCCATGGGCTGTAGCCCACTAGGCTCCTCTGCCCGTAGGATTTCCCAGGCAGGAATCCTGGAGTGAGTTGTATTTACTTCTGTCCTGCTGACCAGGGATTAAGCCCACATCTCCTGCATTAGCAGGAGGATTCTTATCACTGAGCCATTTTGAATATATTGATATTGCTGTATCATATAGTAATTCTATATTTTTTTGAGGAAATATCATTACTGTTTTTCATTTATATTGCCACCAACAGTGCAAAAGGGTTCCAATTTCTCTTCACCCTGGTCAACTCTATGCTATTTTCTTTTTTATTCATAGTGGTTATTCTAATGGGGGTATGGTGACCCATTTAACCTTTACAAATTAATTAATTCTTTTTATTTTAAAAACTGTCTCTCTGTTTTTGCTTGGGCCGGGTCTTCAGCAGTGCCTGTGGGCTTTCTCTGGCTGCGGCGAGCAAGGGCTGCTCTTGATCGCTGCGTGCGGGCTTCTCGCTGCGGTGGCTTCTCCCGCTGCGAAGCGCGGGCTGTAGGGAGCATGGGCTTCTGTGGGCGCAGCTCTCGGGCTCTAGAGCATGGACTCGGTGGCTGTGGTGTACACGCTTAGTCGCATGTGGACTCTTCCCAGACCAGGGATGCCGGGGGCCAGCATGGGGAACTCCGCCCATGGCAGGGATCGAACCCATGTCCCCTGCCTTTGCAGGTAGATTCTTTACCACTGAGCCACCAGGGAAGTCCAGATTAATTTGTTTTTAATTGGAGGATAATTGCTCTACAATATTGTGTTGGTTTCTGCCACAGGAATACTCATGATCCACCCTCCTGAACCCAGCTTCCATCTCCTGCCCCATCCCATGCCTCGAGGTTGGCACAGAGCGCTGGATTGAGCTCCCTGTGTCAGATGGGAAATTCCCACTGCCTATCTATTTTACAAATGGTCATATATATGCTACTCTCTCAATTCCTTTTAATTTTTAATTTTACTATTTGACAGGGTAACCCGGTCATGTAGATTAAAGAACGATAAAAAGATAAGCAGTGGAAAATATTTCTCCTGTACTGATTCCCATGCCCCCAAAAACACATTTCCAAAGCCTGCTAGCAGATGCTTGTTTGTTCTTCATGTGATGTTTTTATTCATCTAAATAAAAAAATACATTTAAAATAAAAAGTCATCCCGCCATACATAGTGTCCCACACCTGCCTCTTTTGCTTTCACGATATATGTCTTATGATTCCTTTCACATTTGAATATAAAATGCTCCTCTCTTTAAAAAAAGATTTTAGAGGCTATACCACCTGGCATGTGGGATCTTATGTTCCCTGTCTGGGGATGAAACCCGCACCCCCTGCAGCGGAAGCGAAGGGTCTTAACCACTGGACTGACAAGGAAGTCCCTTTTTTTAAGCTCTATAACACTTCATTGTATGGCTGGTATCATCATTTATTTAACCAGACTCCTAATGAGGAACATACTCAGGAAGTTTATAACTTCCTGGTACAGAAATAACATGGCAATGAATAACCTTTGGCATCAGTTTCTTTGTATGTGTAAATATTACCTGTATGTAAATAAGAACATTCCTAGAAGGAGAGTGGCTTAGTCAAAGTGTAAATGCATTTGTGATTTTGATAGGCATTGCCACGTGCATATGGAGAGGTTGTGCCCATTTGTATCCTAGGGACTTAACCCAGCAGACATGGCCTCACTGGCACAGAGAGGGGTGACCCCTGTTCTTGACTCTAGCCGACGTGATCGCTGAGAGACTCTGCCTTTCCTCCCAGCTCTTCACTCTCATGGTGAACATACACTTTAGCATCCTTAAATGCATCTGCTTTTGTGATTTGCAAGAGGGAGCAAAGAGCATACTGATGAAACTCGGGAGCAGGCTGAGTTAAGAACCACCGCAAAGAGCAATGATGAAAGCCAACATAAAGATGTGAGAAGTGTGGCCAGGGGACAGGAGGAAAATGAGCCACGGTTTGGACAGGAAGTGACTAGTAAAGACGAATGTTGAGATGGCGTCAAATAGGGAGATAGGTGGGGCTCTCTTGAACTTCTTTGAACGAGCTTGTGCTTTCCTCCGAATGGGATGGACATCACTGGGTACTGAACATACGCTCAGATGGGCTCAAGAAACACTGCACACTCCCACAGCACTTTCCCTGTCTGCAAAATGGTGATTTGTTATCCATGGGGCTTTGTTATCAGATGGCCTTGAGGGTAAAATAAGACAGCATAAGTGGAGACTTAGACAGCTGGGTGTGGTCCTTTACAGAGGTGAGGCAGATGGGCTGGAAAACCAGTGGGGCAGCAGCCTCGGGACCGCATCTGGCCCCCTGCGAGCTTTGTGGGTGCTGCGGATCCCGCTGTCCTAGGTGCGTAGCTAAGGCCAGGCCACTGGAGGAAGCATTTCTATCTGAGCGGTTTTGGCAGATTTCCTAGAGAGATCTAAAAAAGGATGTGAATTTCCAAGACATGTATGATTTCTCTTCTCGTTTTAATACATATGCACTTCCATACTGTGCTGTTATGTTCATCCTTTGTATCCTTTTTCTTGAAGAGGCTCTCCAAAATTGTATGGGCTACCACAATCTTAACTCTGCCTCTGATGAGTCATTATTATTATCCTGCGCAGAAGGTTTAGGGAGAGGCAAATGGTGTTCTAATTTTTGAAAGTGTAGATTTCAAAAATTAATAAGCAGCCAAAGGGATGCAGACACTTCATTCTCAGCCCCTCCACCTCCCCCCTTCCTTCTTCCCTCCCTCCTTTCTCACCTCCCTTTCTTCCACCAGCATGCTGTTCCAAACAAAACTACTAGAAATAACAAATCCTCACCTTCACGGTGGGGAAGGCAATGGCACCCCACCCCAGTACTCTTGCCTGGAAAATCCAATGGACGGAGTAGCCTGGTGGGCTGCAGTCCATGGGGTCGCTAACAGTCGGACAGACTAAGTGACTTCACTTTCACTTTTCTCTTTCATGCATTGGAGAAGGGAATGGCAACCCACTCCAGTATTCTTGCCTGGAGAATCCCAGGGATGGGGGAGCCTGGTGGGCTGCCGTCTATGGGGTCACACAGAGTCGGACACGACTGAAGTGGCTCAGCAGCAGCAGCAGCTTCACGGATCTTATATTATAGTTGAGGCAACAGATAAGGAGACAAAGCACGAGGAATACGTTTGCGTCTGTCTCTTATACACATCTCATTGCTTTATCAGCTGGAATTTTTTTCTCCTTTGAGGAAGACTGAGCCTGGTGTAGGTAGGTTCCCTGGCCCCTGCCAGTGAGTGTGGGTTAATCCTGAGATAGGGCACTGCCAGACCCAGGTCATCCAGGCCATTCATCTGGATCATGTGAGCCTCCAGAGAATGCCACACCTCTCACCCAACTCAAAACAACTGGGAGTCCTGCCATAGCCTTCTGCTCTTATTGCTAATTCTAGTTATTTATTATGCAAATAGGGCTCAGAGGTAAAGATTCTGCCTGCAGTGCAGGAGACCTGGTTGATCCCTGGGTTAGCAAGATCCCTAGGGAAGGGACTAACTACTCACTCCAGTATTCTTGCCTGGGTAATTCCATGGACAGAGGAGCCTGGAAGGCTACAGTTCACNACCTGAGCAGGGAGCATGAAGCAGTCCTGGAGATCAGAGGAGCGTTCCAGGCAGGGGAAGGGCAGGGCAGGGTCCTGAGGGGAGAGCAGGCTTGAGTGAGGGGAAGGTGAGGGGCAGACAGCCTGGAACCAGGAAGAGAGAGAAGAGGAGGGGACGGGGTTGGAGCGGGGGACAGGGGTGGGGGTCTGTGATGGAGTTGGAGCTTTAGGCGGTGGCCATTTCATGCAAGGGGAGAGGGGATTTGCTTGCTGTGGTCAGAAGTGTGGATATTACCCCAAAATGCTATGCAGAACCATTGCAGGCTCTAAATTGTATTTATACAGAGCATTTATAAGCACATCGAGAAGAAAACAGTTGTTTGAACGGTTCCCATGGGTTCCCTGTGAACAAAGTGTGCCAAGTAACTCTGTTTCCTTTCTTGTAATATTTATGAAAGCAAGAGATTAAAGCAATTCTGTGGACATTGTGGATCATGTTTATGAAAGCATTTAATGAAGTAACTCAGGATAGGATAGTAGAACATGGAGTAGACCGTACTGCTTTGCAGAAAATTTGCACCTATTTGGTCAATAGATTGAGGTCAAGACCCAGCTGAGTTCAGAGAATCTCTGCTTGTCGCATTTCTAGAGAGTCAGTACTGGGAGCAGAGTGAACAGACCTGATCAGAAATGAAATGAAAATATGTGTGGGCACTGCCATCCGGAACAAGTATTAATAAGGTTTAGTTTAATCATTCCTTTTTGGAGGTTTGTCTGTATTTGGTCAGTTTCTATTCTCCCCGGCATCTGAAAATGTATGTCTAGACTTTTTTTTTTTAAGGGAAAGTAGAAGCAAAATTGGTTAACAGACATTCTTAGAAAGGACAGCCCGAGGGAGACTGAAATAACACTAATTGAAGGCAACTTGTTTTTCAAGAACAGTGCTCCTGGAGTTGGGAAAGGTAGTGTTGGCTGGTTGCAAGCAAATGTTTGCTTAAGCTTTCTAATGTAAGACAGAGCGGGAGGCTGGAGCCAGGCTGGGCAGGTACCAGAAATTGGCCACTGCAGAGTCTTGCTTCCAGGGTCCATGCGTCTCCAAGGAGTCCTGCTTGAGAAGACCCCCTTTTGGAGTTTTCCCGGCCAGCTCTGAGAAAGATGGGGTTTGGCCAGGAGAGGGCAGAATACATTCCAGATTGAGTTCAATCAGACCAATCAGGAGGGACAAGGTGGTTCCTATAAAAGGGATTGGGGTACTCTCCCCAAAGACAGGAAGAATGGATTCTGAGTGGCCCGAAATGCTGTCCTTCCTAAGCGTCAACTGACAGTGTTAATATAGCAGTGTCATCTGTATTCTCTCTTACTTTCTCTATATCTGTCTATCGTGTGCCCATTTACTTACTTACTTAGTGTGCATTGTACCTGCAGATCGGGAAACCCGAAGATGAGAGAGTTCTTACAAGGTGGCGGGGAGCAGCGTGTGTCATTGTCGAGCATTGCACAGCACCCCATCTGTGCTGAGCGTTCGTTATGATGGGGCCAAGAGGCGGGATCCCAACGTCCACAGGGGCCCCCGGACAGCTCTGTGTTCCGTGGCCTGCAGGCGTTACTTGGTTAGCACATCAGTTTTCGCTGCATCTCTAAAGCTACCCTTTACTCAGCTCCTCAGTTGTGGGCAGTCGCAGCCCTTGTGTGAGCCTGGGAGGACGGAGCATGAGCCGCCTGATGCCAGCTTCCCAGCACCACCTCCCGAGCACAACAGCCCCCGGCCCCCCACTTACCTTCCTAACCTCTGGCTTTCTGGTCTGCAGAATGGGTGTGCAGCCCCGGTTCTCAGGTTGCCTTTCTCATTAAGGGTCTGTTTTCAGGGTGAAGAGAACAGAGCCTGAAGGGTAAACGTGTGTCAGCTGTTACCGTCAGCAGCAAAGGCGGGCCAGACACCCATCCTCAAAGGTACAGTAGTTAAGACAGGATTTGGAACAAGATATATCTGATTTTCTAAAACTCCACTGCCCCTTACCAACAATGTAAAATTGGTTTTTTAGCCGAATCTACTCTGTGATGGTATGAACATGAAAAATGAGATAAAACTGTAGTCCAGTGCCGGGTCTTCAGGCAGTCCTCACCTATCTGTAGTGCTGACTGTTTTGTTTTTTATTTTTCCATCACTGTTCGCTCGTCTAGAAGTAGAATATTATCAGGAAGCCTGAAAATTAATATGGACTGTTTTACCTGCCACAGAGATGCTTGGGGAGGATTTTTCTGCATTTTTTGTTGTCGTCGTTTTTTTCATTGCTTCTGTAAAGATTAGAAGAAATAGTACAATGGTGAGAATTTGAGAATTCCAAATGTCTCAGATCCATTTTTCTCTTATTTTTCTGAAGGGAGAAAACAGAAGACAGAAAAGGAAGGAGCATCTCTTGGGAGCAGAGGTTGGTAAGCATTTTCTATGAAGGGTCAGAGAGTAAATATGTTAGGCTTTTTTTTTTCCACTCTGACGTCTCCCACGGAGAATGTATAAACAAGGCAGCACAGCTGTGTCCCAATAAAACTTTATTGACAAGATAGGCATCAGTCCAGATTCAGCCTGCTTTAGAAATTAAAAAAGAACGCCTGGGTATGCCTACTTGAGCAAGGCTTGGGTAGAATTTCTCATTTTAAAGATCACCTTCCTTGATATATTATTCATGGGAAAACCTCCTAGGGTTTCAAAGCATCAACATTTCATCAAAAAGTCCTGCCCTTCCAACCCAACGTCAGATGTGAGCTTCTGGATTTTCTAATTTTAGATCTAGCCTTTGTGTCTGCTGTATCATTCCAGCAACGGGGGAACTTCGGTTCTAAGCTGATGACGAGTTTCTCTCCCACTCAGGGCCTTCCTGAGGCCCCTTCCCTCTCGCTGTCCCTCTTGCCCACCCCACTCAACGGTCAGCCAGTGTGACCCGTCGCGGCTTCCTGTGCGGCACTGGTAATCCCCACACTTTGCTGTTTCAGCCTCTCATTTTGTCATGATTGTGTCAGGGAGATGAGTTCTTCCTGTCTTGAGATGGATACCTTTGAAAAGAGAGAGCTCTGCAGTGTGTCCAGACAGTAGGTTACTCATCACAGGCTCTGTTGTGTTTGTGTAACATCTGGATATCTACCAGGTGATTTGCCTATAAGCTATGCATAGAAGAAAAAAGCAACCACCCATCTAAAGTATTCAGATTTTGGCCTTAATTAAAATGCAGAATAAATATGTAAAGGCTAAAGAGCATGAATTATAGATACCAGGGTTTCTATATAAAAATCTGTTTTCGTCCATAGAGGTGAGCCTGTGTTTGTGACAGGGAGGAGGTGTCCATACATGTTGGTGAAGGCTGTATAATTACGGCTGTGTATGCTGAGCAAGATGGGGACTGGTCTATTGAAAGAGAATGCATCCTCAGCTGCCTTTCTCATTTCACCTCCTCCACGGATTTTTTTTTTTTTTCCACCTCAATTCTATGAAGGGCTAATCCTGACCCTTGTTATTTAAATTGCTCCAGCAGGGCTAGAAAAGCTGCCTTCAGCCTCTTAAAAACCCTTACTAACGGGCTAACCAGACTGGTAGAGCAAAGCCTTTTCTATTCATCGTTCCTGCATGGAGTGCCCTGAGGATGGGGCCAGGGGATCTGTCAGCCTGAGTGACAGTCTTGGGTCTTAAGCAAGGCCAGGCCAGAGCCCATTCACCCCGAGAGCTGGAGCCTCTGGGCTTTTCCATTAAGGGTCTCAGAAAGATGCTCAAAGGGCTGAAATCAGGTATTCAAGTGTGTGGCTCTCTTATTGATGGCTAGGACGGATCAAGAAAAAGAACATTGAGGGATCAAAGGAAAGATCAAGGGAGCTACCTGAATGCCCATTTCATAATTGGGCTTTTTTTTTTAATGTTCAAATTTTACAAACTGGTATTATTAGGATGTTACATTAACACAATTTAAAGCATAGCATTGGGAAAAATCACATGGAGAATTAATTCCTGTTACTCAAAAACTTTGGAAAACACACGAATTAAATGTGAAACTAGCAATTATATTTTAAATCAGTATGGGTGGAGGGAAGGTGGCTTTTGGTAACAGACAGAAAGAGCTGAGTCTTTTAGGAAGCCTCACAAGTTGTGTGTGTGTGTGGCGGGGGTGGGATTTAGTTTTGAAAGGTGATGCTTTAGAAAAATCCCAACTCCTGGAACATACACACATACCAGGCCTTATCAGCCTGTGGAGTGAAGCCCTGATTCTGCTTGGATGATCCTACTAAGGTGGTCTCTGGGGTAGAGTTCATGCTGCTTCTGGTCAGCCTGGTCAGAAGCAGAGCTGGGGTGCTTCCTGGGACTGGAAACAGACGGGGGCAATCAGAGGCAGCCCCCCCCCCCACTCCCTCGGCCTCTCGTCAGACCTGCCCGCAAGGCAGGAGAGACCAGAGATTGGTGTTTAGTTGCTAAGTCGTGTCTGACTCTCACAATTCCATGGGCAGTAGCCGCTCCAGGCTCCCCCGTCTATGGAACTCTCCAGGCAAGAATACTGGAGTGGGTAGCCATTACCTTCTCCAGGGGATCTTCCCGACCCAGGGATCGAACCCGTGTCCATTCTCTACCACTGAACCACCAGGGACCTAGGACGACCGTCCTCTTATTTGAAATCATTTTAGGCAGCTCTGCCAACTGTTTGAAGCAAAATTTCAGCTGTTACATCAGTTTTATCCAAACAACAGATGGCCTGTAGCGTCTCCAAGGCTCTGAAGATATATGGAGTCAGCCCAGCTATCAGGGCTAGGGTCAGCAAACCCCGGCCAGCCACGTCCAGCCTGCTGCCTGTTTCTGTTAAACAAAGTATTGTTGGAACTCAGCATTGCTCGTTCACTGTAAACGCCGTGGCTTCTCACAGGCTGCAAGCGCAGAGCTGAGTAGTTGCAGTAGAGACTGCATGGCTGCAAAGCTTGAAATAGTTACTATCTGGCCTCTTATGGAGACCATTCATTGTCCCTTGCACGAGACTATGGAGAAAAATCAAACCCAACTTGTTTTAGAAATGCAGATTTAGTGCAGTTGTTTAGATAATGTATTTACTTGGCTGTGCTGAGTCTTGTTGCTGCCCGCGGACTCTCTAGTTGTGGTCTCTCCTCATCGCGGTCCATGGGCCTCTCACTCAAGTGGCTTGTCTTGTGGAGACGGGTTCCTGGGCACATGGACTTCAGTAGTTGCAACACGAGGGTTCAGGAGTTGTGGTACACCGGCTTCGTTGTTCCAAAGCGTGTAGAATCTTCCCGGACCAGGGATCGAACCCTTCTCCCTTACATTGGCAGGTGGCCTCTTATCCACTGTACCACCAGGGAAGTCCAAATCCAACTTATTTTTGAAAACGAAATCTGGAAGTTTCAGTTTCTGTCATTGTAGGTCCCGGAAGCCTTTTCTCTACCCCCAAGCCAGCTCTTGGTTCCGGGAGTCCCTCTGCCATGCCCCATAACAAGGAAGACTGTGTTGATGTTTCAGTGGGGGAAATGGAAGGATGTGGTTTTACTCTTTTTTTCTTTCACTTTTTGAAGCTATATAACAGAAATGAGGGTGTGACAGGCCAGTTCTTGACTGTGAGATGATAAAGGTCAAACTGCTCAAACCTTCTTTGCAAGTAAAACGTCTGGCTATCTGAAACAAGCCAAAAACGGCAACGGGTCATCAGGCTGACAGACGACGTGGCGCGCTCACTGCCGGGCGGCCTTCGCGGGCCTCGCGGGCACCACGCCCTCTGCTGGTCTCTCTGGCTATTTATTCGGCGGCTCAAGTGGCTCACACCTTACGCTGTGGCTGCCACGAAGGCCGAGAACGTGAAAGGCTGTCGTCCGCTGCCCCTGCCGTTGTTTCCCTTTCTTTCCAAGGAAGCGCTGAGTGTCAGGGTCCTCACAGGGCATCAGCACATCTGCAGGTGTGTGAGATGCCGGCCCACAAGGGGCACTTCGTAATTTTGCAGCTACAGAAGCAACCACTTCTTGTTTATGCCTCACACGGGCTATGCTTCCTGCACCTTCAGCTTCAGAGCTTGGAAAACTGCAGCCTCTGACAAGCAGATCTCTTTGGAGCAAGCTTTTCCCTACTGTCCATGCCCAAACCTGTCCATGCCTTCACTACAGACCTTCCTGGTTACAGAACTTTGTGCTTTCTGTTTGCAGTTTAGAATGATGGGATCATCTAAATCCCTGCCCGCGGCTGATGACTTTTTAAAAAACTTTGTAAAATGAAATCTAATGAGAGATAATGACTCTTAGTTGTTGTTCAGTCACTAAGTTGTGTCTGACTCTTCAATCCCATGGACGTCAGCACAGCAGGCTTCCCTGTCCTTCACTGTCTCCTGGACTTTGCCCAAACTCATGTCCCTTGGGTCAGTGATACCATCCGACCATCTCATCCCTTGCTGTCTCCTCTCCTCCTGCCTTCAATCTTTCCCAGCATCAGGGTCTTTTCCAGTGAGTTGGCTCTTTGCGTCAGGTGGCCAAAGTATTGGAGCTTCAGCTTCAGCATCAGTCTTTCTAATTATATCCAGGGTTGATTTCCTTTAGGATCGACTGGTTTGATCTCCTTTCCAAGGGACTCTCTGTCCAAGGGACTCTCAAGAGTCTTCTCCAACACCACAATTCAAAAGCATCAATTCTTCAGGGCTCAGCCTTCTTTATAGTCCAACTCTCACATCCATACATGACTATTGGACAAAACATATCTTTGACTATACAGACCTTTGTCAGCAAAGTGATGTCTCTTGTTTTTAATATGCTGTCTAGGTTTGTCATAGCTTTCCTTCTAAAGGCAGTCATCTTTTATTATCATGGCTGCAGTCACCATCCACAGTGATTTTGGAGCCCAAGAAAATAAAATTTCTCACTGTTTCCACTTTTCTCCTTCTATTTGCCATGAAGTGAGGGGACCAGATGCCATGATGTTAATTTTTTGAATGTTGAGTTTTAAGCCAGTTTTTTTCACTCCCCTCTTTCACTCTCATCAAGAGGCTGTTTAGTTATTGTTCACTTTCTGCTGTAGAGGTGCATGCAAAATATATTGCATCTTTAGCATACAGAAGAAACTACAGTTTTGATAACTTTAATTGGGTCCCTGAAGCAAAACTATTCTCGGAATAAGCAAGGCATATTTCTTTAAAGATGGCAGAATTTGGCCTTAGGAAATTTCTTTTAATTCTAATATATCAAAATTACTGGCTGTTTACATAAGAGCTGTCCTACAGAGGATTATCTACTTAAGATGTAATTGTGTGCTAAGAATGAATCACAACTATAGAGCAAACTTAAAAATCAGGTATAACATGTAGAAATCACTCAGCCATTTATTTGTTTTATTTTCGTACTTAAATTTGCTTCCCTCCCTTCTTTCCTCTTTGTTTGGATGATCTTAAAGAAATTCCTTTGGGTGGGATCAGGTATGAGAGTTTTGAAGAGCTTGTGATGAAGCTTCTTTAGCTGAGTCCTAGTGGGAAAGAAGACTTCAAAGCCCCTGGTGGACATGCTGCTGCCCAAGTTCACGGAATCCTGAACCCTTGAAAACCGCATGCTATACATTTGCTGT
The DNA here is from genome assembly GCA_006410675.1 of Oreotragus oreotragus. NCBI lineage: Eukaryota > Metazoa > Chordata > Mammalia > Artiodactyla > Bovidae > Oreotragus > Oreotragus oreotragus. The sequence goes on along the minus strand of SJYX01019684.1, from coordinate 705,266 downwards.
GTCCTGAGTGCACAGCCGGCGGAAAATCTGCGGTCTGGGCTGATGAAGAGCCAACCCGTGGTCCCACTCCACCCTAATGAAAGTGAAGTCACTCAGTCGTGTCTGACACTTTGCAACCCCGTGGACTGTAGCCTGCCACGCTCCTCCGTCCACGGGCTTCTCCAGGAAAGAGTACTGGAGTGGGTTGCCATTTCATCCTCCAGGGGATCTTCCCAACCCAAGGATCGAACCCAGGTCTCCCGCACTGCAGGCAGATGCTTTACCCTCTAGGCCACTAGGGAAGCCCTGATGAGAAGGATTTCCCAATGCTGTCAGCCTCCCAGAGGAGTCTGGTGGGGTGGGGTGGTACAGACTGGGAACCCCCTCCCCGAGGCTGCTGTCTCTCTGTGTGCAGGGTCTGCACAGCTTACCTGACGGCAGCTTCCCCGGGCAGTTGGGGAGGCCTCGTAGCTGAGGTGGAGACCTCCCGGAATGTCCCTGTCGCTTCCGCCAGCTGCTTCCTCAAGAGCCTTGGCAGCTCGACGCTTAAGGCACCGGAGCTGGTCATCTGTGGAACTGTAGCTTTCTGTTGTTCGTTACCTTAGTGGCTCTTGATTTCATTGGCGGGTCATTATGTTGAGTGTTGAGGGCAGTTATAGGCACCTGCCTTCTGGTATAAATGCTGAAGGCCCAGATCCTGGCCCAACCTGAGACAATCTGGGTGCGTCTGATGTTTGGTGTTTAACTCAGTGGTTCTCAGCTGAGGGTAGTGTTGCTCTCAAGGGACTTTTGGCAATGCCTGGAGACATTTTCGGTTGCCTTCTAGTGGGTAGACTCAGGAATGCTGCAAATGTCCTACCACGTACAGGACGGCCCGACTCGACCGAGAGCTTTCCAGCCTCAAATGTCAGCAGTGCTGCAGAAGAGAGGTCCTCAGCTGTGCGCACGTGTTCTCCTGGGACGTAGAATTCAGAGTCAGCCAAGGAAGCAGGTGGCCCCAGGGGAGCCGCTCCTTCCGGCTGTGGCCGCACCGGCTGTGGGGGCGCCCGAGTCGCCTGCTGGAGCAGCTGCACGTCCTGCGCCAGCGCTGGGCCCCAGGGCTCTGGGACTGAGCACCACTCCCGCTCTCACGCTGGGCTGAGCTCTCGGGCTCTGGGACTCAGCGCTGGGCCTTGCTCTCATGCCGGCTGGGCTCCGGGGCCCTGTGCCTGAGTGCTGGCCCCTCTCTCACGCCGGACTGGGCTCCGGGGCTCTGGTACTGAGCCCTTCCTTCCTCCCGCTGTGATGCTTATTGTAGACTCAGTTAGCTAGAGTTGGGTTCCTTCGGTTCAGTTAAGTTCAGTTGCTCAGTCGTGTCCAACTCTTTGCGACCCCATGAATCACAGCACGCCAGGCCTCCCTGTCCATCACCAACTCCCGGAGTTCACTCAGACTC
>SJYX01019684.1:670211-697410 GCA_006410675.1 Oreotragus oreotragus | reverse complement strand
CACACACACACACACACACACACACACACACACACTGTATTGGTTGACCTTCTCCCCTCATGCTAAGCTGGGTAGTGAACAAAGATTTATCTCCTGGTGATTTCACTTCCAAACATGGGCACCCTGTATTTTGAAATTCTACAAGAGCCCTGTGTATTTGATATTGTGCAGGCTCTTGCTGGATTTCAGAGGTGGATTACATTCACAGCTAGGTTGTCGGTAGAAGGTAAAACATTAATGTAATTATAATTTGTTGCTGGGTCTTGGAGATGTAGCTCGGTTGTGGACAGCCTTCCTTTCCCTGCACAGGGAAGGGAGGCCCCTCCTCGTGTTTGGCTAGCTGTTGTGGATTAGCGAGAAAAGCGAGAGAACTGTGAATATGGTGGAAAATCAGTCAGAGACTCCAGGGGAAGGACAGTGCAGAGAGGCAGGTGGAAAGGACCAGAGGCACCTTTGTGGGCTTGGAATTAGCGAACAGAAACATAAGCCAGGGTTTCCAGACAGTCTCAGCCCCAGCGGTGCGGTTGGGAGGTGAGAATCTCAGCCTTCCAGGTGGGTCTGGCAGTTCCCTGAGGGGCACCTGGAAAATGTTCCCGACCTCCCCCACTTCGTTTTGGTAAACAGTCCTTCATCTTGCCCTGCGGATTTTACCTCCCAGAAGCACCCTGACTTTCCCAACTTCTGTCCATCACGGTGACTCCAGACCAAGCTGCTTCCTCCCTCTGCTCCCGAGCGGCCGCCCTCCCGGGCCTGTGGGACCTGGGCTCCACTCTGACCTGCAGCCAGACCGGTCTCTTCATGAGGCCGATCAGATTGCATCTTCACCATGCCTCCCTTCCTCCCAGCTTGCCCTGTTTCATTAGCTCCCTGCTCTTTTCCAGGTGAACATCGGAGCCCCTAGTGGGCACAGTTTCATCTGAAGCAGCCGCAGCCCTCACCCTTTCCCCTCCTCCAGGCAGGCCACCTCATGGTCCTTCGCTCCCCGGGCCATTTCCCTCCTGTGGCCTCACCCGCCACCGTTGCACTGCCCAGACTGCACTTCGTTTTTCCTGGGTGCCACCTGGTGGTTCTTCAGAAATCAGCCCAATTGATCTATTCATTCAGCAAATATCGACTGAGAACCTGCTGTGTGCTGAGCACTGTTCTAAAGAAGCCAAGCGTCCGTTCCTTTGCGGAGCTTGTGCTCTCTCAGCAGCAGCAGCGGGGGCGGCAGGAGGGCAGGCGCGTGAAGGCGTCGCAACTGCAGGCCGTGGCAAGTGAGCTGAGGCCACCGAGGCAGAGGGGCGTTGACGGTTCGGAGAGGTGGGCTGATGGGTCAGCTACTTTGGGGTCAAAGGTGAGTTTTCAGAGGAGAGGACAGTCAAGTAAGATCTGAATGGACAGAGGAAGTCAAGTGGATCTGCAAGTCCCCAGGGAAACCTTTGAATGGGTCCCCCACAAAGGACCGTATTTCTTTGCATTGTTCATCGTGGTTGGACAGTCTACACATGTTTGCATTTTGTAATCAACATGTGTCTCTTGAACAGATTTTTAGACCCACAAGGGCATAAACTGCCATCTTTCCCCTTCCCATCAGTCTTTTACTCCCAGCAGTCTGTTTAGCAGACAGAATACGCTCAGTAAATATCTGTGGGGTCAACAATGGACATATAAGGGGAGTCCCCCGTCCTGACCTTTCTCTCGCTCATCCCTGGAGGACCTACCCTGGGAGGCTGCAGATCCCAAGGCTGCAGACCCCTCTGAGCAGCCCGCACTCCTGGGCCGGGGTCTCTGCCCCGCGGGACGGAGAGGGGTGCCTGCAGTGGGAGGTGAGGTGAGGCCCGGGCAAGGGGCAGGGCAGGCAGAGCTGGCTGGTGGCTCTGGGACATTTGGATCGGTTAGGGCTGAAACAGACTCATCACCTTCCGACAGCAGGAGTCCGCTGCAGCACGTCACCACCCCCTCTCCCAGTCTGTCTTTGTCAGAAGACCCAGCAGACAGATGAGAATAGAAAGAGCGAGTGTTTCTCCGGGGCTGGCTCAGGGGGCAGCAGCCTGGCTCCTTTCTTTAACTTCGGCAATGATAAATATTGCATACGTTGTTTAGTGAGGTCAGACCTGAACTGTGAGGATCTGAGTGACTTTCACTGGAAATAAACTGTGAAAACAGGCTGTCGTTACTGTTGGGAGCCTTTGTTTCATGAGGGGGTCCAGGAAGAAGAGAGGGAAATGAGGCATACCTCACCCTCTCATCAGATGCCCCCAGAAAACACCTATATTTTGAGACACATTGGTAACATTTCTGCGCAGTTACCGTAAGCAGAACATCTACTGGGTTCTGATACATTTACCTGTGACATTACACTAAGTGAGTCTGTTGGAAGTGGGAGGATTATGCCTCATTCCAGCTGCATTTTGGCACTCGGGTGAAAAGCAGTGGGGATGCTGGGTTGAAAAATAGAATGGAAGCTATAGACAGCATAAGCCTAGAAGCTCCCAGGCCGCCCTCCTGAGAGTCTGCTGAGCACCCCGTGTCCCTGCCTGCAGAACCAGGAGGCCAGGCACTGGTCACCTGGTTGGATCCATCCCGGAGGCTTGACGAGAAGACGGGAACGGAAACTAGAATCTCACGTTAGTGGGGGCATAAGGATATCGTAGTCTAGTTTCTTTAGAAGGTGAATTTGCCAGGGTCTGGGAAGAAGAGGGAGGTGAGGAAGTGGAGCAGTGAGACCAGCCTGTGGGGTACTGCAGCGGAAGGTCCCTGCCGTCATCCGTTTGCCAAAACCCACAGAACGCACAGCAGCAAGGGCGAGCCCTGGTACTGTAGACTCGGAGTGACAGTCCCACGCCGGTCGCTGCAGGGTGAGCTGCTGCTTAACGAACGTCCCATCCGGTGTGGGGTGCTGACCACTGGGGAGGCTGTGCTTGTCTAGGGGCAGGGTTATATGAGCAGTCTCTATACACTCTGCTCAGTTTTGCTGTGAACCTCGAAACTGCTCTAACAAGGTATATTAAAAACTAAATTCATTGAGCGCCCATTGTGTGTCAATATAGAGCTCCCGGGGGAGGCCTGTTTAAAAACTAATTGCATAATGTGGTTGCCGTTGTAATAAGTGCCGAGAAGGAGGAGCACTGGGGCTTATGCGTGGGTTAGTAAGGGAGAGCTGCTTGTGAATGGCCAGCGTCGGTTTCTGTGAAGGTGGGGTATTTGAGTTGAAGTTTTTTAAGTAAATCAGTAACAAGCAAGCAAACAAAATCAAAAGAAATTATATTTTAGCTCATGGAATTGAAAAATTCAGGACTTTCAGCTTCAGGTGTGGCTTGATCCAGGTGCCTTATCAGTGTCATCAGCTCTCTGCTCCCCATTTCTCAGCATTGCTCTCCTTTCCTGTAGAGGCAGGTTCTTTCCTATGGTGGCATCCACCAAACTGGCACCAAACCTTATGCACTGGAGAACCCTCGGAGCTAAGAGAAGGCTGGCATGAAAAGGAAACTGAATAAATATCTGTTGAATAAATGAAGGCACGTTTCTGCTTGTACCACCTTCTGTGGGTGACGTTGACTGAGTGCCTACTATACCTGTGCCTGCACTTTTCAATTCCATGAGCCGATACATACTCTTTGTTTCAGTTGCCTGATTGCTTGTTGATTTTCTTAGGCAGCTTCCATGGAAATACCACTTTTTCAGAGAAAGATCTCTAAGCATCCGGTATGAGACCTGACCACTTACGCAGCCACTCATACCTCCCTGTACCTTGCCTTACTTTTCTTTCCTTCCTCTCTTCACCTGTTGAAACATACTCCATTTGTTAGGGGTCGAGTTGTGTCCCTCCATATTCATATAATGAAGTTCAACTTCAGTACCTCAGAATGTGACTGTATTTGAAGAATCCCTCTTAAAGAGGTATTCAAGTTAAAATGAGATCATTAGGGTGGTCCAGTGGCTAAGACTCCATGCTATCAATACAGGGGCCTGGGTTCAATCCTTGGCAGGGAGCTAGAGCCCACATGCCCCAACTAAAAATCCTGTGTGCCACCAGTAAGACCTGGCACAGCCAAATAAATAAAGAAAGATACATTTTTAAAGGAGGTCATGAGGTTGGGCTGTAATCCAAAAGGACATATAAAAAAGGGGATTGAGACACACACACTTCACAAAACATGAAGACACAGCAGAATGGTGGCCATCTATAAGCAGTCAAGAAGAGAGGCCTCAGAAAGAATCAGACTTTCTGACACCTTGCTCTTATACTTCTAGTCTCCAAAAATGTGAGAAATTAATTTCTGTTATTGAAGCCTCCCCCAGTCTACGGCACTTCGTTATGGCAGCCCTAGGTGACTACTAGCCACTCCTTCTCAGATTCAGTTCAAGTCTTGTCTGAAGGAAGAGAACAGGGGTTGTCAAATCTGGTGGTGACCTGATTTTGTAATAAAGCTTTGTCGGCACACAGCCATGCCTGTTTGTTCACTTACCTGGATGGTCCTGTGCTACAAAAGCACAGAATATGGGCAGTGCCAGCAAAAAATATGTGACCCACAAAGCTGAAAACATCGTCTCTCTGGCATTTTAAAGAAAGTACATGCTGACATTTGGTCCAGAAGAGCGGTTGGCAGCCTGGGCTGTGGATTCAAACAGGCTTGGGTTCAAGTCCCTACTCTGTGACCGACAATCTGGGTAAATCTCTTAATCCCTCTGAGCCTCATTTTCCTCGTCTGTAAAATGGGGATAATGAGAGATCCTATTTCATAGAATTATGGGAATCAAATACATATTCTAATAGTTGTACCTCCTGCTACTTTAGAAAAAATCCGTTTTTTTCACTCGGGGCCCAGAGTCTCCAGTCTTCCCTGCGGCGTGTGGGATGTGGCCTGCGAGCTCCAAGGTGGGGCCTGTGGCTAGTTCCCTGTGCGTGTGTATGTCTGTGCGTTAGTCGCTCAGTCGTGTCCGACTCTGCAGCCCCATGGACTGCAGCCCGCCAGGCTCCTCTGTCCATGGGATTCCCCAGACAAGAAGAGTGCTGCAGTGGGTTGCCGTTCCCTTCTCCAGGGGGTCTTCCCAACCCAGGGATCAAACCCAGGTCTCCTGCACTGCAGGCGGAGTCTTCACCACTGAGCCACCTGGGAAGCCCCAAAGTGTCTGTAGCTCAAGACAATATTCTGGTTTCCTTTGCGTCTAAGTCCTTTACCTGGTGTTTGCTTCCGCCAGGAGGAGGCGCGCCTTTTGTCTGGATGGGCCAGGCAGGCAGAAGAGCACGGAACGGGTGCAGGCCGGTGTCTTTCTTTTCTCGTGCGTTGGGGAGACGATTCTGCTCTTTCCAGGTGGTGTCTAATCTCCCTGACCAGGGATCAAACCCAGGCCCCTTGCGTTGGGAGCATGGAATCTTAGGCACTGGATGACCAGGGTAGTCCTGAGAATCTAATATTATGTGGATATAAATGGTTTTGCACTAGGCTTGGCACAACAGCAAAACCTTTTTTAGCTATTACGATAATTATTAATACTAACACCGTTTTGTTAGTGGAGGTTACATGCTGAAACCCCAGACTGCAGAGGCCTTGCTGAATTGGTTTCTTCTCTAACTGGCAGTTTTTTTCCTTGATTTAGAGAATAATTGCTTGACGATTTAGGAAACTGCGTCAACGGCAACCCTGAGTTGCTTGAACGAGCGCTAAAAAGATCACCAGCCTCCTCCCTTGCTTTGTTCATGTTTTTCATTCTTTTCTCTTCCTTTTCCTTTTTTCTTGAAGCACAAGCACCAAAAAAGTCTCCTCTCAGCTCTCGAGGAAAGCTGTGCCAAACTCGCCCAGTGTGTGAGCAGAAAACTCTGAAAACCTTCCAAATAAAGGAAGGTGATGGGGGCTAGGGGGCAGGTAACTGTCCTGCCCCGGGGCTGTATGGAGCCTTCACTGGTGCCCCTTGAGCCTGATCAAACATGGGCTTAGGACAAGCTCTGTTTTGGCAAATCTGATTTAGAAGCTGAAGGAAAGCAGAAAACCTCGACGACACTGAGATCAGTGTTCAGGCTGCTTCTCTCCCGCGTGAGGCCCACAGGCAGTGGGTGACTGCAAGCCCGCCTAGGCGCAGTCTGGCCAGAGGCCACAGCCTGAGTCCACCACTGTGGGACCCTGAACAGTTTACTTAACTTCTCTGGGTTCCTGGTCTCTGGTCCTGAAGGAGAGGCGGTAACAACAGCCTCATGAAGGAGAGGCGGTCACGACAGCCTCCTCACAGGTTAGGGTGGGGACAGAGCAGGCGACTTACGTAAAGTGCTTGCCTTGGTATCCGCCCACTGCTGTCGTTCAGCCACGAAGTCATGTCCCACTCTTTTCTGACCCGCGGACTGTAACCCACCAGGCGCCTCTGTTCTTGAGATTTCCCAGGCAAGAATACTGGAGTGGGTTGCCATTTCCTTCTCTAGGGAATCTTCCTGAGCCAGGAAGATAACCTGCATCTCCTGCATTGGCAGGTGGATTCTTTACCACTGAGCCACCAAGGAAGACCATAGGGAATGTTTGATAATGATTAGCTGTTATTATTGTGATGGGTTGACAACATTATTTCTATGTCCTCTTTGCCTACAAACTCAAGACATTTATACAGGTGAACTTGTTTGCGGTGTTAACTAGGTGAGCTGAGTAATACAGCTTAACAGATCACTCAGTTCTTATTCCTTGACAATCTTTGAGGGCAGAGATGTGTGACCCAAAAGTCCTCATTTATGAATCCTCAAAGGAGGCAGGATACAAGAACGGGAGAAAAGGGAGGTTTCCTCCTGAGAATGCTGGCTCAGTTTGTGTGAAATTGTTTTCTGAAGTCAGACTTGCAAATGGTTTTTAAAAATCATTGCTCCTACAGGGCCAGGCCTGCAGGACCTCCTCTCCTCTCCTCCCAGTTAGCAAAACCACCGCATCCTCCCCTGCCTTCATTTTCTAGCACTCAGCAGCCCTCATGCCTGGAGGAAAAGTTGATGCTGACAGAAAGTGTGGGGCAGAGGCGTTTCCGTGACTGTCAGAGCTACGAACGCTGGGAGTCCTACTTCTCACACTGAGAAACCTAAACGGGATGTCACACTTGTTATGGAAGTTGTTTGTTCTGACCTATGTTCTATACAGCGCCTAGCAAATAAATAAGAGACAAGGGGGAATGGGCAGTGGCCAGCTTATAATTGATTTTCAGGAAATATTAGTCGATGGAGTCAGTGACAGTTTGATCACTGGTATTTGGTCAAACTTTTGCAGCTGTATCCCTAACGCCTGGTTTCTTTTAGTAATCCAGGCACGTGTCCTCACGTGGCTCCCTCAGAATCTGAGACCCTGAACGAGGTCAGCTTTGGAAAAATCCAGCACTTTGGACAGGACTGAGCCGGGGGAACAAGTGTGGGTGTGCTCAGTCATGCCTGAATCTTTGCGACCCCGAGCACTGTAGGCCTCTGGCTCCTCTGTCCATGGAATTCTGCAGCAAGAATACTGGAGTGGGCTGCCATTTCCTCCAGAGGATGTTCCCGACCCGGGACTGAACCCATGTCTCCTACTGGCAGACAGATCCTTTACTACTGTGCCCCCTGGGAAGCCCAGTGAATAAATGGGAGAATGTTATTAAGAAGACACATCCTTTGGACAGAATGATGTCTCTCTAGTTTTAACTTAAGTTTATTTACTCCCTTTTGTTTCTTGCCCGGATAGTTAATAGCTTTACTATCGAAAATCTGAAGGCAGTAATTTAGAAATCCCTTAGGCATCTCTTCTCTATGCTGATCCATTCCCAGTTCCTTTATCTTGTTTCCTTTGAATCAGTTATAAACTCTGTTCTTGATAGGTGTTGGGCTATGTGACCCTACTCAGCTGGAAAACTCCTTAGATAAATGGGGTAATAATTCCAGAGCCACTGAAGATAATCTGCAAGGCAGAAAATCCAATTATAGGTAATTAGAAGTCACCCCAAGATTCTTTAGAAAGTAGCTCGGTATTGCCCTGTGGCCATAAACAACTGAATCTGAATAAAAATCAATTTGAAAAGGCCTGACTACTAGATTCTACCATTGTTTATACATTCCCTGGGTTTTTCTTATTGCCGTGCACTCAGCCTCATCATCCTCGAACGTAAGAGCTACAGATGTCAGGACATATTCTTTAGGGGCCTTGCCTGGACGCGCTTTGGTACTGTTTCCATAGTGTTCACGTGACATTGAGACTCACTAAGTTTTCATAGTACTAAACGGTGTGAGCTCGCCTTTCAGCTCTGGAGCAATACCTTACTGCTCATCCTCATTCCTGTCTCTTTCCGCCTATTCACTATTTCAAAACAGAAATCGCTTTTTGAAAAATAGTGGCAATCTCACATGCATTGAAAAACTTCAGAAAATTGCAAGCAGTATAAATCGCTTTTCATTCGCCACCTAAGGGTGACCTTTGGAATAAGGCTTCCGTCACTCTGTGCATCCCGTTGTCTCCTCCTCTGTTTAGAGACATGAAGTCATCGCATTTATTCTGTTTTATCACGTGGTTTTTATTATTTCATTAAGTGATGAATTTTTTATCATTTCATTAAGTGAGACTTTATTAAGTATCTTTCCATCATCAATAAATATTGATCTTTATCATTTTAAATGACTGTGGAGTAGTATTCTGTAATATGTGTATTAAACACTTCTGTCATTATTTAAAAACCGTCTCACTGTTGCCTCTCACTGCAACAACTTCTGGGAGACCATTTATGTAGAAGCTTTGACCGTCTTAGTGCAGAGGTGATTCAGTAGCCCAACATCTACCGAGGATACAGCTGAAACTCACTCAAAAGGGACTGCAGTGGCAGTCCAGTGGTTGAGGATCTATCTGCCAATGCAGGGGACAGGGGTTCAGTCCCTGGTCCAGGATCTAAGATCCCACATGCCATGGGGCAGCTAAGTCCATGCTCCACAGCAAGAGAGCCTGCACAGAGAGACGCCTGTGCAGCTAGAGAGAGCCGTGTGCAGCAGTGAAGGGCCCACATGCTGCAACAGGACCAGCGTAGCCAGAAAAGCAAGCAAACAGCAGTCACAAAAACTGACTCAAAGATAAGATTGTCTTTCAACAAACGGTGCTGCAGCAACTGGGTATTTTTATGCAAAAAAAAAAACACTGAACTTAAATCTTCACCTCATTTCATACACAAAAAGTGGATTAGACCATAGACCTCAGTGGAAGATCTGAAAATATAAGACTTCTAGAGAAACAGAAGAAAACTGTTTTGATCTTGGGTTAGGCAAGAAGTTGTTAGGACACAGAGAATGATAACCGTGATAGAAGTGAAGAACTTTTCCTCCTAAAGGATACCGTTAGAAAATGAAATGTTTAGCCAGAGAGAAAATATTTGCAAAACAACTATCTGATTTATTTGGACTGGTATCCCAGTTATATAAAGGACTCTTACAACTCAATAAAATAAGACAGCTTACTAAAAATATTGAGGAAAGATTTGAATAGCTATTTCACCAAGAATTACATATGAGTGACAAGTAAACATGTGAGAAAAACAGTTGCATGATTATTGGTCAGCAGAGAAGTGCACAGAGAAGGCGAAACCCTCTCCAGGGCTCCTGCCTGGGAGACCCGTGGACGGGGGAGCCTGGGGGCTGCAGTCCATGGCGTCGTGAAGAGTCGGACACGACTGAGCGACTTCACTTTCCCTTTTCACTTTCATGCACGGAGAAGGCAATGGCAAAATCCTCTCCAGGGCTCCTGCCTGGGAGATCTGTGGACCGGGGAGCCTGGGGGCTGCAGTTCATGGCGTCATGAAGAGTCAGACAAGACTGAGCAACTTCACTTTCCCTTTTCACTTTCATGCATTGGAGAAGGCAGTGGCACCCCACTCCAGTACTCTTGCCTGGAAAATCAATGGACAGAGGAGCCTGGTGGGCTACAGTCTACGGAGTCTCGAAGAGTCAGACAGGACTGAGCGACTTCACTTTCATGCATTGGAAAAGGAAGTGGCAACCCACTCCAGTTCTCTTGCCTGGAGAATCCCAGGGACAGGAGCCTGGTGGGCTGCCGTCTATGAGGTCGCACAGAGTCGGACACGACTGAAGTGACTTAGCAGCCCCAGCAGCAGCAGAGAAGTACAATGGATATCATTTCACATCTAGAGGGGCTTAAATTANTCTTGCCTGGAGAATCCCAGGGACAGGAGCCTGGTGGGCTGCCGTCTATGAGGTCGCACAGAGTCGGACACGACTGAAGTGACTTAGCAGCCCCAGCAGCAGCAGAGAAGTACAATGGATATCATTTCACATCTAGAGGGGCTTAAATTAAAGACCAACAGTAGTAAGTGTTGACAAGAATGGGAACGCAAAATGATACAGCCTTTTTAGAAGACACGTGGGCTGTTCTTATAAATGTGAAGAACATTCACTGCATAGCCAAGCAATCTCCTCAGTATTTCCCCCCTAAAATACAAATATATGTTCACCTAAAGACTTTTACTTGTATATTCATAGTAGTTTTATTCATACAAGCAGCAATTTGGAAACAAGCCAAATGCCCTCGGATTAACAAATTATTGTATGTCCATTCGAGGGAATGCTACTCAACAATCAGAGTGGTGAATAACAAATACTATAGACAAGAGAAGTGATGTGAAAATTCTAGAATAGGCAGGAATTATACCAACAGAAAGTGGATTGCTGGTTGCCAGCATCTGGAGTAGGGGTGGGAACTGACTGCAAAGGGCCATGTGGGATCCTCTGGGGTGATGACGTTTTCTATATAATGATTCTGGTAGTGATTTTGTGACTGTCCACATTTGTCCAAATTCATCAGATTGCATATTTAAAATGAATAAATTGTGTTGTATAAAAGTAATACCTCAAGAAGGGAGATTAAAAAAAAAATAAGGTCATTTGGAAAATCAGCTAGAGAAATGTGCCTTGGTTTCTACTCTGGCAAAATGGTTTGCACCCGCCTGCAGGTTCAGGATTCTAGAATCATCCAGCAGGCATTTCTGTTAAGCCAGAACACTTTAATAATGGCATCCATGAAAACCCAGAGTTACATATTGCCACCAGGGCTAGAGAGTCTCTCTGTTAGCTAATCAGGGGAGAAATGTCCTGGGCCTCTGTCTGCATGACCAAAATTAGCAGGGAGCTGTGCAATGAGAAGGTCTAAACAGCTGCCTCTAGTTTGGAATCTTGTCCTTCCTGTTCATGAAGGATTCTGAGGAGCTGAAATTAGGCAATGGGAATTTTCCACTGACATGACCCAGCCTGGCCAGTATCTTAACAGTATTGGGGTTTTTCCTTCTTTAACCCCCTCCTAGTATCCTTACCCCCACCTGCCCCCAACCATGGATTTAATTCCATTTTCCTGTCATCATCAATCACCAGGCTTTGCCTAGAACATTCAGATGTGTAGTTAAGAAATTCCATGTAGTTAAGGAATTCAGATGTGCAGTTAAGGTTTGCTCTCTTGAACTGGGATCTGATTTTCCCCCTTCAATTTACCTTTCCATAGTTCGATACACATCAGTGGCACTAAATAAATAAATCATAATTAATACATATTTGGCTCTTGTACTGTTTATTTTTCTCTTCTGAAGCTCAGATTAGAATATGCATCCCACAGCTTGAATGTTTAAACCAAAGGGACTTTAGTTTATCCCTTCCTTCTCTTGTCTTGTATTAAACTAATTGTTTTAACTGGAGGAATGTCATTGTCCCAGATCCCTTCCATTTGGACGCTTACTAATGAGATGACTTAAAAGAATGTATTTGGAGAAGTGAGAGTTTAGTAAACAAGCTACAGTTATATGCTTAAGGAAAAAGAGGAAGTGCCGAGGAATATTAGTTTGCATTTAGAAACGCATCCCAAATAAGCAGTGATGTGTTAGAGACCCACAGCAGGGATCTTAAAAAGCCGCACCCGGAAAACACGCTTCTCAGTGTCATTCATGAAGTCTGCCCATCACTGCTGTTGCTCAGTGGCTGAGCCAGCCCCATGGACTGCGGCCCACCAGGCTCCTCTGTCCTTCACTATCCCCCAGGGTCTGCTCAAACCCATGTCCACGGAGTCAGTGATGCCATCCAACCTTCTCACCTCTGCCATCCCCTTCTCCCGCTGCCTCAATCTTTCCCAGCATCAAATGCGACCCTGAACAAGTGGAAGGAATGATGCTGAAGCTGAAACTCCAGGATTTGGGCACCTGATGCGAAGAGCTGACTCACTGGAAAAGACCCTGATGCTGGGAGGGACTGGGGGCAGGAGGAGAAGGGGACGACAGAGGATGAGATGGCTGGATGGCATCACCGACTCGATGGACGTGAGTCTGAGTGAACTCCGGGAGCTGGTGATGGACAGGGAGGCCTGGCGTGCTGCAATTCATGGGGTCGCAAAGAGTCGGACACAACTGAGCGACTGAACTGAACTGAAGCCTATGGTAAATGAAGAAATGTGTCTGGTGTGGAAACAATGTTCCTGTAATAACCTCTAGGGAAGCATAATGAAATAACCATAACCCTCCACAGTATCTTCTGGTGAATGGAAGGGAATTGTGCAGTTACGTTTTATCAGAACAGAATCTTTGTTTAATGCTCACTAGGCAACAAGAGCCAAGCACACACTCTGCTGTCTGGTCTCTGCAGTGACCTTACAACCTGCTGCTGCTGCTGAGTCGCTTCAGTCATGTCCGACCCTGTGCGACCCCAGAGATGGCAGCCCACCAGGCTCCCCCGTCCCTGGGATTCTATAGGCAAGAACACTGGCGTGGGGTGCCATTTCCTTCTCCGTCTGATCTCTGTAGTAATCTTACAACCTAGGAACCAGTATTACCTCCATTTCACAGGTGGGGAAACAGAGGCTCATAGAGACTGATTTACTTGGCCAAAGTAAGCGCAGGGTTTGAATCCAGCTCCGCCTGGCTCCAAGTCTGAGTTCTTAGCCGTTGCTCTCCTACTCGCCCAGTGACGGATCCTGTAGGAATTTGACCATTGTCAAACAGCTGCATTGGTGCCTCACCACTGGCGCTGGCAAAGAATTTTCTTTCCAGCAGCCAACGATCAGAATGGCAGTCAGATAATTAACTTGTCTTCCCTGAAGGAGCTTTGTTCATGGGACAGTCTTCAAATGCGGCATGAAAAGGCACTTGGCAAATTGCAAGAGGAAATAACGCTTCAAAGTGAAAAATTGATGCACATTTATCAACGGTGAGTAACAAAAGAGCAGGCACCCTCCTTGTGGGGCCATCGCTGAAATCAGTTACAAAGAGGTAGACTGATGATGAAAATGGTTGCGTTCCTTGATTCTAATCTAGCAGAGCAGAGATGATTTCCTAATCATTGTGTGACTGAGGCCCCGCAAGGGCTCCCTCTTTGTTTTATTTATTTATTTTTGGTAGCTGTTTTAATAATGGTGAAATACACCAGGGTGTCCTTGCAGCCATTTGCAGTGTTCAGTGACAGGCTTTTTAAATGATTTCTTCCAGAATGATCTGAACGTAAAGTCACTTTGAACACCGAGAGAGAGAGAGAGAGAATCATCGAAAAAGAGTTTGCTTTATTTTCCAAATTAAGTCTCATGATGGTGGTGGTGGGGAGTGATGCAATACTGGGTCTTGTGGGCACTGGAATCATGAAATAAAGGTGGCATCCCCAGGAACACAGAGAAAGAAAGCTCAAGAAGTCTGTGGAGACCATTGTCTTCCCGTCCGATTCTTCTGGGTTCCAGATGAACAAACTGGACAGTTCGTTCTTCCTTTCTTTCCCCACCTCCTTCAAGCAGGCCTCTCCAGTCTCCAGTCTTCCCTGCGGCGTGTGGGATGTGGCCTGCGAGCTCCAAGGTGGGGCCTGTGGCTAGTTCCCTGTGCGTGTGTATGTCTGTGCGTTAGTCGCTCAGTCGTGTCCGACTCTGCAGCCCCATGGACTGCAGCCCGCCAGGCTCCTCTGTCCATGGGATTCCCCAGACAAGAAGAGTGCTGCAGTGGGTTGCCGTTCCCTTCTCCAGGGGGTCTTCCCAACCCAGGGATCAAACCCAGGTCTCCTGCACTGCAGGCAGAGTCTTCACCACTGAGCCACCTGGGAAGCCCCAAAGTGTCTGTAGCTCAAGACAATATTCTGGTTTCCTTTGCGTCTAAGTCCTTTACCTGGTGTTTGCTTCCGCCAGGAGGAGGCGCGCCTTTTGTCTGGATGGGCCAGGCAGGCAGAAGAGCACGGAACGGGTGCAGGCCGGTGTCTTTCTTTTCTCGTGCGTTGGGGAGACGATTCTGCTCTTTCCAGGTGGTGTCTAATCTCCCTGACCAGGGATCAAACCCAGGCCCCTTGCGTTGGGAGCATGGAATCTTAGGCACTGGATGACCAGGGTAGTCCTGAGAATCTAATATTATGTGGATATAAATGGTTTTGCACTAGGCTTGGCACAACAGCAAAACCTTTTTTAGCTATTACGATAATTATTAATACTAACACCGTTTTGTTAGTGGAGGTTACATGCTGAAACCCCAGACTGCAGAGGCCTTGCTGAATTGGTTTCTTCTCTAACTGGCAGTTTTTTTCCTTGATTTAGAGAATAATTGCTTGACGATTTAGGAAACTGCGTCAACGGCAACCCTGAGTTGCTTGAACGAGCGCTAAAAAGATCACCAGCTCCTCCCTTGCTTTGTTCATGTTTTTCATTCTTTTCTCTTCCTTTTCCTTTTTTCTTGAAGCACAAGCACCAAAAAAGTCTCCTCTCAGCTCTCGAGGAAAGCTGTGCCAAACTCGCCCAGTGTGTGAGCAGAAAACTCTGAAAACCTTCCAAATAAAGGAAGGTGATGGGGGCTAGGGGGCAGGTAACTGTCCTGCCCCGGGGCTGTATGGAGCCTTCACTGGTGCCCCTTGAGCCTGATCAAACATGGGCTTAGGACAAGCTCTGTTTTGGCAAATCTGATTTAGAAGCTGAAGGAAAGCAGAAAACCTCGACGACACTGAGATCAGTGTTCAGGCTGCTTCTCTCCCGCGTGAGGCCCACAGGCAGTGGGTGACTGCAAGCCCGCCTAGGCGCAGTCTGGCCAGAGGCCACAGCCTGAGTCCACCACTGTGGGACCCTGAACAGTTTACTTAACTTCTCTGGGTTCCTGGTCTCTGGTCCTGAAGGAGAGGCGGTAACAACAGCCTCATGAAGGAGAGGCGGTCACGACAGCCTCCTCACAGGTTAGGGTGGGGACAGAGCAGGCGACTTACGTAAAGTGCTTGCCTTGGTATCCGCCCACTGCTGTCGTTCAGCCACGAAGTCATGTCCCACTCTTTTCTGACCCGCGGACTGTAACCCACCAGGCGCCTCTGTTCTTGAGATTTCCCAGGCAAGAATACTGGAGTGGGTTGCCATTTCCTTCTCTAGGGAATCTTCCTGAGCCAGGAAGATAACCTGCATCTCCTGCATTGGCAGGTGGATTCTTTACCACTGAGCCACCAAGGAAGACCATAGGGAATGTTTGATAATGATTAGCTGTTATTATTGTGATGGGTTGACAACATTATTTCTATGTCCTCTTTGCCTACAAACTCAAGACATTTATACAGGTGAACTTGTTTGCGGTGTTAACTAGGTGAGCTGAGTAATACAGCTTAACAGATCACTCAGTTCTTATTCCTTGACAATCTTTGAGGGCAGAGATGTGTGACCCAAAAGTCCTCATTTATGAATCCTCAAAGGAGGCAGGATACAAGAACGGGAGAAAAGGGAGGTTTCCTCCTGAGAATGCTGGCTCAGTTTGTGTGAAATTGTTTTCTGAAGTCAGACTTGCAAATGGTTTTTAAAAATCATTGCTCCTACAGGGCCAGGCCTGCAGGACCTCCTCTCCTCTCCTCCCAGTTAGCAAAACCACCGCATCCTCCCCTGCCTTCATTTTCTAGCACTCAGCAGCCCTCATGCCTGGAGGAAAAGTTGATGCTGACAGAAAGTGTGGGGCAGAGGCGTTTCCGTGACTGTCAGAGCTACGAACGCTGGGAGTCCTACTTCTCACACTGAGAAACCTAAACGGGATGTCACACTTGTTATGGAAGTTGTTTGTTCTGACCTATGTTCTATACAGCGCCTAGCAAATAAATAAGAGACAAGGGGGAATGGGCAGTGGCCAGCTTATAATTGATTTTCAGGAAATATTAGTCGATGGAGTCAGTGACAGTTTGATCACTGGTATTTGGTCAAACTTTTGCAGCTGTATCCCTAACGCCTGGTTTCTTTTAGTAATCCAGGCACGTGTCCTCACGTGGCTCCCTCAGAATCTGAGACCCTGAACGAGGTCAGCTTTGGAAAAATCCAGCACTTTGGACAGGACTGAGCCGGGGGAACAAGTGTGGGTGTGCTCAGTCATGCCTGAATCTTTGCGACCCCGAGCACTGTAGGCCTCTGGCTCCTCTGTCCATGGAATTCTGCAGCAAGAATACTGGAGTGGGCTGCCATTTCCTCCAGAGGATGTTCCCGACCCGGGACTGAACCCATGTCTCCTACTGGCAGACAGATCCTTTACTACTGTGCCCCCTGGGAAGCCCAGTGAATAAATGGGAGAATGTTATTAAGAAGACACATCCTTTGGACAGAATGATGTCTCTCTAATTTTAACTTAAGTTTATTTACTCCCTTTTGTTTCTTGCCCGGATAGTTAATAGCTTTACTATCGAAAATCTGAAGGCAGTAATTTAGAAATCCCTTAGGCATCTCTTCTCTATGCTGATCCATTCCCAGTTCCTTTATCTTGTTTCCTTTGAATCAGTTATAAACTCTGTTCTTGATAGGTGTTGGGCTATGTGACCCTACTCAGCTGGAAAACTCCTTAGATAAATGGGGTAATAATTCCAGAGCCACTGAAGATAATCTGCAAGGCAGAAAATCCAATTATAGGTAATTAGAAGTCACCCCAAGATTCTTTAGAAAGTAGCTCGGTATTGCCCTATGGCCATAAACAACTGAATCTGAATAAAAATCAATTTGAAAAGGCCTGACTACTAGATTCTACCATTGTTTATACATTCCCTGGGTTTTTCTTATTGCCGTGCACTCAGCCTCATCATCCTCGAACGTAAGAGCTACAGATGTCAGGACATATTCTTTAGGGGCCTTGCCTGGACGCGCTTTGGTACTGTTTCCATAGTGTTCACGTGACATTGAGACTCACTAAGTTTTCATAGTACTAAACGGTGTGAGCTCGCCTTTCAGCTCTGGAGCAATACCTTACTGCTCATCCTCATTCCTGTCTCTTTCCGCCTATTCACTATTTCAAAACAGAAATCGCTTTTTGAAAAATAGTGGCAATCTCACATGCATTGAAAAACTTCAGAAAATTGCAAGCAGTATAAATCGCTTTTCATTCGCCACCTAAGGGTGACCTTTGGAATAAGGCTTCCGTCACTCTGTGCATCCCGTTGTCTCCTCCTCTGTTTAGAGACATGAAGTCATCGCATTTATTCTGTTTTATCACGTGGTTTTTATTATTTCATTAAGTGATGAATTTTTTATCATTTCATTAAGTGAGACTTTATTAAGTATCTTTCCATCATCAATAAATATTGATCTTTATCATTTTAAATGACTGTGGAGTAGTATTCTGTAATATGTGTATTAAACACTTCTGTCATTATTTAAAAACCGTCTCACTGTTGCCTCTCACTGCAACAACTTCTGGGAGACCATTTATGTAGAAGCTTTGACCATCTTAGTGCAGAGGTGATTCAGTAGCCCAACATCTACCGAGGATACAGCTGAAACTCACTCAAAAGGGACTGCAGTGGCAGTCCAGTGGTTGAGGATCTATCTGCCAATGCAGGGGACAGGGGTTCAGTCCCTGGTCCAGGATCTAAGATCCCACATGCCATGGGGCAGCTAAGTCCATGCTCCACAGCAAGAGAGCCTGCACAGAGAGACGCCTGTGCAGCTAGAGAGAGCCGTGTGCAGCAGTGAAGGGCCCACATGCTGCAACAGGACCAGCGTAGCCAGAAAAGCAAGCAAACAGCAGTCACAAAAACTGACTCAAAGATAAGATTGTCTTTCAACAAACGGTGCTGCAGCAACTGGGTATTTTTATGCAAAAAAAAAAACACTGAACTTAAATCTTCACCTCATTTCATACACAAAAAGTGGATTAGACCATAGACCTCAGTGGAAGATCTGAAAATATAAGACTTCTAGAGAAACAGAAGAAAACTGTTTTGATCTTGGGTTAGGCAAGAAGTTGTTAGGACACAGAGAATGATAACCGTGATAGAAGTGAAGAACTTTTCCTCCTAAAGGATACCGTTAGAAAATGAAATGTTTAGCCAGAGAGAAAATATTTGCAAAACAACTATCTGATTTATTTGGACTGGTATCCCAGTTATATAAAGGACTCTTACAACTCAATAAAATAAGACAGCTTACTAAAAATATTGAGGAAAGATTTGAATAGCTATTTCACCAAGAATTACATATGAGTGACAAGTAAACATGTGAGAAAAACAGTTGCATGATTATTGGTCAGCAGAGAAGTGCACAGAGAAGGAGAAACCCTCTCCAGGGCTCCTGCCTGGGAGACCCGTGGACGGGGGAGCCTGGGGGCTGCAGTCCATGGCGTCGTGAAGAGTCGGACACGACTGAGCGACTTCACTTTCCCTTTTCACTTTCATGCACGGAGAAGGCAATGGCAAAATCCTCTCCAGGGCTCCTGCCTGGGAGATCTGTGGACCGGGGAGCCTGGGGGCTGCAGTTCATGGCGTCATGAAGAGTCAGACAAGACTGAGCAACTTCACTTTCCCTTTTCACTTTCATGCATTGGAGAAGGCAGTGGCACCCCACTCCAGTACTCTTGCCTGGAAAATCAATGGACAGAGGAGCCTGGTGGGCTACAGTCTACGGAGTCTCGAAGAGTCAGACAGGACTGAGCGACTTCACTTTCATGCATTGGAAAAGGAAGTGGCAACCCACTCCAGTTCTCTTGCCTGGAGAATCCCAGGGACAGGAGCCTGGTGGGCTGCCGTCTATGAGGTCGCACAGAGTCGGACACGACTGAAGTGACTTAGCAGCCCCAGCAGCAGCAGAGAAGTACAATGGATATCATTTCACATCTAGAGGGGCTTAAATTAAAGACCAACAGTAGTAAGTGTTGACAAGAATGGGAACGCAAAATGATACAGCCTTTTTAGAAGACACGTGGGCTGTTCTTATAAATGTGAAGAACATTCACTGCATAGCCAAGCAATCTCCTCAGTATTTCCCCCCTAAAATACAAATATATGTTCACCTAAAGACTTTTACTTGTATATTCATAGTAGTTTTATTCATACAAGCAGCAATTTGGAAACAAGCCAAATGCCCTCGGATTAACAAATTATTGTATGTCCATTCGAGGGAATGCTACTCAACAATCAGAGTGGTGAATAACAAATACTATAGACAAGAGAAGTCATGTGAAAATTCTAGAATAGGCAGGAATTATACCAACAGAAAGTGGATTGCTGGTTGCCAGCATCTGGAGTGGGGGTGGGAACTGACTGCAAAGGGCCGTGTGGGATCCTCTGGGGTGATGACGTTTTCTATATAATGATTCTGGTAGTGATTTTGTGACTGTCCACATTTGTCCAAATTCATCAGATTGCATATTTAAAATGAATAAATTGTGTTGTATAAAAGTAATACCTCAAGAAGGGAGATTAAAAAAAAAATAAGGTCATTTGGAAAATCAGCTAGAGAAATGTGCCTTGGTTTCTACTCTGGCAAAATGGTTTGCACCCGCCTGCAGGTTCAGGATTCTAGAATCATCCAGCAGGCATTTCTGTTAATCCAGAACACTTTAATAATGGCATCCATGAAAACCCAGAGTTACATATTGCCACCAGGGCTAGAGAGTCTCTCTGTTAGCTAATCAGGGGAGAAATGTCCTGGGCCTCTGTCTGCATGACCAAAATTAGCAGGGAGCTGTGCAATGAGAAGGTCTAAACAGCTGCCTCTAGTTTGGAATCTTGTCCTTCCTGTTCATGAAGGATTCTGAGGAGCTGAAATTAGGCAATGGGAATTTTCCACTGACATGACCCAGCCTGGCCAGTATCTTAACAGTATTGGGGTTTTTCCTTCTTTAACCCCCTCCTAGTATCCTTACCCCCACCTGCCCCCAACCATGGATTTAATTCCATTTTCCTGTCATCATCAATCACCAGGCTTTGCCTAGAACATTCAGATGTGTAGTTAAGAAATTCCATGTAGTTAAGGAATTCAGATGTGCAGTTAAGGTTTGCTCTCTTGAACTGGGATCTGATTTTCCCCCTTCAATTTACCTTTCCATAGTTCGATACACATCAGTGGCACTAAATAAATAAATCATAATTAATACATATTTGGCTCTTGTACTGTTTATTTTTCTCTTCTGAAGCTCAGATTAGAATATGCATCCCACAGCTTGAATGTTTAAACCAAAGGGACTTTAGTTTATCCCTTCCTTCTCTTGTCTTGTATTAAACTAATTGTTTTAACTGGAGGAATGTCATTGTCCCAGATCCCTTCCATTTGGACGCTTACTAATGAGATGACTTAAAAGAATGTATTTGGAGAAGTGAGAGTTTAGTAAACAAGCTACAGTTATATGCTTAAGGAAAAAGAGGAAGTGCCGAGGAATATTAGTTTGCATTTAGAAACGCATCCCAAATAAGCAGTGATGTGTTAGAGACCCACAGCAGGGATCTTAAAAAGCCGCACCCGGAAAACACGCTTCTCAGTGTCATTCATGAAGTCTGCCCATCACTGCTGTTGCTCAGTGGCTGAGCCAGCCCCATGGACTGCGGCCCACCAGGCTCCTCTGTCCTTCACTATCCCCCAGGGTCTGCTCAAACCCATGTCCACGGAGTCAGTGATGCCATCCAACCTTCTCACCTCTGCCATCCCCTTCTCCCGCTGCCTCAATCTTTCCCAGCATCAAATGCGACCCTGAACAAGTGGAAGGAATGATGCTGAAGCTGAAACTCCAGGATTTGGGCACCTGATGCGAAGAGCTGACTCACTGGAAAAGACCCTGATGCTGGGAGGGACTGGGGGCAGGAGGAGAAGGGGACGACAGAGGATGAGATGGCTGGATGGCATCACCGACTCGATGGACGTGAGTCTGAGTGAACTCCGGGAGCTGGTGATGGACAGGGAGGCCTGGCGTGCTGCAATTCATGGGGTCGCAAAGAGTCGGACACAACTGAGCGACTGAACTGAACTGAAGCCTATGGTAAATGAAGAAATGTGTCTGGTGTGGAAACAATGTTCCTGTAATAACCTCTAGGGAAGCATAATGAAATAACCATAACCCTCCACAGTATCTTCTGGTGAATGGAAGGGAATTGTGCAGTTACGTTTTATCAGAACAGAATCTTTGTTTAATGCTCACTAGGCAACAAGAGCCAAGCACACACTCTGCTGTCTGGTCTCTGCAGTGACCTTACAACCTGCTGCTGCTGCTGAGTCGCTTCAGTCATGTCCGACCCTGTGCGACCCCAGAGATGGCAGCCCACCAGGCTCCCCCGTCCCTGGGATTCTATAGGCAAGAACACTGGCGTGGGGTGCCATTTCCTTCTCCGTCTGATCTCTGTAGTAATCTTACAACCTAGGAACCAGTATTACCTCCATTTCACAGGTGGGGAAACAGAGGCTCATAGAGACTGATTTACTTGGCCAAAGTAAGCGCAGGGTTTGAATCCAGCTCCGCCTGGCTCCAAGTCTGAGTTCTTAGCCGTTGCTCTCCTACTCGCCCAGTGACGGATCCTGTAGGAATTTGACCATTGTCAAACAGCTGCATTGGTGCCTCACCACTGGCGCTGGCAAAGAATTTTCTTTCCAGCAGCCAACGATCAGAATGGCAGTCAGATAATTAACTTGTCTTCCCTGAAGGAGCTTTGTTCATGGGACAGTCTTCAAATGCGGCATGAAAAGGCACTTGGCAAATTGCAAGAGGAAATAACGCTTCAAAGTGAAAAATTGATGCACATTTATCAACGGTGAGTAACAAAAGAGCAGGCACCCTCCTTGTGGGGCCATCGCTGAAATCAGTTACAAAGAGGTAGACTGATGATGAAAATGGTTGCGTTCCTTGATTCTAATCTAGCAGAGCAGAGATGATTTCCTAATCATTGTGTGACTGAGGCCCCGCAAGGGCTCCCTCTTTGTTTTATTTATTTATTTTTGGTAGCTGTTTTAATAATGGTGAAATACACCAGGGTGTCCTTGCAGCCATTTGCAGTGTTCAGTGACAGGCTTTTTAAATGATTTCTTCCAGAATGATCTGAACGTAAAGTCACTTTGAACACCGAGAGAGAGAGAGAGAGAATCATCGAAAAAGAGTTTGCTTTATTTTCCAAATTAAGTCTCATGATGGTGGTGGTGGGGAGTGATGCAATACTGGGTCTTGTGGGCACTGGAATCATGAAATAAAGGTGGCATCCCCAGGAACACAGAGAAAGAAAGCTCAAGAAGTCTGTGGAGACCATTGTCTTCCCGTCCGATTCTTCTGGGTTCCAGATGAACAAACTGGACAGTTCGTTCTTCCTTTCTTTCCCCACCTCCTTCAAGCAGGCCTCTCCACCTTGTGTGTTCAGGACCTCAGTGTGAGGCAAACAGGCCCCAGCCCATGAAACCCACCCGAAGATGGTGCACACGTGGGGCAGAGGCCGCTGCTCAGCCTTTCTTAACAGAGCCAGAGTAAAGTGTATCTGATGCACATTTTAACTGAAGGAAGTAAGAATTGGCTTTAATAATGAAAAATGAAGTTGAACCCTTCCCCCTAGGAATTAAATTAATGGATCCAACTGTTTGTTGTTTTTTTTTTTAAGCACCACTTTCTAGAGACTGCAGAAGTTCAGCTTTATGCTTTCCTTAGCCCGTGTGTGTGTGTGTGTGAGTGTGTGTGTGAGTGTGCATGTGCAGGCTCTGTTGTGTCCAGCTCTCTGTGATCCCATGGACAGTAGTCCAAACTCCTCTGTCCTTGGGAGTCTCCAGGCAAGAACACTGGAGTGAGTTGCAGTTTCCTCCTCCAAGAGAGCTTTCCAACCCAGGAACTGAACCTGTGTCTCTTGCATCTCCTGCATTGGCAAGCACCCTTTTTACTAATTGCACCACCTGGGAAGCCCCTTAACCCTTAGCTAGGGCTTACTGAGTATCTACCAAGCGGCCCACTCTAAGTATTGTTTGTTTTTGCCTTTTTTTCCCTTTATCTGTGCTTTAAGAGACTGATCTGAGGCTTCCCACTTGATCGCAGTAACTTCCTCCTCAAAATTTTCAGATGATAGAGTTCTCGGCTGTTGTGAACTTCTGTACCAGCTCTTGACATTAAGTTGACTATAAACTGACAGCTTTGCCACCAGCTTCTGTGATCAAAAGACAGCACATTTTTAAGTCTATGTACAGAAATGCATCTTGAACATACATTTGTGAATAAATAGGATGAAAAATGCCGTTTGTGAGTTTACAGTCTTTCCCTTGCCCTCTCGCTGTCTAAAACAATGATTTTTGCTTGGGGCAGCAGGCCCCAGATTTCCTGGATGAAGCAGAATCTGAGTAATGGGATGAGAGAGCAAAGATCAAAGGAGTCAGGCCCAAGGAAACTGCATAAGATGCTGTACGAGCAAATAGACAGCACGCGGGATGAGGAGGAGGAGGGGAGGAGTCACCGGGAGAACTGTCCAGCCGGGGTTTCTGGAAAAGGTTTCGGGAGAGTTCCGGGAGCAGTCCGTTTTCACGTAGAGGATGGGAGTGTCAGAACTGGGTACAAAGCATTTTTAAAGGCGTCCGATGTATGTGAACAATGTATTTTTCCTTTATCACATCTCATGCGTACGTGTGTGCGTGCTGAGTCTCTTCAGGTGGGTCTGACCTGCGGCCCCGTGGACTGTGGCCCACCAGGTGCCTCTGTCCCTGGGACTCTCCAGGCAAGAACACTAGAGTAGGCTGCCGTTTTCTCCTCCAGGGGACCTTCCTGGCCCAGGGACAAGCCCAGGTCTCCTGTATTGGCAGGCAGGTTCATAACCGCTGAGCCCCTGGAAGCCTGTTTGTTAGGCTTGGGTGTTTTCCTCTGTGGCTTGTGGCTGCTCTGCGATGCACCCTTTTGGTGATGGGTGGGGGCCGCATGGAAGGGTGTTTGGTCAGCTTGTGCGGGATTCTCTGACTGGCAGGTAGGGCGGCAGGGGTTCACATTATCAGTCCTTCGCTCCAGGAGGCCTGGGGCGTTGTGCTCTGGTCATGAATAGTTAACATCTTCTGTTTGGTGGGGTTTTCACACTTTCAGAGCAACTCAGGGAATCTGCATCACATACTGTTACCGAGGTACTTCAAGAGAGGAGCTAAAGCAGAGGATAGAAGAAGGCCTGTCTCCCACCCACCCAAAGGCCCCAGGGGGACCCATTTGGCCAGCAGCTACGATTTGTTTTTAAATAAGTTGTCAATACTTAAAAAAAAAAATCTAGAGTGTATTTTACATAAAACTCAGGAATTGGGGCTTTTTCTGAAAGTGAATCAGCTGCAGCTGCATAACTGTTGCCGTTTTGTTTTTTTCTGGGACACAGGCTCTCTCGTCCCCTAGACCCCCTGCCCTCTCCCCTCAGGCACGCCGTCTCGCTCTGACTCTCCTGGGTCTCCGCTGGCCTGGGGTCCCTGCTGCCGCCTTGTCCTCCAGGCGCCCCCGCCCTTACAGCTTCGCCGGGACACCTGCTGCTCTCCTCCCGTCCCATCTTAAGTCCAAGCTACGCGTCTCCTAAGAGTCCTTAACTGAGTGATCTGGCCAGTCCTTCTCATCTCCTGGGTCCCTGAGATGAACACTGGGGAGACAGTCTGTCCTTTAAGGGAGGAGCATTTTATCACCAATAATGTTTGGGGTTTCCAGCGTTTGGTGACAATAAAAAGCAGACTGAGTCACTTTTAAGTCCCAGAGACAAGGCCCCCACTTCTCGCCTGAAGGAGCAGCCGTGCAACCCACTCGCCAGCCCAGCCGCGCTTCCTCCCAGTAGCAGCACAGGCAGCTTCCTCGGTTTGCATAACTGTCGATTCATAGCCGTCTCTCCCCTCTGCTTGCAAGGACGGCTCGCCATCTGCTGTGCCAGCACATGCCAGGCCATACAGTAACATGCACTTATTGACTCAATGAAAACCTGAGTAGTTAGATTAGACTCTTCAGCTTAGAAAGGAGGCTGCATCATTGGCCAAGTATCCAGATTGGTTACAATATTGATTCTGTTTTATATTTTGGTGTTTTGGCCGTGAAGCATGTAGGATCTTCGTCCCCAGTCAGGGATCGAACCCGCTCCCTCTGTGCTGGAGGGCAAAGTCTTAACTATGGACCCACACCCCCTGTGCTGGACCTGCAAGGAAGTTGCTGGCCAAGTGGATTTGGTAACAGAAAGTTTCTAAATAGCTGTGTTCCTCCCAGAGAAGATGGGCGCCATCAAGGCAAACTCCTGCTTTCTCCTCTAGGGGAAATTAGAAATTAGGAAGAAACTTTGCAACCCTGGATCCATATATGGCAAAATTTCAGCTCTGTAACCTTAAAACCTGAGCAATTAGCTTTGTTGAAAAGGTCAGTGATGGTTATGCTCCTCTCCCTGACAGGATGAGCTGTCCAACAGCATTCAGTTTAAATTAGAGATATCTCTGGCAAAGTTAATCAGGACCTTGTTTCTACTGTCAGACTACAGGGAGGTGAGCGTGTCGGGATTCCGCGCTGCTCTGGGGGTGCTGCCAGGGCTTCCCTTTGCCCTCTGGCTGTGCTGTGGGGATTTTGCCACCACCCGTCAAATAAAAGAACTCGTCAGTAAAAGCAGCTGCTTGCTTCTGTTGTTTCGGTGAGTGTCTTCTCTGGGCCAGATGTTGCAAATCCCCTTTTATATATTTCTTCCAAACTTTGCCTCACCTGGGGAAGGCATTGGCACCCCACTCCAGTACTCTTGCCTGGAAAATCCCATGGACAGAGGAGCCTGGTGGGCTGCAGTCCATGGGTTCGCTAAGAGTCGGACACGACTGAGCGACTTCACTTGCCTCACCTGTGATACCCTGTGTCTCCCTGATACGTGTATTTCAGGCAGGTGACACTGAGGCTCAGAGAAGTTAGGCCACTTGCCCAAAGTCATGCAGTGAGTGGTGGTGTCATTCCCGTCCGGTTCTTCTAACCAAAGTCTCTCCAACTGGGGGCCAGGGAAATGGACCTCGGCTGCCAGAGGGAAAGTTGGGCCATTCTATCAATCATCTCAGCGTCACATCAGCTCCGTACTTCCTCGCCTGGTTGTTGGGCAGGCGGCAACTTTTTTAATTTAAAAAGAGAGATTCCAAATGGTTTCCAGGGAAGGTGTGGGTTGTGCAGAGGAGAGTAGAAATGTGTAGATTAAAGAAACAAAGCTTATCTGAATGGCCAGCACTTTTCTCAGCTTCCTCCCGTCAGACAAAAAAATGCACAATATTAAGAGCTGAGAGTTAAGTTTTATTGGCGGCAAAATGAGGCCCTCACTCTGGGAGACAGCACTTCAGACAGCTCTGAGAAAGTGGACCAAAGAGGTAGGGGGGAAAGGTCAGTATATATATGATTTTTGGTGAAGGGGGAGACGCATGCAATCCAGCACATATCTTTCCAGAAGATTTCTATTAATGCTAGTGTTACGAAGCCTCTGCTAGTCACGAGGAGCAGTCGTCACCATGAAGGATTTTGGTGCTTTTCTAGATATGGAGAGATATAAGAATTGGGCTCATAAAATCGGCTCCTGACGATATCTGTCTGAAGACTTGTCTTTCAGATTTTCCCCCGAGCACAGACCCCTTATTTCTTCTCTCCCCCTGAACCCCTTTCAGGGGTGCTGAAGGTCAGCAGCGGCAGTTACAGAAATAGAGGGAGAGACGGCAAGTGCTGTCTGCAGTTGGCACTCCTGGCCCCAGTCTTCTTACACTAGTCCTTGTCCCCTTATTGCCTGTGTGTTTACGGCTCTGGGAAAAAGCAGTCCCGAGATAGTCATTCAGGGCCAAAGAGACACTCAAAGGAGCTTGAGAGAGACAGGGAGTTGAAATGGAAAACTCTTCCGTGGGATTCACCATAAAAAGTATGCATTAATATTAAAACTCTGTTACTAGACAGTTAGACAGCAGGTCATGGTGGGGAAGAATATGGATTTTGGAACCAACTGGCACACAAGTTCAGATCTCAGCTTTTCAGCAAATCAGTGCAGGGCAGAGATGACACCGACCTGTTGGCTCCAGGTCCCCTGAGGACACGCTGTAAAGTGCTGGTCTCGCTTTTTTTTTTTTTT
>SJYX01019684.1:626976-655095 GCA_006410675.1 Oreotragus oreotragus | reverse complement strand
GACCCCATGGATTGTAGCCCACCAGGCTCCTCTGTCCATGGAATTTTCCAGGCAAGAATACTGGAGTGGTTTGCCATTTCCTTCTCCAGGGGATCTTTCTGATCCAGGGATCTAACCTGGGTCTTCCACATTTCAGGCAGACTCTTTACCATCTAAGCCACTGGGGAATCCCATATATCCCACTCCAGTATTTCTGCCTGGAGAATCCTATGGACAGAGGAGCCTGGTGGGCTACAGTCCATGGGATCCCACCAGTTGGACATGACTTAGCGGCTAAACTACCACATATCATATATATATGTGTATGTATATTCTTTTCAGATTCTTTTCCATTACAGATTATTACAAGATATTGAATATAGTTCCCCACACTAGGCAGCATATCCTTGCTACTTATCTATTTTATATATAGCAGTGTGTATCTGTTAATCCCACGCTCTTATTTATCTGTCTCTCCTCACCCCGTGTCGTCTTAAGGAAGTTGCATGTTGACATGTGGCCATTCCTCATAGAACCTGATTTGAGAAGTGGACAGTCAGCAGGAGCTCTGGAGGCTGCTCAGACCTGTACGCCTCCCTCCGTGCCTCTGTCCATCTGAGCCTCACTCCTTCATGTCTGCTGACCCGCTTTCTCAGCTTCGCTCTGTGAGCAGGAGAAGGCTCGGCCTAAACTGGGCAGGTTTACTTTCCTCGTGTGATGTGACTGGCTATGTCTGAACCCTAATTCCAGACCCCAAGAGAGAGAATCTGATTGGAAAAAGTGTTTGCCTTGGCCGAGAAGAGAACCTCAGTGGAGGGGACCTCCAGAGAAAGAGGCGTCATCCAGAAACACCCTCCAATATGAGCCCTTGTTACTGGCATTGTGTGTGTGCAGGCTCAGTAGCTCAGTCGTGTCTGACTCTTTGTGACCCCGCCAGGCTCCTCTATCCATGGGATTTTCCAGAAGAGAATAATTTCTAGTATTATCCCCATTCTATAGATGAAGAAATTGAGACCCTGCTTTCCTCACCAAGGTCACATAGCCACTCCTAACTTTTCTTCTAGAATGAAGATTGTTATGAGGAAATAATTTTGCTCTGAAATAGAAATCTGTGCTATTCAAGTTGCAGCTGTTTTTAAGGAAGAGATTTGTCTTTTAATTGGAACATAGTGTTCAGCAATTTTTTTTTTTTACTCTGTAATTTTGTCAAAAGGAGACACACTTTCTCAAAATAAAGTGAGAGTAAATGAGAATAAAATGTTCATAGCAAAGAGAATGATTCCTCAAATAATCTGGATTATATGTCATCATGAAATTCATGATGTGGTGTTTCCATATTTAAAAAAATAAATGCAAGAAATGAACATGAAGGGATAACAGTTATTTACAAAAATCTAAGCCACACCATAGTTTAAAGTGTCCCATGACTTTTTGTAAGGAACAAATTGCTTAAAAGCAATCCAGAGCTGGAGCCAAGCATGGAACGGGGCAGCTGGGGAGAAGCTGCAAGTGATCATGAGTTCCAGAAGTGGTTGTGAGTTCTCTTGA
Source organism: Oreotragus oreotragus (assembly GCA_006410675.1). Taxonomy (NCBI): domain Eukaryota; kingdom Metazoa; phylum Chordata; class Mammalia; order Artiodactyla; family Bovidae; genus Oreotragus; species Oreotragus oreotragus. The sequence continues at coordinate 653,568 of SJYX01019684.1, read as the reverse complement.
AAACCCTGAAAGCAGGGTTTTCAGTCGGGTACTGGGTGTTTGCAAGGTGGCAAAGGACAGAGTCAGGCTCATGACTGGAGAGCTCGGTGGTGAGCGTGAGGGGAGGGCAGGACTGTTGTCGAATCGTGTGTGTGTGTAAATTTTTCCTTAAAGTCTGCTCTGCAAATCTGGGAGAAGGGGAAAAACTCTCTCCTTATTTTGTCTCATTCCTCCTAATTTCTGATCTGACTTTTCTTAATTTTGCAGTTTTTTCTTCCTTAAGCTATTCCACCTGCTTCTCGCCCCTGAAGTACAGCAGTGGAGTCTTCCCAGCTTGAGCGTATTTCTCTCTTCTGGACTGGACCATCTTTTCATTTCTTTTTGAATTCAAAGGGAACCACCAATGAGATGGCAGTTTCAAAACCACACGAGACAGGACAGGTTTCACGAGCTTTCTCACGCCTTTCATTCCTTCCAAATGGACGCCTGAGCCACAGATGCCACGCTCTCCACCCCTGTGTGCTCTGCTTGTCTCGTTCCTGCTGCGGAGAGGTCTCTGGGCCCATTCCTTGTAGGTGCTGCCAGGTTCCCTTCCAGCAAATGGGAAAGGGGCACTTAGGTTCCTTTCCCTGGGGCAGGTGGGGCCAGAAGATCCATCAGGTGATGACTTGACTCATCCCACCCTCTCCTTCCCCGACCGTCCGTAAGTCTGCTTTCTGTCTGCTTCTCTACTGTTGCCCGGCAGATAGGCTCATCAGTACCGTTTTTCTAGAGTCCATATACATGAGTTAGTTTTCCATATTCTTCTCTTTTTGACTTACTTCGCTCTGTATAGTAGACTCTTGGTTCACCAGCTCGTCAGAACTGACACATTCCTTTCTATGGCTGAGTAATACTCCGTTGTTCATACCACAACTTCTTTATCCACTCATCTGTTGGTGGACATCTAGGCTGCTTCCACTGAAACATGTGGATTACTATATGTGAAATAGACAGCCAATAGGAATTTGCTGAATGATGCAGGGAGCGCAAACCTGGAGCTCTGTGACAAGCTAGAGGGGTGGCAGTGGGGTTCAAGAGGGAGGGAGCATGGGAATACTTCCAGCTGATTCGTGGTGATGTGTGGCAGAAACCCACACAAGACTGTAGGCAATGATCGTTCAATTGAAAACAAACAGTTTTTCTAAAAGAAGAGTGGCTTGTTTGCTGATGATCCTTGAGCCGCCAACAGAGACTGGGCAGGGCTGAGAGATGCTGGGGACGCGCTGCGGGGCTCCTGCGCTCAGAGTCCCCGAGTCCCCTTGCCAACGTGGTGCAGTTTCCTTGCAACAACTGTGTTACTCCAGTAATTCTTTGGCTCCTGGTTTTTGTTTGTTTGTTGTTTTTTGCTTTGGCTTAACTTAAAATGTTTTGATATATTTTACAAATATAAAATAATGTAAAAGTGAAAAAGGGAAAGTGAAGTCATTCAGTCGTGTCCGACTCTTTGCGACCCCATGGACTGTGGCCCACCAGGCTCCTCCCTCCATGGGATTCTCCAGGCAAGAGTACTGGAGTGGGTTGCCATTTCCTTCTCCAGGGGATCTTCCTGGCGCAGGGATCGAACCCGGGTCTCCTGCATTCCAGGCAGACACTTTAACCTCTGAGCCACCAGGGAAGCCCATAAAATAATGTATGCTTATTTTAATTTTAGACCCAAGTTCATTCCCTAGACGTTACCATGTGCCACAGTTTGACATGTGTCCTTGAATCATTTTTCAATATATGGATCAACATGCACATATTGATTGAATTTCTTTAAAAAATAAGAACCATCCTACAGCAGTTTTCTCCTTATCAGTGTAGCACAGCCACCTTTCCACAGCAGAAGTGTCCATCATTCTGCCTCATTCTTTTAAGTTCTACATAAAATCCCTTTATGGATTCATCCCTCTATTGATATACATTTAAGATGCTGCCTTTTTTTTAAGTAAAACAGGACTGTAACATCGGCTTTGTAATATACATCTTTATATTGATCTTTTTGTATTTTTCCCATTCTTCTGTATGGATGAGAATTCTCACTTTCTTAAGATTATTCAGGACCCTAAAATAGTTCCCATATTCAGCCGTTAATACTCTTCAAATTTTTTCCCCCTTTGCCTGTAAATCTAGCAAAGCATAGGGTTTATTTCTTGAGTGGGCATTGTGTGAAACATTCCATTGCTTGATTACCTTCAAATCACTTGTCATCATCCTAATAGAAATGTACATCCATCCCTGTGAATGCTTAACCACATTAGTTGTGAGGAAAGTAAACTGTTAAGAGAAAAACATGCAATGTTAAATGTCGGGCTTTGTTTAGAATTCAGGATGCATTCCCCAACCTGGAAGCAAGGCCCCTCGCCTTCGAGCTGAGGGTTGAGAGCTACAGAGCTCCTGCTGGTGGTTGCTAGCTGGTCCCCAGGCCCTTGTCTGAACATGTCGGTGGGAGATGTGTATAAGAGACAGAAGTACAGCAGTGGAGTCTTCCCAGCTTGAGCGTATTTCTCTCTTCTGGACTGGACCATCTTTTCATTTCTTTTTGAATTCAAAGGGAACCACCAATGAGATGGCAGTTTCAAAACCACACGAGACAGGACAGGTTTCACGAGCTTTCTCACGCCTTTCATTCCTTCCAAATGGACGCCTGAGCCACAGATGCCACGCTCTCCACCCCTGTGTGCTCTGCTTGTCTCGTTCCTGCTGCGGAGAGGTCTCTGGGCCCATTCCTTGTAGGTGCTGCCAGGTTCCCTTCCAGCAAATGGGAAAGGGGCACTTAGGTTCCTTTCCCTGGGGCAGGTGGGGCCAGAAGATCCATCAGGTGACGACTTGACTCATCCCACCCTCTCCTTCCCCGACCGTCCGTAAGTCTGCTTTCTGTCTGCTTCTCTACTGTTGCCCGGCAGATAGGCTCATCAGTACCGTTTTTCTAGAGTCCATATACATGAGTTAGTTTTCCATATTCTTCTCTTTTTGACTTACTTCGCTCTGTATAGTAGACTCTTGGTTCACCAGCTCGTCAGAACTGACACATTCCTTTCTATGGCTGAGTAATACTCCGTTGTTCATACCACAACTTCTTTATCCACTCATCTGTTGGTGGACATCTAGGCTGCTTCCACTGAAACATGTGGATTACTATATGTGAAATAGACAGCCAATAGGAATTTGCTGAATGATGCAGGGAGCGCAAACCTGGAGCTCTGTGACAAGCTAGAGGGGTGGCAGTGGGGTTCAAGAGGGAGGGAGCATGGGAATACTTCCAGCTGATTCGTGGTGATGTGTGGCAGAAACCCACACAAGACTGTAGGCAATGATCGTTCAATTGAAAACAAACAGTTTTTCTAAAAGAAGAGTGGCTTGTTTGCTGATGATCCTTGAGCCGCCAACAGAGACTGGGCAGGGCTGAGAGATGCTGGGGACGCGCTGCGGGGCTCCTGCGCTCAGAGTCCCCGAGTCCCCTTGCCAACGTGGTGCAGTTTCCTTGCAACAACTGTGTTACTCCAGTAATTCTTTGGCTCCTGGTTTTTGTTTGTTTGTTGTTTTTTGCTTTGGCTTAACTTAAAATGTTTTGATATATTTTACAAATATAAAATAATGTAAAAGTGAAAAAGGGAAAGTGAAGTCATTCAGTCGTGTCCGACTCTTTGCGACCCCATGGACTGTGGCCCACCAGGCTCCTCCCTCCATGGGATTCTCCAGGCAAGAGTACTGGAGTGGGTTGCCATTTCCTTCTCCAGGGGATCTTCCTGGCGCAGGGATCGAACCCGGGTCTCCTGCATTCCAGGCAGACACTTTAACCTCTGAGCCACCAGGGAAGCCCATAAAATAATGTATGCTTATTTTAATTTTAGACCCAAGTTCATTCCCTAGACGTTACCATGTGCCACAGTTTGACATGTGTCCTTGAATCATTTTTCAATATATGGATCAACATGCACATATTGATTGAATTTCTTTAAAAAATAAGAACCATCCTACAGCAGTTTTCTCCTTATCAGTGTAGCACAGCCACCTTTCCACAGCAGAAGTGTCCATCATTCTGCCTCATTCTTTTAAGTTCTACATAAAATCCCTTTATGGATTCATCCCTCTATTGATATACATTTAAGATGCTGCCTTTTTTTTAAGTAAAACAGGACTGTAACATCGGCTTTGTAATATACATCTTTATATTGATCTTTTTGTATTTTTCCCATTCTTCTGTATGGATGAGAATTCTCACTTTCTTAAGATTATTCAGGACCCTAAAATAATTCCCATATTCAGCCGTTAATACTCTTCAAATTTTTTCCCCCTTTGCCTGTAAATCTAGCAAAGCATAGGGTTTATTTCTTGAGTGGGCATTGTGTGAAACATTCCATTGCTTGATTACCTTCAAATCACTTGTCATCATCCTAATAGAAATGTACATCCATCCCTGTGAATGCTTAACCACATTAGTTGTGAGGAAAGTAAACTGTTAAGAGAAAAACATGCAATGTTAAATGTCGGGCTTTGTTTAGAATTCAGGATGCATTCCCCAACCTGGAAGCAAGGCCCCTCGCCTTCGAGCTGAGGGTTGAGAGCTACAGAGCTCCTGCTGGTGGTTGCTAGCTGGTCCCCAGGCCCTTGTCTGAACATGTCGGTGGGAGATGTGTATAAGAGACAGAAGTACAGCAGTGGAGTCTTCCCAGCTTGAGCGTATTTCTCTCTTCTGGACTGGACCATCTTTTCATTTCTTTTTGAATTCAAAGGGAACCACCAATGAGATGGCAGTTTCAAAACCACACGAGACAGGACAGGTTTCACGAGCTTTCTCACGCCTTTCATTCCTTCCAAATGGACGCCTGAGCCACAGATGCCACGCTCTCCACCCCTGTGTGCTCTGCTTGTCTCGTTCCTGCTGCGGAGAGGTCTCTGGGCCCATTCCTTGTAGGTGCTGCCAGGTTCCCTTCCAGCAAATGGGAAAGGGGCACTTAGGTTCCTTTCCCTGGGGCAGGTGGGGCCAGAAGATCCATCAGGTGACGACTTGACTCATCCCACCCTCTCCTTCCCCGACCGTCTGTAAGTCTGCTTTCTGTCTGCTTCTCTACTGTTGCCCGGCAGATAGGCTCATCAGTACCGTTTTTCTAGAGTCCATATACATGAGTTAGTTTTCCATATTCTTCTCTTTTTGACTTACTTCGCTCTGTATAGTAGACTCTTGGTTCACCAGCTCGTCAGAACTGACACATTCCTTTCTATGGCTGAGTAATACTCCGTTGTTCATACCACAACTTCTTTATCCACTCATCTGTTGGTGGACATCTAGGCTGCTTCCACTGAAACATGTGGATTACTATATGTGAAATAGACAGCCAATAGGAATTTGCTGAATGATGCAGGGAGCGCAAACCTGGAGCTCTGTGACAAGCTAGAGGGGTGGCAGTGGGGTTCAAGAGGGAGGGAGCATGGGAATACTTCCAGCTGATTCGTGGTGATGTGTGGCAGAAACCCACACAAGACTGTAGGCAATGATCGTTCAATTGAAAACAAACAGTTTTTCTAAAAGAAGAGTGGCTTGTTTGCTGATGATCCTTGAGCCGCCAACAGAGACTGGGCAGGGCTGAGAGATGCTGGGGACGCGCTGCGGGGCTCCTGCGCTCAGAGTCCCCGAGTCCCCTTGCCAACGTGGTGCAGTTTCCTTGCAACAACTGTGTTACTCCAGTAATTCTTTGGCTCCTGGTTTTTGTTTGTTTGTTGTTTTTTGCTTTGGCTTAACTTAAAATGTTTTGATATATTTTACAAATATAAAATAATGTAAAAGTGAAAAAGGGAAAGTGAAGTCATTCAGTCGTGTCCGACTCTTTGCGACCCCATGGACTGTGGCCCACCAGGCTCCTCCCTCCATGGGATTCTCCAGGCAAGAGTACTGGAGTGGGTTGCCATTTCCTTCTCCAGGGGATCTTCCTGGCGCAGGGATCGAACCCGGGTCTCCTGCATTCCAGGCAGACACTTTAACCTCTGAGCCACCAGGGAAGCCCATAAAATAATGTATGCTTATTTTAATTTTAGACCCAAGTTCATTCCCTAGACGTTACCATGTGCCACAGTTTGACATGTGTCCTTGAATCATTTTTCAATATATGGATCAACATGCACATATTGATTGAATTTCTTTAAAAAATAAGAACCATCCTACAGCAGTTTTCTCCTTATCAGTGTAGCACAGCCACCTTTCCACAGCAGAAGTGTCCATCATTCTGCCTCATTCTTTTAAGTTCTACATAAAATCCCTTTATGGATTCATCCCTCTATTGATATACATTTAAGATGCTGCCTTTTTTTTAAGTAAAACAGGACTGTAACATCGGCTTTGTAATATACATCTTTATATTGATCTTTTTGTATTTTTCCCATTCTTCTGTATGGATGAGAATTCTCACTTTCTTAAGATTATTCAGGACCCTAAAATAATTCCCATATTCAGCCGTTAATACTCTTCAAATTTTTTCCCCCTTTGCCTGTAAATCTAGCAAAGCATAGGGTTTATTTCTTGAGTGGGCATTGTGTGAAACATTCCATTGCTTGATTACCTTCAAATCACTTGTCATCATCCTAATAGAAATGTACATCCATCCCTGTGAATGCTTAACCACATTAGTTGTGAGGAAAGTAAACTGTTAAGAGAAAAACATGCAATGTTAAATGTCGGGCTTTGTTTAGAATTCAGGATGCATTCCCCAACCTGGAAGCAAGGCCCCTCGCCTTCGAGCTGAGGGTTGAGAGCTACAGAGCTCCTGCTGGTGGTTGCTAGCTGGTCCCCAGGCCCTTGTCTGAACATGTCGGTGGGAGATGTGTATAAGAGACAGAAGTACAGCAGTGGAGTCTTCCCAGCTTGAGCGTATTTCTCTCTTCTGGACTGGACCATCTTTTCATTTCTTTTTGAATTCAAAGGGAACCACCAATGAGATGGCAGTTTCAAAACCACACGAGACAGGACAGGTTTCACGAGCTTTCTCACGCCTTTCATTCCTTCCAAATGGACGCCTGAGCCACAGATGCCACGCTCTCCACCCCTGTGTGCTCTGCTTGTCTCGTTCCTGCTGCGGAGAGGTCTCTGGGCCCATTCCTTGTAGGTGCTGCCAGGTTCCCTTCCAGCAAATGGGAAAGGGGCACTTAGGTTCCTTTCCCTGGGGCAGGTGGGGCCAGAAGATCCATCAGGTGACGACTTGACTCATCCCACCCTCTCCTTCCCCGACCGTCTGTAAGTCTGCTTTCTGTCTGCTTCTCTACTGTTGCCCGGCAGATAGGCTCATCAGTACCGTTTTTCTAGAGTCCATATACATGAGTTAGTTTTCCATATTCTTCTCTTTTTGACTTACTTCGCTCTGTATAGTAGACTCTTGGTTCACCAGCTCGTCAGAACTGACACATTCCTTTCTATGGCTGAGTAATACTCCGTTGTTCATACCACAACTTCTTTATCCACTCATCTGTTGGTGGACATCTAGGCTGCTTCCACTGAAACATGTGGATTACTATATGTGAAATAGACAGCCAATAGGAATTTGCTGAATGATGCAGGGAGCGCAAACCTGGAGCTCTGTGACAAGCTAGAGGGGTGGCAGTGGGGTTCAAGAGGGAGGGAGCATGGGAATACTTCCAGCTGATTCGTGGTGATGTGTGGCAGAAACCCACACAAGACTGTAGGCAATGATCGTTCAATTGAAAACAAACAGTTTTTCTAAAAGAAGAGTGGCTTGTTTGCTGATGATCCTTGAGCCGCCAACAGAGACTGGGCAGGGCTGAGAGATGCTGGGGACGCGCTGCGGGGCTCCTGCGCTCAGAGTCCCCGAGTCCCCTTGCCAACGTGGTGCAGTTTCCTTGCAACAACTGTGTTACTCCAGTAATTCTTTGGCTCCTGGTTTTTGTTTGTTTGTTGTTTTTTGCTTTGGCTTAACTTAAAATGTTTTGATATATTTTACAAATATAAAATAATGTAAAAGTGAAAAAGGGAAAGTGAAGTCATTCAGTCGTGTCCGACTCTTTGCGACCCCATGGACTGTGGCCCACCAGGCTCCTCCCTCCATGGGATTCTCCAGGCAAGAGTACTGGAGTGGGTTGCCATTTCCTTCTCCAGGGGATCTTCCTGGCGCAGGGATCGAACCCGGGTCTCCTGCATTCCAGGCAGACACTTTAACCTCTGAGCCACCAGGGAAGCCCATAAAATAATGTATGCTTATTTTAATTTTAGACCCAAGTTCATTCCCTAGACGTTACCATGTGCCACAGTTTGACATGTGTCCTTGAATCATTTTTCAATATATGGATCAACATGCACATATTGATTGAATTTCTTTAAAAAATAAGAACCATCCTACAGCAGTTTTCTCCTTATCAGTGTAGCACAGCCACCTTTCCACAGCAGAAGTGTCCATCATTCTGCCTCATTCTTTTAAGTTCTACATAAAATCCCTTTATGGATTCATCCCTCTATTGATATACATTTAAGATGCTGCCTTTTTTTTAAGTAAAACAGGACTGTAACATCGGCTTTGTAATATACATCTTTATATTGATCTTTTAAGGCAGACACTTTAACCTCTGAGCCACCAGGGAAGCCCATTTTACTACTGTTTATAAGTTGTGTGTAACGCACCCTTCATAGCAGTAAAATGTATAGACATGCATACACTTTACCCAGGAGCTGGGTGTTTGAGCATCTCCAGGAGTGTGTTTGTGTTGTGATTCTGTGTTCAGTCCCAGAGAACAGTCAAGTCTAGCTAGTGTAGGCAGGAAAGGGGTTTACTGTAAACGGGATGTTAAATGGTTAACAGATTTACTAGTGAGGGGAGACCTGAATAAACAGGCTTTGGACTGAAAATGACTCTCACATAGCTTCAGACCAGAATCCAGAACTGGACTGTCCCTGATACTTGCTGCCCCTGCCAAGTTTAGGAAGCCACCTTTACAACCACTGTCTCCACTGACAAAGTGGATGGCCCTCATTTCCATAACCAAGCCTTGCCCAGGTTCATTGGATTGGTGGAAGCTAAATCACATCACATCCAGGGACTTCCCTGATGGTCCAGTGGTTAGGAATCCGCCTGCCAATGCAGGGGACACAGATTCGATGCCTGCTCTGGGAAGATCCCACATGCCGCAGGGCAACCAAGCCCATGTGCCACAACCACTGAAGCCCACCCCCCCGAGAGCCTGTGCGCCACAACCAGAGAAGCCACTGCAGTGAGAAGCCCGCACACAGCAACAAAGCCCCAGCACAGCCCCCAGTACATAAATACAAGAATAAAAGAAAATCACAGCCAGAGCCCGAGCAGCAGGGGAGCTTGGGAAATGTGGTGTTTGCCTCCGGGCCTCTGCATGCTTAACCCTGAAGGGGGGCTGAATGCACAGAATCTGACCCAGAGGAGGGTGAGGATGAGAGTGAAGTCCTTGCCAGTGGAGGGCGGGGAACGGTTTGGTAGGTTTGGAGAATCCTATTGTCGTGTGAGGAGAGGTGGGAGAGGGCCTAGAGGAGGAACTGGTAGGGGAGAGCCCCGAAGGCCAACCTGTGTGCTGAGTCGCTTCAGTCGTGTCTGACTCTGTGCAATCCTGTGGACTGTAGCCAGGCTCCTCTGTCCATGGGATTCTCCAGGCAAGAATATGGAATGGGTTGCCATTTCCTTCTACAGGGGATCTTCCCGACCCAGGGATCAAACCTACATCTCTTACATCTCCTGCATTGGCAGGCAGGTTCTCTACTACTAGCGCCACCTGGCAAGGCCACTTCCCTGTCCCTCACCGTCTTTCAGGGTTTGCCCAAGTTTGCCCAAGTTCATGTCCATAAAGTTTGACTCTCCCCACTGACAATCATCAGACAAAGAGCAAAGGCTTTTTAAGGCTGAGCTTTGGGGTGGAGGAGTGGGGTGTGTAGGTAAAGGGACGGGGCCGCATGCAGAAACAGCCCACTCAGCTCTGACAGTGACCTTGAAGTCGGCCATCAGTCATCTGATCAGTGTCATAGCTACCATTCTGAGTGCCGTTAATCCTGAGTTACAGGGTTGGTTGTTCCCATTTCTTTGAGCCCGGTTCTTGGAATTGTGGCAGTTTATGTCATGGCTATAGTCTGATCCTTGCGTAGTTTACTCCTACCACCTGGTGGGAGTTTCAGTATCTACAACACAGCTCAAAGGACATGGCTCAGAATATTATTCATAGTCCTCCAGGAGGAACTAAAGTCCTTGACTTTGCTTAATGATTAGACTGTTATCATTTGATCTTATTTGACTGTTTCCCTTTGCTTGTGAATTTTCTCACTTCTCTGATTAAGTTTATTCTTTGGCTGAAGTTTTTTTTTAGGACCACAGGTTCCTGCTCTGTTTTCCAATCAGTGATTCCCATCACTGGTGCCACAGAGTGAACGTTTGTGTCTCACTACCCCAACCCACCAATTCATGGTGAAAAGTGAAAGCCACTCAGTCATGTCCGACTCTTTGTGACCCCATAGACTGTACAGTCCATGGAATTCTTTAGCCACAATACTGGGGTGGGTAGCCTTTCCCTTCTCCAAGGGATCTTCCCAACCCAAGGGTGAAACCCAGGTCTCCCATATTGCAGGCAGATTCTTTACCAGCTGAGCCACCAGGGAAGCCCAAGAATACTGGAGTGAGTAGCCTATCCCTTCTCCAGCAGATCTTCCTGACCCAGAAATCAAACCGGGTCTCTTGCATTGCAGGTGGATTCTTTACCAGCTGAGCTACATTCATAGATTGAAGCCAAATTCCAAGCGTGATGATGTTTGGAGGAGGAGCCCTAGGAAGTGATAATTAAACTCCACCCTCTTGAGTGGAACTAGGACCCTTATGAGAGGCCCCGGAGAGCTCCCTTACCCCCTCTTTCACGGGAGGACACAGTGAGAGATAGCTGTTTATGAGCCAGGCAGTCCTCAGCAGTCTCCTGGTGCCTTGATCTTGGACTTCATAGCTTCCAAAGCCATGAGAGATGATTTGTTGTTTCTGAGTCACTCAACCTATGGCATTCTGTTGTAGCAACTGGAACAGGCTAAGACAGTTGTGTTCCCTGGGGCTTTGCTATCCAGTGCAAGTGCTCAATATCCATGTATGTCTTATGCCATCATATTGGATAGCAAGGAGGCAGAACTTTCCTGTCATCATGGAAAATTCTGCTGGACAGTGTCGTCCTGGTTAGACGCACTACTGCTGTAGCAACAACACTGGTGATGATGTTGATAGTGATGATAATAGTAATGATATAATTCACCAGATACTGGGTATGCAGCACATGCAGGGCACTTTATACGTATTATCTCATGCCAACCTCACATACACTCTTACCTAACCCGGATGCACTTACTCTCATTTTTCATACCTGCAGTCTGGGGCTTTAGACCCCTTGGCCATCCTGACATGCTCACTCTCCTTTTACAGATCCACAGAAGGGTCGAATAAGCCAGCCAAGACAGTGCTGCTGGTAGATAAATGCTGCGATCGGGACTGGAGCCCAGTCTCGACCGATAGGGTGCCCATGTTCTTAGCCAGTCCATTCTTGGTCCTTATACCGCTCCTCCATCCATCAGATTATTTTCCAGGCCTGAAACAAATTTCTAGAAGGGATGGCCAAGCTAGCTTCCAACAGGGAGTTGAATCTTTATTCCATTATGAAACTAGTGGGGTACCCTTTGAATGATTTCAACCACTGTTAACTTCTCTGTAAAACTTCTACTTATGAAAAGGAGCAAAATGTGTCTCTCCTCAATGTGCTTGCTGCTATCAGTCGGTCAGGTGCGTGTCACACCTGGCAGATGCCCAGTGTGTGTAGGGTGGTAGGTGCCCCATGGAGACATGCAGAGAACCATCAGAACAGTCATGGACGCTGCCCAGGTGTGTCCAGTCTTTTGTCAACGTAGGGAGACTATTTAAAATCTTAAAAGTGAATGACTGAGGATTGTCTAAGAAAAGTAAAATATTTAACAGGTGTTCGTCAGCAATTCCTGCAGAAACCACCCACACACCCTGATATTTCAGGGCTAGGACTGAATCCCACTCTACAGACGACTCTTGATGGCGTGACTCAGCTGTCATGGGGCTTGAGACGTAAAGTGTGATTTGTCACTGCAGCCCACAGTCATCGAATGTTAGGGTTGGAAGGATCTGGAGATAGGGAAGTGGAGGCAGGGAGGAAGAGAAGGGAGAGAGAATAAACTGGGACAAAGAGCCTAGTAACGGTGATGACACCCACCAGTTGTCGAGTCTCTGTCATCTACCAGTCACTGGAGATGCTACTTAACTGGTAATGGCATCTAATCTTTCCAACAACCCTGTGAAATAGATTACTTCANCAAAGTAATGTCTCTGCTTTTCAATATGCTATATAGGTTGGTCATAACTTTTTTTCCAAGAGTAAGCGTCTTCTAATTTCATGGCTGCAATCACCATCTGCAGTGATTTTGGAGCCCCCCCAAAAAAAGTCTGACACCATTTCCACTATTTCCCTGTCTATTTCCCATGAAGTGATGGGACCAGATGCCATGATCTTCGTTTTCTGAATGTTGAGCTTTAAGCCAACTTTTTCACTCTCCTCTTTCACTTTCATCAAGAGGCTTTTAAGCTCCTCTTCACTTTCTGCCATAAGGGTGGTGTCATCTGCATATCTGAGGTTATTGACATTTCTCCCGGCAATCTTGATTCCAGCTTGTGCTTCCTCCAGCCCAGCGTCTCTCATGATGTACTCTGCATATAAGTTAAATAAGCAGGGTGACAATATACACAGAAGCACTTAAATGCATTTATATATAAAATTAAATCAGAGATATAGTCAAGCAGCTGCTTGTTGTGAATGGCCCCAAAGTCACGGAAATAAAACTACCTCATCTTGGACTTATGGTCTGCAAATTAAAAATTAATGTCATTCATTTGACTCATTGGATTTTTGCTAGGATCTTCCCTGGGAGGCAGGCTTAGTGGATAGTATTGTTCCTGGTTCTCTAGAAAGGAAGGCTGAATTCTGTTTCTGTGACTTGCTCCAGAGGCTGTAAATCACACTTGCTCCTCTCAGCGAAATGACACTGCCTTTTAGTAGGAGGACAGTTAGGGTTCTCAAGACCCCAGGTCCCTGAAACACACCTTCAGGCTCATTCGGAAACATTTGCCTTTTGTCTAGTCTCAGCGTAGCTGCGTTTGAGTCCAGTGTGAGTGGTACTGAGGCGGCGGCTTGTCCTGCAACTGTAACAACTAGTCGGGCAAGCAGCACTGCCCACTCCCTAGACAAGCTGAGCGATCAAGTTTGCTCTGCACAGCCTGGGCTCAGATGACAATTTCAGGTGCCAGTTCTGGGAAGTTCTTTGGCGGTTTTACATTGTTTGGGCATGTGCCCTAGTTCAGAACAAAGAAATCACACAGTTCTCTATGCGTGTATTCATACATATATTGTATATATAAACAGTAGTTAGGATTTTATGAATATAAAGTACTCCCTACTGCTTTTGTGTTTTACATTGTGTCACGAATATTTCCGCATGTCATTAAATATTGTATGAAAATGTGATTTTTATTGGCTGCACTCATAATATTCCCTTAAAGAGATGTACCATCTTTTGGTTTTTTTTTCCTGCATTTTTAGGTTTTTTGATCATTTCCAATTTTTTTTAAGTTCTTTAACATATTGGGTTCACTTAAAATTACTTCTTAAGGACAAATTTCAGGAAATTTAGAAAAAAGATGAGAAGGACATACATTAAATACAGAAGATTAACAAGACTGCAAACGNGATGTACCATCTTTTGTTTTTTTTTTCCTGCATTTTTAGGTGTTTTGATCATTTCCAATTTTTTTTAAGTTCTTTAACATATTGGGTTCACTTAAAATTACTTCTTAAGGACAAATTTCAGGAAATTTAGAAAAAAGATGAGAAGGACATACATTAAATACAGAAGATTAACAAGACTGCAAACGTGTAGAGCTATAAGGCCCTTCCCATAGTCAGGACTCAAAATATTCCTCCCACTCCACAGAATTTCCTTTAGAAAATAATCTTCCTCACCCCCCAGCTCCAGGCAATCACAGATCTGCTTTTTAGGTTTCACTCTAGTTTTGCCTTTTCTAGGATTGCTTTGTAGGTAATTTTAATTAATTGCTTAATCTCTTGGCCACACTGTGTGGCACGTGGGATCTTAGTTCCCTGACCAGGAGTCGAACCCGAGTCCCCTGTGTTGGAAGCATGGAGTTTTAACCACCTGACCACCAGCGAAGTCACTCTGGAATTTGTGATAAGTGGAACCCTATAGTCTGCGGTCCTTTAATCAGGCTGTTTTCACGTAGTGTCATGGTTCTGAAACTTGGCCGTGCTGGTGCGTGCATGTGTGGCCAGCACGTGCATGCGTGGCCAGTGCGTGCATGCGTGGCCAGTGCGTGCATACGTGGCCCGTGCGTGCATGCATGGCCCGTGCGTGCATGCGTGCTCAGTGCGTGCATATGTGGCCAGTGTNCCCGTGCGTGCATGCGTGCTCAGTGCGTGCATGCATGCTCAGTGTATGCATATGTGGCCAGTGCGTGAATGCATGCTCAGTGCGTGAATGCATGCTCAGTGCATGCATGCGTGCTCAGTGTGTGCATGGTGCTCAGTGCGTGCATGCGTGCTCAGTGCGTGCATGCGTGGCCAGTGCATGCATGCGTGCTCAGTGCGTGCATGGTGCTCAGTGCGTGCATGTGTGGCCACTGCTCTGACTTGATGGGCAGTGCTCTGTGGAGTGACTCCTTCTGTCACTTTGCTCATCCATTTCCCTGTGGATGGGTATTTGGATTGTGCTTTGTTTATGGTGATTAAGAATAAGGCTGCCACGAGCATTAGCATGTGTGTCTCTTCGGGAATGTGTGGCTTATTTATTTGGGGTGTTTGGATAGTCTCTCTATGAGAAACTGCCAAGCTGCTCCCCAACGTGACTGTGATATTGCTGTTGCTGTTGTTTAGCTGCTAAGTTTCAACTCTTTTGCGAACCCGTGGATTAGGGATCCAACCCGACCCTCTTGCCTCTCCTTCACGGGCAGATTCTTTACCACTGAGCTGCCTGCGAAGCCTATTTAGTCCTCTATTATTGCTCTTCTTTTAAAAAATTATTTTCGCTATCCTAGGTTTTTTGTGTTTCCATATGAATTTTAAAATTGGCTTATTCGTTTATATGGGATTCCCTGGTGGCTCAGACGGTAAAAGCATCTGCCCACAATGTCAGAAACCTGGGTTCGATCCCTGGGTCGGGAAACTCCCCTGGAGAAGGAAATGGCAACCCACTCCAGTATTATTGCCTGGGAAATCCCAAGGACAGAGGAACCTGGTGGGCTACAGTCCATGGGGTCACAAAGAGTTGGACACGACTTCAGTTCACTATTCGTTTATATAAAAGCACCTGCAATAAGTGTGATTGGGAATATAATGAATGTATATATCAGTTGGCCAATAACTGACATCTTAACAATAGCAGGTCTTTCAGTCCAAGAGCATGGCACACACTTCTGGTTACCTGATCATTTTCCGGTTCAGTCACTTGGTCGTGCCCTACTCTTGTGGCCCCATGGACTTGTCCTGCCAGACTCCTCCGTCCATGGGATTTCCCAGGCCAGAATACTGGAGTGGGTTGCCATTTCCTCCTTTTTCAGGGGATCTTCCAGACACAGGGATCAAACCCATGTCTCCTGTGTTGCCTGCATTGGCAGTTAGATTCTTTACCACTATGCCAACTGGTAAGCCCTACTTAGGCCTTCTTTAATTTATCTTAGCAATGTTTTATTCTTAAATTTATTCCAAAGTATTTAATAATTTGGATTATATTTTAAGTAGAGATTTCACTTTCCATTTCTTCAGTGCTGGTATCTAGAAATCTAAATGACTTTTGTACATTGATGTTG
Source organism: Oreotragus oreotragus (assembly GCA_006410675.1). Lineage (NCBI taxonomy): Eukaryota > Metazoa > Chordata > Mammalia > Artiodactyla > Bovidae > Oreotragus > Oreotragus oreotragus. The sequence continues at coordinate 637,687 of SJYX01019684.1, read as the reverse complement.
AATCTTTATAAACTCAATTATTACTTCTGGAGGCTATTTTTTGTAGTCCCCCTAGAATTTTCTGCCATGTTGTCTAACAATAAATAGGGTTTTACTTCTTCCTTTCCAATTCATACACATTTTGTTTTTGTTATATTAGAAAGGCAAGAACCTCCAGTGTGATGTTGGCTAGGAGAGGCAAGAGCAGACATCCTTGCCTTGTTCTTAGTGTTGAGAATTAAGGTCTAACCCTTCAATATTTCAGTATGTTATTGGCTAAGATTAAGGGCAGGAGGAGAAGAGGCGACAGGATGAAATGGTTGGATGGCAGCGTTGACTCAATGGACATGAGCCTGAGCAAACTCCTGGGGATGGTAAAGGACAGAGAAGTCTGGCATGCTGCAGTTCGTGGGGTTCAGAGAGTCAGACATGACAAGTGAGCAGCGACAAGCAGGCTTAACACAGGTGCCTTGTCATCAGGTTGGAAGGGTCAAGCTTGCTGAGAGTTTTTATCATGAGTATCAGGTGTGGAATTTTACTAAATGTTTCACTGCATCTTTTTGAGAGGTTAGGTTTGTTTGTTTGTTTGTTTGTTTTCATCTTTAGCCTGCTAACATATTGGCTTGCATCAATTGCTTTTCAAAAATTAAATAAACCTTGTATTATTGGGATGAACCTCACTTCATTTACACATTGTTAGATTCAGTTTTCAAAGATTTTAAAGGATTTTGGCACTCATGTACAAGAGACACATATGTACATAGTCCATTTTCTTTTTAAAAATACTGTCTTTTTTAGTTCTGCTAACTGAATAATGCTGCTTTTCTAAAATGTCTTGGAATCCATCATCTTGTTTTACATTCTTTTTAAAAGAATGTATAGAATTCACCAGTGAAGCCATCTGGTGTGGAGTTTTCCTGTGGAAGGATTTTTAAACTATGAATTCAACTCTTTAACAGATACAGGACTATTCCGGTTACCACTTTCTTCTAGAGTGATGCCTGTTTGTGTCTTTCAAGGAACCTGTCCATTTTGTCGGACTTGTCAAGTTTAACAGCATAATATATTTGGAACACTTCCTTATTATACATTTATTTGGTTAGGAACTGTAGCAGTGCCACCTGTTTATTCCTGTGGATAGTGTGAATTTTATTTTTCTGGTTGCTGGAGTTTATTTTATCATATTCCTTTAAATAGTGTTGGAGTTTTGTTCTGAAAGTGAAAGGTGCTCAGTGGTGTCTGACTCTTTGCGACCCCATGGACTGTACGGTCCATGGAATTCTCCAGGCCAGAATACTGGCATGGGTAGCCACTCCCTTCCCCAGGGGATCTTCCCACCCCAAGGACTGAACCCAGGTCTCCTGCAGTGCAGGAGGATTCTTTACCAGCTAAGCCACCAGGGAAGCCCATTTTTGTTCTGAAACACTATTAAGTTTCTTGGAATCACTTGAATCCTTTTGAGACTTACAGAATTGTTTAGTCAGAACCACTTTAGTCAGAATCACTTTCTCCTTGGAAGGAAAGCTATGACAACCTAGATATAACAAACCTAGATAGTGTGTTAAAAAGCAGAGGCATCACTTTTCTGACAAAGGTCTGTCTAGTCAAAGCTGTGGTTTTCCCAGTAGTCATGTACAGATGTGAGAGTTAGACCATAAGGAAGGCTGGGCACTGAAGAACAGTTGCTCTCAAACCGTGGTGCTGGAGAAAATTCTTGAGTCCTTTGGACAGCAAGGAGATCCAGCCACTCCATCCTAAAGGAGACCAGTCCTGAATATACCTTGGAAGGACTGATGCTGAAACTGAAGCTCCAATACTTTGTCCACCTGATGCAAAGAGCTGACTCATTGGAAATGACCCTGATGCTGGGAAAGATTGAAGGCAGGAGGAGAAGGGGGCAGCAGAAGGATGAGATGGTTAGATAGCATCACTGACTTAATGAACACGAATTAGAGCGAACCAATTTTTTCCCATATATTTTGCTGGGGCAGAGGTCCTTATTATTGACTTTCTCTTTATTAAATGGAAGAAACACATGCTCTTCTGGCCTGTAGGCATATGGGTATTTATTTATTTTTAATATCTATTTGTTTATTCAGCTGCACAGGGTCTTAGTTGCACCGTGCAGGATCTTTGCTCTTCATTGCAGTGTGCAGGACCTTCAGCTGCAACATGTGGGACCTAGCTCCCTAACCAGGGTCGGACCTGGGCCCCTGTGTTGGGAGCGTGAAGTCTTAGCCATTCGACCACCAGGTAAGTCCCAGTGATCATTTCCTTTTATCACTAGTGAGTAAGCAGAGACCACTCTTGGAACCCTGGACTGGAAACAAATTTCTCCAGCTTTCTAACTGGTGGCCATATCCTGCCATGTTTGAAGACAGGCCTTCTTTAGAAAGGGCTTCCCGGGTGGCGCTAGTGGTTAGGAACCCACCTGCCAGTGCAGTTAGACATAAGAGATGCGGATTTGATTCCTGGTTCGGGAACATCCCCTGGAGGGCATGGCAACCCACTCCAGTATTATTGCCTGGAAAATCCCATGGACAGAGGACCCTGGCAGGCTGAAGCCCTTAGGGTCACACAGAGTTGGACACGACTGAAGCAACTTAGCACATGCACATTGCTTTAGAAATTAGCAGGGGCAGAGGGGAAGAAATTAGGATATTTTGCTTTCTGGACTTTTAAAATGGTCATTTTAGTAAACTCCACTATTCTCTACTCAGCCCATTCTCCTGTTTAAAATCGCTCCTCTGCACTTGGGGGATGTTTGGCCGCTCTTATATCCTGGCCCATAACGTAGCACACAGCACTCTGCTACCACCTGCCTCTGCCTTCCCTGGAGGGCTGCAGCTCCACCCATGCTTTAAGTTCAGTTCAGTCGCTCAGTCGTGTCCNACCCAGGGATTGAACCTGGGTCTCCTGCATTGCAGGTAGATTCTTTACTGTTTGAACTACCTGGCAAGCCCTCTCTGAGCCTCTGGTAGTTTTAAAATATGTCTACAAGTGATCTAAAAGTATTCATACCAAGAAGGGGGTTTCCTTTCCTCCCTCATATCTAAGTGGGCCTTAGTAATTTGCTTGTAGGAGATGCAATAGAAGTAAGGACGCATAGCTTTAGAAAAGTGATGTTGCATGATTCTGAAAAGTGCTTGTACCTTCTGCCTGGGTAACTCACCGTCCTCGCTCTCAAGGAAGCCAGTCTCCACGAGAGAGCATCTGAGATGAGCGTGAGCATGCAGGAGGGGCCGCGTGCAGATCCTCTAGCTAGCAACCTCAGCTGAGCCCCCAGAAGATCTCTGTACCCACGGCCACCCATGTGAGTGAGCCCTCCTGAAGGATCTGCACAGTAGACCTTCAGATGGCTGCAACTCCAGCCAGTATTTGAGTGCAGCTGTATGAGAGACTCCAGGTACCACCTATTCAGACAAACACATCCCAAATTCTTGGCTGCAACACCTTGAGCCAAAGAAAATGATAATTGTTTTATGCCTCTACTTTACAGGGCAATTTGTCATGCAGCAATGATAAAAATCACTTAAAAAAGAAAAGGCACCAAACCTGAGTTGTTATCCAGCTGTGTTTAAACCAATTTCCCAATCAAAGATGGCCTTGTGCGAAAACATTTAGCTCAAGTTTCAGGTTTCTTATTGAGAAGAGGCACCGATATCGGATATTAGGAATCTAGGGTTTTAGACCGCATGTTGCTACTCATTGCTCTGTGAGTCTGGTCAGATCACTCTCTCTCTAGGACCTACTATTCTCATCTCTAAAGTAAAAAATTGGGACTAAACAATATGCAGGGTTTCTTCTATATTTTAGAATTTTATATTCTAAGGACTTTTGAGAACGTGGAGATAGCCACATCAATAAAATGAATTGACTTATTGTATCTCCTAAAAGAATACAGCCAACTTCCTGGTGGAGTGGCTCACCTATAAACCTGTAGGAAGTTCTTTCAAAAGTGTTGAAAAGCTTGACTCCAGGTTTAGAAGATACTGATGTTTTCTTAAAAACTTTTATTGAACTGAAAACAGTGAGCTTTTCAAAGATGACAGTAATTAGGAAAATCTTTCCTAATTTCATCATCGTTAACTCAAGAAAGGTGTTATATGCCATTTGAAATGACTTCAGTGTAACATTTGCTTAAATTATTTGTCATAAGTAGCGCAGTCATTCCTTTTCTTATAAACAGTTGAGCCCTCCGTTTTCCAGATCATTTCTATTTGGGACGTGACCTTCTTGTTGGGGAATGAGCTACTTTGAAAATGTAAGAAGTTATTTACCCCCACACTCTAGGCACATAGGGGAGAAGGAAATGGCAACCCACTCCAGTATTCTTGCCTGGAGAATCCCGTGGTCAGAGGAGCCTGGTGGGCTGCTGTCCATAGGGTCGCACAGAGTCGGACACGAGTGAAGCCATTTAGCATGCATGCATGCATTGGAGAGGGAAATGGTAACTCACTCCAGTATTCTTGCCTGGAGAATCCGAGGGACAGAGGAGCCTGGTGGGCTGCCATTTATGGGGTCACACAGAGTCAGACACGACTAACGTGACTTAGCAGCAGCAGCAGCTAGGCATATAGAGGAAGCGTCCTTGTAAAATTTTTATATTAAATGTTTCTGTAATATTTATAACTGTATAACAGTTAGACATTGTTTTTGTAATAAAAACAGTGCGACTTAAGTATATATTCTTGAGCTAAAGAGGTAAAATAGAAATCATTTCTCATGGTTTTTATTCATTCTTTGTATTGCTTGCCACTTCACATTGAATAGAGTTTTTTGTTTTTTTTTCCCACCTAAGTATATTATTGCCTAACATTATCTTACTGTCTGTGAAGATTAATCAAAGTTTGGTGGACAGTGGCTGTTTGATTGAAGGATGTTGTATTCTGTGACAAAGGAAATGCTGTACTGAGATGTTCACAAAATGCTAAGCGAATGAAGAAAAGGAGATAGTTAATTTTGAGTGGAGGAGACAGATCAGGCTTCTGAGGGGAGGTTACATATGAGTTGGGCTTGTCAATGGCAGAGCTAGAATTTTAACGCTTCTGACCGCTCCACCCTACCCAAAACCCTCAAGATCTTAATCCTGCCTGTACTGTCTCCACAGCCACTCCACCACCACCCGCAGCCCCCTTGCCAGCGGCCCAACCAGACCTACTGTCTCTAATCTGACGTCTGCACATCAGAACCAGCTTCATTTTGTTGCCTTCATGACTGTGGCAGGTAGGATAGCAGTAATACTTTAACATTAGCAGTCAAACTAATACCCAGCACTAATTAAGCACTCCCTAGACGTCAGGTCCTTTATTAATAGGGAGAGCTAATACTTGATCACCAACCAGAGGCATCTTTTTTTAAAAACAATTCTCCTGGGATATTGTTGATATATACAATAACCTATGTATTAGAATATAGAATTTAATAAATTTTGATTTACGTATTCACCCTTGAAGCAATTAACCACAATCAAAGTAATGCTGTTACCCCTGAAAGTTTTCTCATGCTTTTTTATAATCCCCACCCACCACTCACCTCTGTCTCCAGACAACCTCTCATCTGCTTTCTGTCACGAGGGGTTAGTTCTCATTTTCAAGAGTTTTATATTGATTGAATTGTGTAGTGTTTACTGGGTTTTGTCAGGCTTTGTTTTTTCACTCCAAGTTGTTGTGGGTACCAATAGTTTTTTTCCTGTCTGTTGCTAGATAGTATTGAGTTGTGTGAGTATGCCACAGTTAATTCATCTCTTCACCTGTTGATGAGCATTTGAGCTATTGTCAGTTCTTTAAGATTGACAGTAAGGCTACTATGAATATTTATGTTAAAAAAGTGGGTTTTTTAGAGCATCCAGGGTTTACAAGCAGAAAAGGCTAGACTCTTTTTAGACTCTTGTGTCCATCACGTCCATCTTTCTCTGGGTCTTAGCAGATGCCATTTCCAGGCCTAGAACGCTCTTCTCTGAACGGCCCCCCTGCCCTCCAGCTTTCATGTGATCAGTACCATTTTCCTTTTCCTGTCTCTACAAGAGCCTCACTTCTTTCTAGAATAACTCCTCTGACTTCCTGCCATCAGGGAGTTGGGTACCACTGTATATATCCTCCCAGAGATACATTTTTTATCTTCCCCCATTATAGGACTTATCACCAGGTATTTTAACTGCTTCTTTACATATCAAAGTTTCTCTAGAATTAACATTGTCTGGCTAAATACATGTTAAATGATTGAATAAATAAATGAATGAATAGTAAAGAGTAAGATCAAAGTAAGCATAGCAGGGAATTAGTCGTCTATAATTAGACTGTGGTGACATTGCACAACTCTGTGAAAATACTAGAAATCATTGAAATGTACATGGCAAGTGAGTGAATTATGGTATATGAACTATATCTCAGTAACTCTATAAAAAGGGAATTGACAGACAGGAAGTCATCCTGATGGAAAATACATTAAAGTGAAAGTCACTGTCGTGTCTGACTCTGTAACCCCATGGACTATACAGTCCATGGGATTCTCGAGGCCAGAATACTGGAGTGGTTAGCTGTTCCCTTCTTCTAGGGGTCTTCCCAACCCAGGAATTGAACCCAGATCTCTCCCTTTTCAGGTGGATTCTTTACCAATTGAGCCACCAAGGAAACCCAAGAACACTGCAGTGGGTAGCCTATTCCTTCTCCAGCGGATCTTCCTGACCCAGGAATCAACCCGGGGTCTCCTGCATTGCAGGCAGATTCTTTACTAGCTGAGCTACCAGGGAAGGCCCATATGACACTAAGGAGTGACCAAAAATGAGGCTGGGAAGAATTCTTACCTTTTCAGTGTCAACTGTAAATGTCCTAGAAGATTCAATGATCAAAACTTACCACCAGGTTTTTAACCCCAATATTCTTGTCTTATTTGATTCACTTATTTACTTATTCACTTACTCACTTTTGCTAGCAAGTTTCAAAGTATGTTAAAATTAGTTTTCTAACAGCTATTGTGTTAACTGTCCCATGGTGAGTAGTAATCTAATCTAGAATGGAGAGCATAATAAACTAGGAGCAAGGAGGAACTCATTCTATGCTTAGAACCATCCCTCTCCAGGAGACTTGATGAAAATCAGGACCCTTATTTCCTGTCATGAAGGATACGTGAGGCTTTACCATGATGATAAAATTGAAAAGTGCATTTGAAGCTGAGCTACAATCTATACACACACACACACACACACACACACACACACACACACATGCACAAAGGTAGGAGGACATTAACCATCAAGGTAATTACTGGAGGATTTGTCCTGTGGTGTTCATCTACGGGGTGAGGGTGGGTAGGGGCAGGAATATAAGACTAGAGAGGTGAGTTGGTATAAATCTCTTTGCCCTGGAAAGAGTTTTGGATTTTATCCCATGGTCAAGGCAGAACCAACATTTAAAAAATTAGCTTTGTAAGGAGAAATGAAGGACTGAATGGGTCATTGTGAGGGTAAATGCAGTCACGGCTATGAAAGAATTTGGCACCCCTGGGAAGAGAATGCAGTATAAATCACAATCTCCTTCACTCTACTAACTTGAGCATAGCATTAACTTAGCCTCTCATTTGGATTCAGGCTTTCTTATGCCCACCTCTGTTCTCTCTCCTGCCTTCCCTGAAACCCTCTGGTTCCAAGCATAGTTTTGAGTTCAGGAGTCTTATTTTGTGTGTTCAGGATCAAGAAGAGATGTATACTCTGGCTCTTGTTTTTTGAGGACTATCTTTTATCATTATCTTTTATCAAATTCCACCTGGAATTGAAGGAATCCGAAACAGTCAGTCTTGGAGGGGACAATCTTTTTACCACACTGATTTTTTTTTTTAATCTATTTGAGCCTGTTTGACTTTTATCCATAACTGTTTCTTGATTTCAACGCTTTGTAGGAAAGAAATTTATACCTGTCAGTAGGCTATGTGTTCTTGCCACCTCTTCTTAATATCTTCTGCTTCTGTTAGGTCCATACCATTTCTGTCCTTTATCGAGCCCATCTTTGCATGAAATGTTCCCTTGGTATACTCTAATTTTCTTGAAGTGATCTCTAGTCTTTCCCATTCTGTTGTTTTCCTCTATTTCTTTGCATTGATCGTTGAAGAAGACTTTCTTATCTCTTCTTGCTATCCTTTGGAACTCTGCATTCAGATGCTTATATCTTTCCTTTTCTTCTTTGCTTTTCGCCTCTCTTCTTTTTACAGCTATTTGTAAGGCCTCCCCAGACAGCCATTTTGCTTTTTTGCATTTCTTTTCCATGGGGATGGTCTTGATCCCTGTCTCCTGTACAATGTCACGAACCTCATTCCATAGTTCATCAGGAACTCTATCTATCAGATCTAGGCCCTTAAATCTATTTCTCACTTCCACTGTATAATCATAAGGGATTTGATTTAGGTCATACCTGAATGGTCTAGCGGTTTTCCCTACTTTCTTCAATTTAAGTCTGAATTTGGTAACAAGGAGTTCATGATCTGAGCCACAGTCAGCTCCTGGTCTTGTTTTTGTTGACTGTATAGAGCTTCTCCATCTTTGGCTGCATAGAATATAATCAATCTGATTTCGGTGTTGACCATCTGGTGATATCCATGTGTAGAGTCTTCTCTTGTGTTGCTGGAAGAGGGTGTTTGCTATGACCAGTGCATTTTCTTGGCAAAACTCTATTAGTCTTTGCCCTGCTTCATTCTGCATTCCAAGGCCAAATTTGCCTGTTACTCCAGGTGTTTCTTGACTTCCTACTTTAGCATTCCAGTCCCCTATAATGAAAAGGACATCTTTTTTGGATGTTAGTTCTAAATGGTCTTGTAGGTCTTCATAAAACCATTCAACTTCAGCTTCTTCAGCATTCGCTTTTTACATTAATCTTCTAAATGTTTTTCTTACCAGCACTGTTACATTAATAACTGGGCTTCCCAGGTGGCTCAGTGGTAAAGAATCTGCCTGCCTCCCAATGCAGGAGACACAGGGGATGTGCGTTCGATCCCTGGGTCAGGTAGCGCCCCTTGAGAAGGAGATTACAACCCATCCCAGTACTCTTGCCTGGGAAATCTGTGGACAGAGGAGCCTGGTACACTGCAGCCCAGAGGGCCTCAGAAGGTCGACACGGCTGAGTGACTGAGCACGCTGCACACACACATTGTCACAGCATCTGCATGGACATCTCCTGTGCTCTAAGTCATGTGGTGATCACCGAGGATAAAAACGAATAATATAAAAATTAAAAAATACATAGAAAGGGATAAATGCAATGACTGAGCTATGCTCAGGGCACTTTGAGCTGATGCAGAAGGGATGTCTGTGCCGTTCCACTTTGGACTAAGGGAAATCAAGGAAAGCTTCTTAGAATAAGGTCACCTGGAGTTCCTTGGAGGACGGACAGAAGTTTGTCAGATGATGAAGGGGGAACTTTGCATATATGGGCCACTATCCACCCTCGGGAAATGCTTGCGGAGCTGTGCCTGACTCGGTATAATTGAACGCTTGGACTCCTTGCCTCAATAATGGCAACCCTCAAAGCTCCTGGGGCTATTTTTCAGTTTTGTTTTGTAGTCCTGAAGTTGAAAATTATATTAGCAGAAGGGGCCCAAGATTTGCTTTGGTGAGTCTGAGAATTCAGCTCAGTGATGTCAGTAAGAGTGGTGAAGAGCAGAGACGCATTTGTCAGAGCTTGCTGGGGTGAACTATCATCCCAAACACTTGGATAAACAGGGACTCCTCCTATTACCCAGTATTCAGCTCTTCTCAAATCTTTCCACTATATTGGAACACATGCCCAAGCTCACTGTCTATTAATATTACTGCTTAATTATAAGCTTACTGCTGGGAGTTTTGGTCATATAATCAACCTGTCTCAAGTCAAGACTGTGTGTGTATGAAAGGATCTAATTTAGAAGGATGAAAGAGACCTTTCTTAGCTGTCAAAAACATGTGATGAAATGAAGAAATTCTATAGTGACATTCTAGTAAATGTTGTATTTAAAAAATAATTCAAATCAATCTTACTTTAAGAAAATCTATAATCTTTCAACTTAAGATTTTCTAACATTGTTTCAGTATGTTAGATTCACATTAAAGATGTGAATAGCATAGGAGAATTTTAATGTAGATGAAGAATTCCAGATCTCATTTTTATTTAATATATGGGGAATGAAATGCATTCAATTAGCACTTGGATCCTTCTTAAAAAGTATTATTTAGAACAAATGGAGTTCAGAGACCTTTTAAAAGAAGAAAGACTGAATCTTTTTCACGGATTCAGAGGCATAGAAATGGCGAGCTCTGTGGGTCTCCGTCTTTCCGTGATGCAGTTGAATCGACTGAAAATTTGATGAGGTTGGGATGACCCCAGGCGACCTCTGTCAGAGCGAAACCAGAAGATTAAAGGGGTCTGCAGTCAGAGATATTTAATAATGTTTGACTAGAAGTATTCATGAGATGAAGCAAGGAGTACAAAGGTCTCCCAATGTCCCCAAATGGTTAAAGAACAAATTTTAGGTCCAACGCAAAGTGAGCGACCGCAGCAGTGACCGCAGTGGTTTGGTGAGGGGTCTGCCCTGGTGCCGGGCGGCGTGCTGTGCATTTGCTGTGCGTTGTCCCTCTTCATCCCCGTGCTGTTCTGCACATAAAGACGTTTGGAGAGGTTGAGGTGCTGACTCCGCGAGCTCTGCTGTCAGTGGAGGACCTGGGGCCAGTCTCAGATCTGCGTTCCCCTAGTCTGCTCTTCTCTGCACC
>SJYX01019684.1:556126-625357 GCA_006410675.1 Oreotragus oreotragus | reverse complement strand
TCACTCACCTGTTGCTTTGTGTGTATTAACACTCGCTCTCACCCCAACTGTGTGGTCGCTGCTCTTATCATTCCTGCCTTTTAGGTAAGAAAACCAAGCACAGAGAGCCTGAGTAACTTGCTTATGTCACACAGCTCGTGCGCAGTGGGACTGTGATCAGAGCCGAGCAGGGTGGTTCCAGGCTTAGTCCACCTGACCGGACCGCCAGACCCAGGAGAGTCACGTGAGCCGCGCTCCATTCTGTGTAAAGGAAAATGACACAGTGACGCGGCCACTGGAGGAACCGGCAGGGAGGGCTTCCCCGGTGCTCGGTGGTGAAGAATCTGCCTGCAAGTGTAGGGGACATGGGTTCGATCCCCGGTCTGGGAAGATTCCATGTGCCTGGGTGCAACGAAGCCCATGTGCCACAGCTACTGGGCCTGCTTGCTCAAGAGCCCATGGTCCACGACGAGAGAAAAGGCCAGGCAGCAATGGAGACCCAGCACAGCCAAATCAAAAAAATAAAACATTGTGCTGCTGCTAAGTCACTTCAGTCGTGTACACACAGATAAAAAAGAACTGGCAGGGAGTTTCCCTCAGTGGCAGGGAACAGCCTGCGGACAGCAGTGGCTTAAACAAACCAGATGGTTGCTGTTGGGTGGCAGTTTTGCATAGGTCTCCCTCATCTCTGCTTGGTTTGTGGGCAGCTTTTGTTCCAGAGGGTCTCCTGCAGGATATTTGTTGCAAACAGCTTTGGAAGCTAGAGTGTTTCCCCCTGGGGCAGAGGGAAGACGTGTTTGCTGCGTGGGTTAATAAAGATAACATCTCTTTACAGGGTGATGTTCAGACAGGTTTGCTCACAGCCAATTATAAAAAAGTCAGGTATCCCAAGTTCGGGGTTCCTCAGCTGTGATGCCAAGCTACTGTGAGCACAGAATCCGTCCTTGGCACCTCTAGGGCACCGGGCGCTGGGGGCTGGGGGGACAGAGGAGACTGACGGCCCGTAAGGCGAGGGCTGCGGGCTGTGCTGGAAGTAGGAGGGTCTCGGTCCTTCTCTCAGAATCCTTGAAGCTGTGGCCGGTCAGCTGGCTGCCGTGCAAGGAGGGTGAAACATGGACCCTTCCCAGTTCCTGGCAGCTTACCCCACTCACGTGCAGAAGAGGGCCGGAGGTAGGCACCTGAGGCTGGCGTTGCAGCTGCAGGAAGCTGGCCAGCACCGTGCGCCTTTAGCATTTGGCTCCAGCATCTTCCACGAGCTCCTCAGGCCGCGAGGTGCCTTCTGGTGCACAGGTAGATAGCTGGGAGAGGGGTACCAGGGCTTTCTCAGAATCTCTGCAAAGCGACTTCTGCTTATGTATCAGCAGCTACCCTGCTGCAAGGAGAGCTGCGAGATGTGACCACTTGGCTGAGTTCGGTTGTGCTCAGAATATGATTGGTGTTCTGCTCCAAAGAGGAAAAAGGGAACAGAGGTGTGCCAGGCAGCAAGCCATCGCGGCTGCGGCAGGGCAGACGTTGTCCTGGGTTTCAGCAGAGCAGGGCTGCTTTGCGTGAAGATTGCCAGCGTAAATAAACATTTGATTCCAGCGCTAGGTCCCTCTCTCCTCACTTTGAAAAATGCAAAGCGGGGCGTCTGAAGGCAAAGCTTGTTATTGCATGCACATCCCAACTGCTAATGGAAACCCTCGTGTGCACCTCACTTTTGGCAGTTGAAACCAGGCTAACAGCCAGTGGAAAGGAATCAGTAGCCCCTGGAAGCACCTTCGCACCAGTAATGACCCTTGTGAGCCATTACTCTGCCAGAGATGCCCCCTCTCTAGGCCACCGCTTTATAAACCGAATATCGATAAAGGCTGCCAGGGGCATGTTAATTATTTCTGTGGATGGAGCCGTGGCAGTTGGTCCATGCAGGAAACAGTTCACTGAGAAGATGCTCTGGTTCAGTGGGGCTATGACAGGCAACTCCCTATAAACCGGAAGAGCTGAGCCACCAGGTGGTTCCAGACAGGTGGTCAGCACCTGTCTGCCTGAGGGGATCGTGTGGCTCCTTTCCAGGGACCTGGCCAGAGAGTTTTCTCTTTATTTGTTTTCTCTGCTATCTGTTAGTGGCTCAGGAGATTTTTGTTGTTCTTGTTAAGAAGCTTCTTTCATTTTATTTATGTTTTTTAGTTTTAATTGGAGGCTAATTGCTTTGCAGTGTTGCATTGGTTTCTGATGTACTCCTCAGGTGGCGTGCATGCGTGCTGAGTTGCTTCCATCCTGTCCGACTCTCTGCGACCCTATGCGATGACGGTGAGTGCCACGTCCTCCTCCGGGGGATCTTCCCACCCAGGGATCTAGCCAGTGTCGTCTCTTATGCCTCCTGCCTAGGCAGGCAGGTTCTTTCAGCGGTGCTAGTGATAAAGGACCCGCCTGCCAGTGCAGGAGATGTGAGACGCAGGTTTGATCCCTGGGTTGGGAAGATCTCCTGGAGGAGGAAATGGCAACCTGCTCTGGTATTCTTACTTGGAGAATCCAATGGACAGAGGATCCTGGCGGGCTACAGTTCTTGGGGCTGCAAAGAGTTGGACATGACTGAGCGACTGAGCACACACACGTATCCCCTCCCTCTCCCACCCCTCTAGGTCGCCCTATGACCTCAGCATCATTGCCCTCAGCATTATTTTATGGGGGCTTTCAGGTTTACAAACACAAGAGCCTTGAGTCCGATCCTCCCTCCGTTCTTTCTCCTTCTCCTCTCTTTGCTTCCTCCCTGCCTTTCTTCTTAACTCCTTCCTTTCTAACTGCAGAAACAATGGAAAACCAAACTCTTAATACCATCAACATTTAAGGAAATTGTTTGCCCCCAGCCTTCCAGATCTGGTCCTATGGTTTTAGAGTGTTCAGTACATACTCACCTGGCATGCACTCTACTAGGTGTCAGCTGGATCGCCATGAATGAAACCAGGCTAATCCCAGTTATTATGGAACAAGCATGACATTTTGTACTTTCTCTTGCATAATGTTATATAAAAAAGCATTTCCACGTAACGGTGCTATTTCATCCTTATCATTTTTAATGTCCTCAAAATAGTCTGTCATATTGATGTACCATCATTACCTTCAGTACTACATTCCTGTTGGACAATTATCTGTCTCCGGTTACAGATAACAAGCATCTTTAATTCTATTACAGAGAAAAAGCATCTTCAATTTATTTATTTAAAAAAAACACAAATGCAGATGATCCTGGAAGGATTATCTTTGTGCCTAGAGTTTTATTCTTTTGTTAATTTTTCTTAGAAAAAATTCCCTAGAGTTTAATTACTGGGCAAGATGGAAAGGTCATTTCTGTGACTTTGCAGAAGTATTAATAGTCAAGCATTACTATGTGCAGACCCCAGAGGTACTTTTTATTGTTGTTCAGTTGCTGAGCTGTATCCGACCGTTTGTGATCCCACTGATTACAGCATTCCAGGCTCCCCTGTCCTTTACTATCTCCCGGAGCCTGCTCAAATTCATGTCCATTGAGTTGGCAATGCCATCCAACCATCTCATCCTCTGTCGTCCCCTTCTCCTCCTGCCCTCAATCCTTCCCAGCATCAGGGTCTTTTCCAATGAGTCGGCTCTTGGCATCAGATGGTCAAAGTATTGGAGTTTCTGCTTCAGCGTCAGTCCTTCCAATGAATATTCAGTGTTGATTTCCTTTAGGATTGACTGGTTTGATCTCCTTGCAGACCAAAGGATTCTCAAGAGTATTCTCCAACACCACAGTTTGAAAGCATCAATTCTTCAATGCTCAGCCTTCTTCACGGTCCAACCCTCCCTCCGTACCTGACTACTGAAAAAACCACAGCTTTGACTATACGGACCTTTGTTGGCAAAGTGATGTCCCTCCAGTATTCTTGCCTGAAGAAGCCCGTGGACAGAGGAGCCTGGCAGGCTATAGTCCACTGGGTTGCAAAGAGTCGGACATGGCTAAAGTGACTGGGCACCCAGCACACTGACTTGTACATTCAGCATTGGCTGCGTAATTGTCGGGGGGGAAGGTGTGTCTAGGGCCAAATGAAAATGTAGAGCCCCAGGTTCAAAAATTATTGAAGATGGCATCAGCTAAGCAGCAAACCGAGGTCAGGGCTATTCCATGTAGGGGGCCTTCTGAGCCCAGAGTCGTGGGTGGCAGTAGGTCACGTGCCAGTGAAGCCAGCTCTGCTTCTACATTAAGGACTTTCATTCACTGGATCATCCACTCTACAGATGTTTCCTGAACATAATCAGTGTAGAAACCCCCAAACAACTAATTAAAACCTTTGAAATGCCTGGGTTTCTGCTTTCCTTTTAGGACATCTCTTCCGAAAAATAACACTTTGTTTTTATCTGTGGTGATGAAATTGTTGGAGGGAGAGGGGAAATCACAATGTTATGAATTCCTGCACTTTCTTTTAAATTAAAAAACATTTTTTGGAGTATAGTTGATTTACAATGTCACGTTAGTTTCTGCTTTACAGCAAAGTGAATCTGTTACACGTATACATGCCATGTGTCATTTTTTTTAGGTTCTTGTCCCATGCAGATCCACACAGTGTTGACCGGGGTTCCGTGGGCCGTACAGTGGGTCCTCATTAGTGGTCCGTCTTAATCAATCAGCTTTGGCTGTGTTGGGTCCTCCTGCTGCATGCGGGCTTTCTCTGGCCGTGGAGCCTGCTCTTCCTTGAACCCCAGACTCTCGGCGCTCGGGCGTCAGTGGTCGCTGCAGGCAGACTCAGCGGTTGTGGCACATGGATTTAGCTGCTCCACAGCACGTGAGATCTCCCCAGACCCGGTACCAAACGTGAGTCCCCTGCACTGGCAGGTGAGTTCCTTGCTGCTGCGCCACCAGGGCAGTCCTCTGTTTCATATGTAGTAGAGTGTGTGTGCCAATCCCCATCTCCCAGGTTCTCTCTCCCTTCCTTCCCCTAGTAACCATTAGGTGGTTTTCTACATCTGTGACGGTTTCTGTTTTGTAGGTAATTTTTTTTTTTTTGAGTTGGGTTTTATTGCCATTGATCTTTTATTTATTTAGTTGGAGGATAATGCTTAACAGTTTGTGTTGGTTTCTGCCATACAACAATCTCTCTATATAGATATATCTATATATCCCCTCCCTCTTGAGCCTCCCTCCTACTCCCATAGGTGAGTTTATTTGTACCATTATTTTTAGATTCCACATGTAAGTGATATCACCCTGTGCTTTCCTGTCATTTTCCCATGTTACAAAGTTTGGAAATGATTCCCAGTTTTCTCACTAAATAGTACGTTGTCAGCCTTGTAAAGGAGATAACATTTGCCAGTGTATATTCAGGGACTTCCCTGGTGGCTCAGAGGTTAAAGCGTCTGCCTCCAGTGAGGGAGACCCGGGTTCGATCCCTGGGTCGGGAAGATCCCCTGGAGAAGGAAATGGCAACCCACTCCAGTATTCTTGCTTGGAGAATCCCATGGACTGAGGAGCCTGGTGGGCTGCAATCCACGGGGTCACAAAGAGTCGGACACGACTGAGTGACTTTACTTACTTACTTACTTACTTAGTATATATTCAAGGGGAAGCGCAATCACTGCAAATTTCATTAATCCCCAAGCTCTGAAGAGGGGAGTTAAGGAAATCTAGTGACATAAGGTTAAACTGGGACACATACTCACTCTTCCTTCTCCTAATGATCATTTTCCCAGTGTGAGTTGCTACCATTTTCAAAGAACAAGGGCCTTATTTTTTTCTGCTTTTCCAGCAGCCTGATTTGTAGCATGATGTCTCAGCTACAAGGTTCAGGCTGGTGCTAATGAGGCCAAGGTCATGAGCTTGATCCTTATCTAGGGCAATTAGTTAATCTCAAAAGAAAACTCAGGCCACACCTTCCGCCCCAGGCAGTGAGGTCACAATTCCTGACACAGGGGACACAAGAGGACATGTGGCTAAAATAACAGATTGGTCAACTTGCAGAAACAGCAGACGTGTAGCTTATGTGCTGACCTTTTGTTCCCCAGCCTTTGGCAACCTCACTAATTGACTGGACTGTCTTTTTTTTTCCACTGAGCTCAGAGCGAACCTCAGAATTCTTCTCAACACAGTGATCTAGACTGGGGATCAGCAAGTTAGGGCCTATGGGGCTAAATCTGGCCCACTGCATATTTTTATAAATAAAGTTTTATTAAAACGCAGCCCCATTCACCAGTGTACTTTTTCATTTTTAAACTTTTTGGCTGTGCTGCGCAGCAGGTGGGGCTCTTAGTTCCCTGAGCGGGGATTGAAACTGTACCCTCTGCACTGGAGTGTGGCGTCTCAACCACTGGAGCTGAATAGTTGCCACGGAGACTGTGCTGCTTCCTTACAAAGCTGAAAATATTTATTATCTAGCCTTTCACAGGACAAGCTTGCTGGCCCTCACTCTAGGTAGTCACTGAATCAAGAAGAGTTGGCATGTGTCTGCTCTTCACCCCTGAATTTGGAAATGGTCATTCACATTGCAAGGGCTTCCTTAATGGTCAGCAGGGAAAGAATCTGCCTGCCAGTGCAGGGGACACAGGAGACAGGAGACGAGGGTTTGATCCCCGGGTGGAGAGGATCCCCTGGAAGAGGAAATGGCAGCCTACTCCAGTATCCTTGCCTGAGAAATCCCATGGACAGAGGAGCCTGGCGGGCTACAGTCCATGAGGTCACAGAGAGTCCGACATGCCTGACTAAGCATGCGTGTGTCCACAGTACGAAATAATCCTTTTATAGCAAAGATCTCTCAGACAGGAACTTCCTCAACTTACTTCTTATTCATTTAGAAATATATTCTACTGAATATTCTTTGTTTACTTTATTTCTAGCAGCGAGAATGATAGGAGAAGCTGGGAGACTAGATCAGTGCTTTAAGGGCCATGATTTCTAAAAGAAATGGAAGCTCTTTGAAGTTTTACTGTGAGTTTGACTGACGGTAAACTTTCTAATATTTAATTAAGAAAAGGGAATGTCTATTGACAAAAATATAAAAGCATGTGTCCTACTGAAGAAAAACAAGCTTCTTATTTTGTGCATCAAAAGGATAGCAACTGTTGTTTCTCAGGATTTTACCATATCCCTTTCCTACACCCCGTGAGCCTGAAGCTCTGTGTGACTGGAGATTCCCCATTCGTTTTCCTCACTAAGACTTTCGGAAGGCCTATTTGACGTGATGTTACCTGCTTACTCTCTGGTTGATGGCTAGGGTCTCACAGGCCCTGGTTTAGCAGGCCAGGACAGGGAGCAGCAATCATCTAAACACGAATCCAGAAACATTTCTTTCTTCTCAAGAAAAGAAGTGCGTCCAGCAGTGTGCCCTGGACCGTGGAGTCTGTGGTTTGATTTTCAGATGGGCTGGAAGTGAATTAGGTTACAAGCAGAGAAATGGCACAGAAAGGGAGGTGGGGTCAGGAAAACAGAAAGTTGCTTTGTCCGCCTGTGAACAGCCATTAGCTCTCGGCCTTGATGGAAGTTTCCGTTGCCCCCAAACCCTTTTTTGGTTTGTTTTTAATGTTTAATATTTATTTATGAATGTATTTATTTACTTACAATTTTGTATATTTTTGAATGCATGATATGTTTTTTCCTATAAAACATCTTAAATAATAGAATATAAGCTTATGTGTTTTTTAAATTTTTCTTGGCGTCTAGCTGCTCTGTGGTGGTGTGTTCATTTCTGCTGTGCAGCAGAATGTGTCGGCTGTACACATACGTGCATCCCCTCTGCTCTGGGTCTCCTTCCCCCGCAGGGCACCGCGGAGCCTGTGCATGGGGGGGCTCTCATCAGCCACCCGCTTTACGCAGGGCAGTGTGTGTGTGTCAACGCCGATCTCCCAGTGCACCCGAGTCCTTTTTCCCCAGCTTGGTGCCCACCATCTACTCTCTACATCTGCGTCTCTGCGTTGCTGTGCAAATAGGTTCACTGCACCGTTTTCCTAGACCCCACACAGGCACGTTAATACACCGTGTTTGCTTTTCCCTTGCCCCCAGATCCTTTTTAATAAATATTTTATGTCTATGAAGAAGGCATTCTCTTTTCTTCTGTAGCACTGTCCTGCATTTCCTGAGGAAGCAGCCCCTTCTCCGCTAAGAGGAGCTCTGTCCCTCTTCACTGGGTGGATGCAGTGAGCCAGAACTGGGCGGCTAATGGTGATAACACTCCTCCCGCGTGGAGACGGGCCAGCAGGGAGACATGGGATCCGCGCTGGCCTGTCCCACGAGTGTCACAGGGCTTGTGATGGAGACACAGAGGAGAGCATGTTTTCTGTCATCTTTAACTTGGGATGGTTGAAGTTCTGTGGCAACTGGGAACCACAGAATGAGCTGGAGGATGAAACCAGTGCAGTGGAAGGCGGCGCTGAAAGGGAGAGAGAGAGTCCTGGTGACGTCATGGGAGTCCTTGGCACAGCCAGGCCCGCAGCCTCCGTGGGCTTCTTCAGTTCCGTAACAAGTTGTGTTTCCTGCTTAATACAGTTTGGCCTGGGATTTCTGTCACTTACAATGAACAGCAATGCTAACTTCTCTAAGCAAAGATGGATAGCTCTGTAAAAGTCATAATCCTAGAAAATAACCCCTCTTCACCTTAGATCTGCACTCTCTCCTGAGGGTCATCAGTCCTGTGGTGTCCCTTGTCAAGAGATCACACTGGAAAGGATGTGGAAATCCAATACATAATCAGCACAGTGTAGTTTTTTAACTTACTGGCAGTTTTCTGTGGCTCGTTGCGTTCCCCCAGTATGAAACTTCTTCACTGACATGTGCGTCCTGTAAACTAGCCTTGAATGCAATCGCTGTTTCCATGGTATCCGGACCCCTGAGGCCTCGAACAGAATCTGTGCTGGCCCCAGAAGCCCCCGTTCCTCCCTCTGGCTTCACTCTGCGGCAACGGGTGGCCTGCGGCAGGGAACTGGGCGATTTCTATACACCTGCGTGTGCGTGCGCACGCCAACGCGCAGATGCTTCATTTCCCCTTTTCCTTCTCGGCTGGCTTGGTGGTGATCAGAGTGTTTCGCTAGTTGCCAGCACCAGAGTCAGCGCTGCTGTTCCACTAGGCTGCTCAGGAGGGTGCCTCATTTAGAGAAGTCATTGCTGTTTAGGGTCTTGGAAAAGCCTGAGAGATAGACGATAAAGATGAATTGCTTTGTACTCACGTGGGAAACTGTACCATGTTCCCGTACCTACAGGGCCACAGGGATGGTGGGGAGGACTACGCCTTCTGGCTGCCTCCAGAGCAGTTCCACTTTAGACCAGGAGTTTCATAAGAAACGCCTCGCCCCGGCTTTGTTGCTGTCGTCCGGTGGCTACGTCCCGGGACTCTCTCGGGATTCTGCGGTCGGTCCCTGTTTCCTCCTCCGGGGGCCTCCCCGACCCAGGGATGCAGCCCGAGTCTCCTGCACCGGCAGGCGGGTTCTTCACCGCCGAGCCGCCTGGGAAGGCCACCGCGTCCGGCAGAAGCCTGCACGCCGCCCCCGCGGGAGGTCTCTGTATTGGGTGGTTGGAGACGGCGACCAGGAAAGACAGGATGAGTCCTCTCGCAGGGCCTCTCGAGCTCCCGACTCCACGGCTCTCCCAAGTCCCCTTGTCATCTCTCGGTATCTTGGGAGACCTTGTCCATCAGCGCTGTGGCGACTCCCCAATGTTTCCATCAGCCAGATACTTGTTTCGGCAGCATGTTAGCAGACCAGGCTTCCCACAGGCCTTCCGCACGGTCCCTGGGTGACGCTGAGCGGTGGTCACATGATCCGCTCCTGACCAATCAGCACGTTTTATCCCCTTGGTCACGGGGATTGTTTTAAGCATAGACACAAGTCCCAATCAGTCCATTGTAATAAATCCAGCACGTCTCTTGCAATCATTGGAAAGAAAATTTACATTTTGACGGCAAAGTCAGTGCGCTTCCCTGATGGCTCCGCGAGTAAAGAATCTGCCTGCAATGCAGGAGACACAGGAGACGCTGTTTTGACCCCTGGGTTGCGAAGATCCCCTGGAAGAGAAAATGGCAACCAGTTCCAGTGTTCTTGCCTGAAAAATCTCATAGACAGAGAGACTTGGCAAGCTACAGTCCAAAGGGTCATTAAGAGTGGGACACGCCTGAGCACACACACGTGGACAGAGCTGTACACGCGCAGAGCCCCTGTGGGCTGGCTTGCTGCCAGCAGGAGACGCAGGAGACCTGAGCCAGTGCAAATGGAAGCCAAACCTAGAGGCAGACAGCTTAGGTCCTGAGGGAGTTTTTCGGAGCCCTGGGTCTAGCTGTTCCTGAAGTCAGATTATCACCCTAGATTTCTCGGGTCAGTGAGTCAATAAATAGCATTGTTTTTCCCCTTAAACTGGTCTGAATTGGATTTTTGTCACTTGTGGCAAAAAGAGCCCTGAGTTATACAAACAATCAGAGAACCAAGCTTTATTTGCTAGGGTCTCTCACCTGTGTCCGGCATCAAGAAGTCAGCAAATGAAATACTCAGGATTACATAGCAGGAACCAGAAGGAATGTGAAAAGCAATTTAACACAACAGGAATGGGATACTTCCATGAATGTGGCTCCATCTAATAGGTTAGGGAATTCAGGCAGAGTGCGTTAAATCACTTGTTTCTAGAGCAACTGGTTCTCTAAGAATAACTGTGGGCCTCAGCACGCACAGATTCCTCCCAAAGACGCCTTACACTCAGATCTCCACTGCAAATCCATGGAAGTGAATGCCTCACTGCTGAGGCTTTTCACTGCTTTTAGTAGTTCGAGTAATATTTTTCTGTTGGAGTTACATCTCAAATGGTCTTCAACAGCCTCCCCCAAGGGGCTGAGAGCTCCTCTAAGATAGGGACACACCTTACTCAACTTGGCCTGCCAGCTGTATACTCAGGGCCGCTTGCTAATGATGCAAAGTGAGAGGCTGAGAGCTCTTGATGTTGATAAAGAGCTGAGTTCAGTGCCCTCCTTTGCCACATGTGGGCCATGCAATCTTGGATAAGCCAATGGATCAGAGCTTCAGTTTCTTTCTCTGAGAGATGCAAGTGATATTAGAACAGTCTTCATTTCTGCCATTGTTCAGTCACTAAGTCGTGTCTGACCCTTTGCAACCCATGGACTGCAGCACACCAGGCTTCCTTGTCCTTCACTGTCTCCCAGACTTTGCTCAAATTCACGTCCACTGAGTCAGTGATGCTGTCTAACCATCTCATCCTCTGTCGCCCCCGCCCCTTCTCCTTTTTCCTTCAGTCTTTCCCAGCATCAGGATATTTTCCAATGAGTCAGCTCTTCGCATCAGGTGGCCAAAGTATTGGAGCTTCAGCTTTAGCATCAGTCCTTCCAACGAATATTGAGGACTGATTTCTTTTAGGATTGACTGGTTGGATCTCCTTGCGGTCCAAGGGACTCTTAGAAATTTCCTCCAACACTGCAGTTCGAAAACATCAATTCTTCAGTGTCAAGCCTTCTCTGTGGTCCAATTCTCACATCTGTACATGACTACTGGAAACCATAATTTTGACTATATGGACCTTTGTTGGCAAAGTGATGTCTCTGCTTTTAATATGCTGTCTAAGTTTGTCATAGCTTTCCTTCCAAGGACCAAACATCTTTCCTTTTCATGGTGGCAGCACCATCTGCAGTGATTTTGGAGCTCAAGAAAATAAAACCTGTCACAGCTTCCTCTCTCCCCCTTCTATTTGCCATGAAGTCATGGTTGGTGATAAGGGTTAATAAGATGATTTACCCCCTTTTTTAAAGATTTGTGTGTGTGTGTGTGTACCATTTTTAAAGTCTTTCTTGAATTTGTTGCGACATTGTTTCTATTTTATGTTTTGGTTCTTTGGCTGTGATGCAAGTGTGATCCTAGCTCCCCGACCAGGGATCAAATGCTGACCCCCTCCCCCACTGGACTGCCTGGGACGTCCCGCGATGATTTACTCTCTCAGTCACAGCAGTGACGCACGTTCAAGTTTTCAAGCTGAGTCTTACAGGAGGATGCTCAATAAACGAACAGGAAAACCTCCTTTGATGACTTTGGGGATCCCATCCACATCTTTGACTTCACCTCTAGCATCTTTTACATTTTGTCTCCGCCTTTTCAGACAATAAGAACAGTACTATGCATTATTATCGGGATGGTTTTGCTTAGTTGAATTCTTCCTCCTTCCCAGACACTGCAGGGCAGTCATATGGGTTCTGTCTCACCAGGCAAACCTGATAAATGAGGAAACAGAGTCTCAGAGAAGGCGAAGATTCCTTGAGGTCAGCCAGCCTGGCAGCGGCAGAGGTGGGCACCAGTCCTGTGTCTCCCTGATTTGAAAGCAGGTGACTTTTCCAAGATGCAAGCTTTACACTCAAAATATAACCCACCACCTGGGAAAGTGTTGGGAATGTAAAATTCCAGACCTCCTGAATTTGTTGTTGTTTAGTCGCTGTCAGGTCTGGCTATTTGTGCCCTCAGAGTCTGTAGCACACCAGGCTCCTCTGTCCTCCAGGACCTGCCAGAGTTCATTCAGATTCATGACCATGGAGTCGGTGATGCCATCCAGCCATCTCATCCTCTGTTGCCCCCTTCTGCTCCTGCCTTCAATCTTTCCCAGCATCGGGGTCTTTTCCAGTGAGTTGTTTCTTCGCATCAGGTGGCCTATGTATTGTAGCTTCAGCTTCAGCGTCAGTTCTTCCAATGAATATTCAGGGTTGATTTTCTTTAGGGTGGACTGGCTTGACCCCCTTGCAGTCCAAGGGACTCTCAAGAGTCTTCTCCTGCACTCAACTAGGGTTCGCGTTTAGACAAGTCTCCTCCCCTCTCCTCCACAGGGATTCCTGTGCACAGTCTCTTGTGAAGCACTTTGCTGCCTGACCATTCAACTCTGTGCAAAAGTACCGTCAGAACGTAGAGACTGTCAGCGTTGCTTTCTGCCACGACTCGGGAGTTTCTTGACTGTTTCCTGGTGTTTTCAAATGGCAGCGGGACTCTGCTTAAAAACGTAGGTTTAATGGTTCACTCCCTGTGGCCGACACTTCCTGATCCCTCAGAAGCTTCTCTTCTAACTGTTTTCTTAAATGTTACTCTGGGGGTGCTTGTCAGTTACCATCTGGTTGATGAAGTGGATTGAAAAATATTGAAAAATGAGATTTTTGACCCATTCTGGGGCTGATATGGTTCCAACACAGAAACGTGGTTTATGGGTCAGAATTCTTGACAGGTTCAGAGTTACTGTAATAATGTGAGATTTGAGGTTATTGATTGACTCTAAATCCCCCACGAATATAAAAGTTTTCTCTCTGGAAAACTCCATGCCAATTGGAAATGCTCAGATGAAGGTGGAGGGAAACCCTTGATTTACGGGAACCGTTTCTCTTTCCTACTCTCCTATTATTTTGTACTGTTGGGTGTTTTAAAGAGTATTTGTGGCTTCTAGGCTCCTTGCACTGCACAGCCTGTCCCTCGAGGTTTTTAGCTGAAATAAGTAAAAAGATAAATAAAAAGTCATGTGAAGTGTTGCATCTTAGCAGGAGGCTCTGTCTGTTGAGGGCAAAGCCCTGTTGGTAAGAGGGTGAGTTTTGGATCAAGGGTATGGCGCCTACTTCTCCTGCTTCTTACCAGCTGGGCAAAATTGGACGGATGACGTCTCCTGGTCTTGCCTCTATTTCCCTAAACATAAAATGAACCAGATAATACCACCTGCCTCTTAGAGTTGATGAGATCAAAAGCGTTATGAAATCTGTGAGCACTTATATAGGCACTAAGTGAGCAGTCAGCCTCAAGGCACATCTCGTTGCCTCACTGCATGAGCCTCTGGGGTCTGTCTGCTCAACTCTACCTGCAGTGATGCCTCCCTGCGCTGTGCCTGTACTGAATCTCAGGGACGGAAAACTGGTGGTAGCTCCCAAACATACCAGCAACATTGCAAAGCAGTTAAGAACAATTTAAGTCAAGACCGTCTGGGTTCAAACCCTGTTTCCACCACTTATCAACAAGCTTTCCAATTGCTGTGCTTGCTGTCTTCCCAGGGTTACTGCAAGGACCATCCAAAAACGCGGGTGAAGCCCATAAGCATCGTGCTACAGGGAGTGTCTACTCAATAAAGGCCAGCCATCACCCTTATTGCTGTTTTTGTTATTAATTACATCCCTTTGTAAACTTTTGATCGTAGCCAGACTCCTACTCT
The DNA here is from genome assembly GCA_006410675.1 of Oreotragus oreotragus. Lineage (NCBI taxonomy): Eukaryota > Metazoa > Chordata > Mammalia > Artiodactyla > Bovidae > Oreotragus > Oreotragus oreotragus. The sequence continues at coordinate 611,244 of SJYX01019684.1, read as the reverse complement.
CACACCCCATCAAATCTTATTGAATACAAAGTTAAAAGAAATGCCAAAAAATTTTACTGGCAAGGACGTAAAGATGATAAATTAAAAGCAAGGCTTAGGGGATGTATCACAATTTTAATATTTTTGTGGATTAATTTTTAGTTAACTTTGGGTTGGAACACAGTGCTGATAGCAACAGAAAAAGAAACAGAAAATAATAAAGGTCCACCAATCAAGAAGAAAGCAAGAGAAAATAAAGAATGCAATGAAACGTTCCACAGGGGTGGTGATGCTGCTCATAGCGCCTTCAAATTGGCATCTTCTATTATCTGCCTAAACCGTATCAACTCGTAAATGGAAAAATGTCACATACAAACACAAAACAAATGGGGGAAAGAAGCCCAGTAGCTACAAAATTAAGTCATCTGAAGCCAGCCAACAGATGTCTTGAATTCTAACATTTTAGGAAATAGTTGAACTCAAGATGCTTTGCGTAATGTAACATACTGGCAGGCAGCAGTAAGCGCTGTGACAAAACATACAACAGGCAAAGGGACAGAAGGGGGCCAGGAAAGGAGTCTGGGGCTGAGTGCTTGTGAGTAGCCTCTGAAGAAACGATATTGAAAGGCAGAAGCAAGAAATGAGTAGGGACTTCCCTTGTGGTCCAGTGGTTAAGAATCATCTTGCGATGCAGGACGCAGGTTCAATCCTTGGCCAGGAACTAAGACCCCACGTGCTGTGGAGCTACTAAGCCCAAGTGCTGCAGCTCCTGGGCCTGCGAGCCCACTGCTCTGGAGCCCTCGTGCCGCAGCAGAAAATCCCGCACAACGCAAGGAAGATCCTGTGCGCTTCAACAAAGACCCAGTGCAGCCAAATAAACACACTGTCCTAGAAAGAAGTGAGTATATAAATAGCTGGGAAGACAGCCGTCTAGGCCCAAGGGAAAGCAAATGCAAAGGTCCTGTGGTAGGCTAATGCTTCCGTGTCTGGTGGACATTCTGGAGGCCAGGTTTGCAGCAGCAGAGTAAGTGATGGAGTGGGAAAAGCATGAACCGTTCAGCAGGTTTTCTTGGAAGCGGGACAAGTGACTGAATTCCTGGAAGCGTCTGCTTTTTCATTAGCAAAACGGGGACAGTATCACCAGCATGATTCTCTGAGCAATCAAAGAGACTGTGGAGCATGCCTGATAAAGTTCCTGCAAGACAGTGGGCACCCCCAAAATTATAACAGAAAAACAAAATGCAAAAGCTTTAGATTCAGCAAGCCGAGTAGGCAAACCAGTCTCACCATTCAGTTCCTTTGTGCGTGTTTTGTATTTACTCTGTGCCAAGTATGCAGTCACACACCTAGGTTCATGGAAATCTTTGTCCTCAAGAAGCTCTCTCTCTAGTGGAGGTGACAGGCGGATGGTGGCTTGCCGAGCACAGTCAAGTTCGGGGTCCACGTGAGGACTCCAAACTCACCGAGACTCCTCTCTGTTACATGGAATCTCTTTAATTTCTGGACAATCTTGCCAAAGTTACTGTTGTCATAGGAACTGAATTCAGGTCTTAATACAATTTGCGTTGATGGTTTGATGATTTGATTAGCAACATTTTTATTTTCCTATAAGCAATGTGGGTCAGGAGCATCTCCTAATACTGCCTTTCCCTAGGTTTGTCGTGAAATTAGGCAGAAAAGTCAGAGACACTGTAACACGAAGCAGCGAATAAACCAAAGGACATTTGAGAGACAACAGAGAAGTGAGCAGGCGAGAGGCACCCTGTGCAGCAGCGTTTAGCATTCGTGAATTTCTCCAGTGATCGGCCGATGCTCTTAAAAAACAAAAGCACATATTATTGAGGCTAAGCAATGCATTTGGTTCTTTCAAATAGTATTGCCTGGAACACTCAAAGAATGAAAATGTGCTTTGAAAATAAACATTCTCAGAAGGCGTCAGCATAGAAGCCACAGAACATGGCATGGTTCTCCAGTGTATCACCATTGTGGGGATAAGTTGAGGCTACAGAGCGATGTGGCTGATTTCATTTTTTAAATAGCTTATTTACTAACCTACTTACTTGTTTCTGGCTGTGCTGGGGCTTCGTCGCTGCTCAGGTCCTTCTCTGGCTGTGGCGAGCGGAGGCCGCGCTCTAGCTGCCGTGTGTAGGCTGCTGATTGCAGTGGCTTCTCCTGCTGAGCACAGGCTCTTGGGTGAGAAACTTCAGGAGGTGCTGCATGTGGGAACAGCAGTTGTGGCCTCTGGACAGTGGTGCACAGGCTTAGCTGCACGTAGGATCTTCCGTGTCTCCTGCATTGGCCGGGGGATTCCGCACCACTGAGCCCCAGGGAGGCCCAGCATAGCTGATTTTAAACAAGCATCTTGAGACCTGTGCATGAAAGCAAACTGCTGTGCCTGCCAGGATAACCTTTGGGAAGATGGAGCATCTTCCCTTGGCCTCTCATGTACTGCGGTGATGGCATTTGGAGAAGAGAGGGGCTCTCGGCTCAGGGAGAGTTCAACTACCACTCTGAAGTGTATTTTCTGAGAGGAAAAGGGTGTAAATTTTCTAAATTATCAAGGATAATTTTTAAATTTCAAGAACCACTAGTTTAGAAGCTGAGCATCGTCAATGGTGGAATTTTTTTTCTTGGAACATGGATTTGATGTTGGGAAAGATCCAGAAGCTGTTTAGGATCTTGTATGATGAGCTAAATGCTAGGCAGGCATCCCAAACTCCCACGTCCAATGGCACCCTGACCCTCCCAGCCTCACATGTTCCCCATCTCCATAAAGAGGAGACCCATCCACCTGGAGGTTAAGACTCAAAGTTGGAAGCAGGTAGACAGAGCTGTGGGGGTTGAGGCGTGTGTAATCTGAAGATACTCCACCTTAAAAAGTATGCACACGGGTCTTCCTTTCGAAACTGTTACAACGAAAGGCTCGCATGGGTGCACTGCTAAGACCCTCCCTCCCCGCCACCCACCGTACCCTTGGATGTCTCTCCGTAAGGACGGAGCTGAGACTCCATCTCCAGGGCTTCACCACAGTTCAATCTCACCTTTGCCTGGCTATGACTCTGGATACTCTCTCTCTCACTCTCTACCTTGAACATCCGATTCTGCTGTTTCTATTTCACAAATATCCCCAAAGCATGCATTTCTGTCTGCAGTTACTAGCAGGCTTCTTCTTGTCCAAACGATGATCCTTTCCTGTCTGGATATCCATGACGGGCTCCTCACTGGTCTCCTCACGCACACGGTTGTGCTTCATTTCTCTGCAGAGCAACCTGAGTGTCTGCTAGAAAGCATGGACCCGGCTTGGTCCCTCTCTAGCATAAACCTGTGGTCATCTTCCTGTGCGTTAGGAAATCGCCCTTCCCTGCAGTCTAAGCAGGTGCATCCCCAACACTCACCCTCAGCAATACTGTGGCAGGGTCACTGTTTCTGTAGCATTTGTAACAATGTATAATTACATACTTATCTATTTTTTTGCTTGATTACTTGTTTATAGTTTGTCTCTCTATTATGTTGTAAGTGTCAAAATGTCAGGGACCATACTGTTTTATTTGAACACATACTCAGTTGAGCATAGCTCTTCACGTGTAAAAGTGAAAAAGTGAGAGTGCTAGTCACTCAGTTGTGTCCAACTCTTTGCAACCCCATGGATACACCAGGCTCCTCTGTCCATGAAAATCTCCAGGCAAGAATGCTGGGGTGGGTTGCCATTCCCTTCTCCAGGAGATCTTCCTGATCCAGACATGGAACCTGGGTCTCCTGCATCGCAGGCAGGTTCTTGCCCATCTGAGCCACCAGGGAAGCCCCTCACATATAGTAATCGTTCAGTTAAATATGAGCTGACTAAAGAAGGGACTCAATAAGCTGAGTGTGGCCATATTTATAAAATCCAAGGGATGCTGACAAAAAATGAGAGGTTTTCCCAGGTAAATAGTTGAACTGAACTGGGTGAGATGTCAAGAATGATTTGACTGATGATCCTGCTGGAGAGTCCCATGGTCAGAGAAGCCTGGCAGGCTACAGTTCATGGGGTCACAAGAGACAGACCTAACTTAGCAACTGTACCACCACTACCACCCACAACTCAGAGGAAGCGTGCAGTCTTCATGTGTGGCTGCACAGAAGGAAAAAATAATCCATCACACATGCTGGTAGGCAGGTTTTGATGTGTGTTGAAAAGTCAGTTCCATGTCTCATTACTTGAAGGGTTCTGAAAGGGATGCAAAACAGGGAACCTGAGACAGGGCATGTGTGGTGGAATAGCTTGAGAAATCTGTATGCAGGTCAGGAAGCAACAGTTAGAACTAGACATGGAACAACAGATTGGTTCCAAATAGGAAAAGGAGTATGTCAAGGCTGTATATTGTCACCCTGCTTATTTAACTTATATGCAGAGTACATCACAAGAAACACTGGACTGGAAGAAACACAAGCTGGAATCAAGATTGCCAGGAGAAATATCAATAACCTCAGATATGCAGATGACACCACCCTTATGGCAGAAAGTGAAGACGAACTAAAAAGCCTCTTGATGAAAGTGAAAGAGGAGAGTGAAAAAAGTTGGCTTAAAGCTCAGCATTCAGAAAACGAAGATCATGGCATCTGGTCAAATCACTTCATGGGAAATAGATGGGGAAACAGTGGAAATAGTGTCAGACTTTATTTTTGTGGACTCCAAACTCACTGCAGATGGTGATTGCAGCCATGAAATTAAAAGACGCTTACTCCTTGGAAGAAAAGTTATGACCAACCTAGAAAGCATATTCAAAAGCAGAGACATTACTTTGCTGACTAAGGTCCGTCTAGTCAAGGCTATGGTTTTTCCTGTGGTCATGTATGGATGTGAGAGTTGGACTGTGAAGAAGGCTGAGNCAAAATCACTGCAGATGGTGACTGCAGCCATGAAATTAAAAGACGCTTACTCCTTGGAAGAAAAGTTATGACCAACCTGGATAGTATATTCAAAAGCAGAGACATTACTTTGCCAACAAAGGTCCATCTAGTCAAGGCTATGGTTTTTCCTGTGGTCATGTATGGATGTGAAAGTTGGACTGTGAAGAAAGCTGAGTGCCGAAGAATCGATGCTTTTGAACTGTGGTGTTGGAGAAGACTCTTGAGAGTCCCCTGGACTGCAAGGAGATCCAACCAGTCCATTCTGAAGGAGATCAACCCTGGGATTTCTTTGGAAGGAAAGATGTTAAAGCTGAAACTTCAGTACTTTGGCCACCTCATGTGAAGAGCTGACTCATTGGAAAGGACTGATGCTGGGAGGGATTGGGGGCAGGAGGAGAAGGGGACGACCGAGGATGAGATGGCTGGATGGCATCACGCACTCGATAGACGTGAGTCTGAGTGAACTCCGAGAGATGGTAATGAACAGGGAGGCCTGGCGTGCTGCGATTCATGGGGTCGCAAAGAGTCGGACACGACTGAGCGACCGAACTGAACTGAACTGAACTGTTAGAACAGAGAACAGTCGTGCTATTAAGGGTGCCTAACCAACTCTACCTTCTATTTCCAAGGCTATTCCTAACCTTTACCACATTTCCAGACCTCCTGCATTGGACTGTGACTAGCTCTTCTCTACAGAAATCCTGAGTAAAGCAAAGATGCAGTGAGAAATGAACTAATGTCTCTTCTGGTCCTGGGTGGGCCCTTGAATACCGATGTACAACTACTACACCAATACTAAAACACATGCTACCTTCTCCTCTCCTTAAAAAAAAGTTACTAAGAGATATTTTCATTGTTTTCCAATGCAAAGTTGGAATGGATAGAATGTCCTTTAATTGAGATAAATAATTATTTGAAATGCAGCTGTATTCCCTCTTCCTGGCATTCATAAGATGAACTTACTTCTGAATTGTCTCTGGCTTTGTACTGTTTGAAAGTTAAGTCGCTCAGTCATGTCCGACTCTTTGCGACCCCGTGGACTGTAGCCCACTAGGTTTCTCTGTTCATGGGATTCTCCAGGCAAGAATACTGGAGTGGGTTGCCATGCCTAATAAAATATCCCAAGGAGGTTTCCAGGAAGCAGAGAAAATCGTGATGGTAGTTAACCAAACGGAAGACCAATAAACACATCCATGGAAAACTGCTGTATTTAAAGGGCAAGACAATGGCCCCCAAATGAGAAAGAGCTAAAACATTTTGATTTAACAATGCAAGGCCAAAGTCTAAGTTAGACAGCAACAACAAAAATAGACCAGCTTGGAGATGCCGGGGATCGAACCCGGGGCCTCATACATGCGAAGCATGCGCTCTACCACTGAGCTACATCCCCTGGTGAAAACCCGCTGCTGGGTAGGATTCCTGTGCTTTTAAAAGCTCAATGCGTTTTGCACAATTTGGGGTATCTTTTCATTTCCAGCCAGATAGTAACCATCATTGAGGATGAATTACACTTAAAGCCGCTTTCCGAGTCTATCCAAGTAATCCCCTTCGGAGATGCAGTGACAACATGCAACTATATCGTTACTGAGAGCAGAGCCCAGTTTCATTCAGTAGCTTCAGCACAAGCGCTTTCTCTCGCGTTAGTCAAATCGAACCCCATGTGGAAATCACTGGGAGNTACTGAGGGGGTTAATTCCTCATGACAAATACATGATCCTCTTTCAAAATTGGAGGGATGAGTGACGCTATTTAGCGTAGACCACAACAGTTGAAGATTCACAAGCCAACTACTACCATTCAGTGCTTTTTTCATTAGTACTGGCCCTCAGTAAATAGATATGTTTAGATGGAGGTGCCGGGGATTGAACCCGGGGCCTCGTGCATGCTAAGCACGCGCTCTACCACTGAGCTACACCCCCAATGTTTGCAGGGCTGTCTCTTATACACATCTAGATGTGTATAAGAGACATCTTTGGAGCTGCGTCTTTCTACTTGCTCTCGCTTGGAGGAAAAAAGACAAACGACAACCAAACCACAAACAAAACATGTCCAGATTGTTGAAATTGTGAAAATCCTGCCCCAGTCTTTGTCGCCAGAGGCAACGGCTCTCTCCACAGAGACCTTCTAATTCTCCTGAAATCTGAGTGGTTACCTGTGAACTGTGGCTTCATGAAAAATCTTAGATTTAAGAAGCCCCAATTCCCTGTTTCCCCCTTTCCTTTATCCACTGGCCAGCTTCTCGTTCCGCAGGCTACTCCGCGAAAGAATGAACCTGGTCAGTTCGGAGCGCTCATGTGGAACCTAAGAACCTAAGACGGGTAGAAGAAAAAGATGTTTCTCCCCTACCCTACACTACTCTATCATCCTAAATCCTAGATCAAAAATATTGGTGAGCCAGCAGACAATCAGTGAGGGAAAATATATAACGTGCTAAAATAAGCCTTTTATTGTTTAAATCATTGAGATTTTGTGGATGTTTTCTTTAACATCATAATCAAGCCTATATTTAGTGAAACAGGGAAATTATCCCTTTTGTTATATGAATAGCAATTCTATTTTCCCAGTCTGAAATTTGTCATTGACTTTGCTTGTGTACTTTTCCTTGTTTTAGAGGAGGCTTTGCTTTGTTTTGTTTTGCTGTATTATTATCCAAATAGTGCATATTGCAGAAAATTTGGAAAGTAAGAAAAGCATAAATATACTAAAGAAAATTTACCTATGCTCTTACCACTCTTTCAGAAGCTCTCTTGAAATCAAATTTGTCAAATGTTCCTTTAAATAATTTTGGATTTTTGAATTATTATTGAAATAACCTTCCTAAAGTACTTATAAATTTTGTATTAATATGTCTCAAACACCGTTTAGAAGTCATCCTGCTGTAAGCTGCGGGATATTAAATCAAAATTTTTTTGTCCAGGTAACTACCCATATTTGCCATCTTTATTCATAGTGGGAGATTATAACCCACTGTGCTCAGTGTTTACAGATCTAGCAGTCAGAAACAGAGTATTTACTCATAATATTTGAACTGCACAATTTATCTAACAGATAAATCTAACATAGAACTCCTGATGAGAACAGAGTTCCTCATAATGAAAATAGCATTATACCNGAAGAGTTGACTCATTGGAAAAGACTCTGATGCTGGGAGGGATTGGGGACAGGAGGAGAAGGGGACGACCGAGGATGAGATGGCTGGATGGCATCACGGACTCAATGGACGTGAGTCTGAGTGAACTCCGGGAGATGGTGATGAACAGGGAGACCTGGCGTGCTGTGGTTCATGGGGTCGCAAAGAGTCGGACACGACTGAGCGACTGAACTGAACTGAACTGAACTGTGGGGCAGGATGAATGGGTTTTGCAATAAGAACAATGTGCTGTGTTTTTGAATGCTCGTGTGGTGGACCCTGTGATAGGTGCTTTGTCTCATTGTTCCACTGATCCTGGTGAGTGAGCAGTATCATCGTCACCATTTTATAGAGGAGGCTGCTGGGACTTATGTCATTTGAAGACCTGGTCACAGAGCTAGGAGGAGATGGAGCCAGGATTTGACCTGCAGTTCCCCATAAACACTTCCTATAAAGAAATTTACATCCATTCAGTTAGAATATCTGAAGAAATAAAAAGTGTGGTTTATCTTGGCTCCTTTAAATTTTGAAAAGTTCAGGCAGATCTTTCTCCCCAGGGAGGAGAGCACATGTGGCCAATGAACCTAATTTCTAAAGTCTGCACTTGCCCAGTTACCTTTTTGGCAGCTTATTACTAACACAAAAGTATCATGCTCCCCAAAATGCTGCTGCTCTCTGACTTCCAAAGCTGTTAACAAGAAAAGTGCCTGCTATTTTAAGAATGTCTTATAATATTGTCAAGAATTGCCTCCTTCCTCTTCAACATACAATTTTCTCATTATATTCTTTGATTTTTCTGTTTCTTTCAGACTTTCTTTTTTCCTGCTCTTGGAATGACATGTCATTGATGCTGATGGTAATGGAAGCATAAGCAGGTTGTGTCATTGCTTCCCCCAAAAGTACAAAAGGTTAATACTATTAATAAATTCGATATATCCAGTTATACTTCATAAACTCTGTCAGAGGATAAGGGTCATCTTAACTTAAGGTTCTCCAAGTGGCCACATCTCTGTTCATGTCATTGGTCCAAGGAATTCATGGGTTCTAAGCATTTTGAGATTGGATTCTTAAGTGATGGGATCATGATTTGAATTCAGCTTGATTTCTCATTTGGCTATCTGAATGAAGAAACTCAGAAGGCAGCCTGAGAAAAAGACAACAGGAGATCCCTTTTTGTTGTGGAATGCCCATTGCTATCTCTTTTGATAAGGGAACTTATCAAAAGAGAATGGATTTATTATTTTTGTTCAGGTGCAGCAGGTCTCATAGTCAAGAAAGCCTCAAACTAATAGTCTGGCTTATACGGAACGTCAGTTCAATTAACACCTGACGAGCCTCTCCCCAGAGTCTTGTCCCTGTTTCCACTTTACTGAGGGTCCTGACTGAAGACTGAATTTAGGGCTGCGGACTGCGCTGGGTGTTCACCATGACTTCTGCAGTAAGGCTGACAATCCAACCTACCTTCCCCTGGTACATTCCTAATCATTTTAGGGACTGCCTTTGCTCTTCATCAAACACTGGCTGATTACATGAGTCTATTTCTGGGTACTCTGTTCTGTTTCCTTGTGTTTCATTCCATGTGTCTGTTCTTTCACTGATAAGACACCATCTTGATCACCGTAACTTTGTAGTAAGTCTTGAAATTGGGTAGAATGATTCTTCAAGTTTATTTTTCATTGACAGTATTGTGTTGGTTAAACTTCCGTCTTTCTGTATAAACTTTAGAATCAGTTTTTTTTATTATTATTTATAAAATCTGGCTGGGAGTTTGATCGAAATGACGTTGAGTCTATAGATCAGGTTGTAGTGAGACATTTTAGCAATATTGACTCTTCCAGTCCATGAGCTTGGCATGCGTCTTCATTCGTTTAGTTTCTTTGATTTATTTCATCAGAATTTTGTAATGTTTCGCATATACATCCTATTTGTATTTGGTTACATATATCCCTAATATTTCATTTATTTTGTGTGCCATTATAAGTGGTACTGTTTTTATAGTTTTAAATTTCAGTTGTTTATTGTGGATATATGAAAAAGAAATTGACCTTTGTGTATTAACCTTGTAACATGAAACCGTCTGATTCTACAATTATCCATCAGCTCCAGGAGATTTATTTTGTGTGTGTGCATCAATCCTTGCAGATATTCTCCATAGACAGACATGTAATTTATGTATAAAGATAATTTTATTTATTTTCAACATGTATACCTTTTATTTCTTTTCCTTGTCTTATTGTGCTAGCTAGGACTTGCTGTATGACATTGAATAAAAGTGACAAGAGAGGCCAATTTCACTGTGTTCTCAATTTTAGGGGGACAGGCCCAAGTTTTCACCAAAAGTATAATCTTTGCTACAGATGTTTTGTAACTGTTCTTTAATTTGAATTGGAAAGTTGAGACATCTCTTTGCTATCCCTGGTTTGCTGAGAATTTTTGTCGTGAATGGATGTTGGATTTTCTCAAGTGCTTTGACTACATCAATATACTATACATGACTATGTGAGTTTCCTTTTTTAGCCTGATGATGTGACACATTATACTGATTGATTTTCAAATGTTAAGCCAGCCTTATATAACTGTAATAAATCTTACTTGTGGGATTCTTCTCATACATTATTGAATATGATTTGCTAATACTTGTTGAGGATTTTTCGTCTGTGTACATGAAAGATATTGGTCTATAGTTTTCCTTTCTTAAAATTTATTTATCTAGCTTTTATGTTAGGTAATTCTGTTCTCATAGGATGAGGCAGAAAATGTTTGATCTGCTTATATCTTATAGGACGGTTTGTGGGGACTCAATGTCACTTCTTCCTCAAACGCTTGGTGAAGTTTGCTGGCGGAGCCGTCTGCGTCTGGCGCCCCCTCTCCTAGATGCTGTTGGCCTTCTGCTCAGTTAGTGGATGTGCTCACTCAGCTCATTCGTCTCTGCTCCTGTGAGCTTTGGTCACTTGTATCTTTTAAGGACTTGGTCTGTTTCATCTAAATTATCAAATTTGTGGGCAGCTAGTTGTTCATAATAGGAAACCATATTTTTATTGCACTTAATTCTAAGTTCTAGTCAATGTTCTTTCTAGTCTGCATGCATGCCTTTTTGTTTCTTTTGAATTTTTACTTTACTTCAACTAGTCATCCTGAAAAAGAATATGGCACTGACACAGCAATAGAAGATGAAGAAACTACTCAGTAAAAATATTCAGATCCAAAGAGGTGTGCGTTTGNACTGAGCGACTTCACTTTCACTTTTCACTTTCACGCATTGGAGAAGAAAATGGCAACCCACTCCAGTGTTCTTGCCTGGAGAATTCCAGGGATGGCGGAGCCCAATGGGCTGCCGTCTGTGGGGTCGCACAGAGTCGGACACGACTGAAGCGACTTAGCAGCAGCAGGACTTCCCCAGTGGTGCAGAGGTTAGGACTCCAGATTCTTAATGCAGGGGTCATGGATTGAATCCCTATCCCTGGTCAGGGAACTAAGATTCCCCATGCTACATGACATGTCCAAAAAAATAAATGAATGAATGAAAAAGAATTACTGATCATTGGGAAATCAGTCTAGTTTCAATAGAGAAAAAGTTATGGAAGGTTAATGTATCATCTTTTGTCAAAATTCCAAGAATGGTAAACCAAAGTAATGCCATTTTATATATATAATATCTTCATTAATATAAGACATTTGATAATCTCATGGCTTTTTGGAGAAATATGTACTGAATGCTGATTTGGTTACATAACCGTACCCAGAGACTACCTGTTCTTAAATGGGTTGAATTTCCCTTAACCATTGACATCTATGTGGTGGTTCTCATTCTTAGCTGCACATTGGAATCAGTGAGGTAACTCTAGTACCTATGAATCTCACTAATAGACATTGTGGTTTGATTGGGCTGAGATACAATCTGAATAGCAGAGTTTTAATTATACTCAGGTGCTTCTAATGTGCAGCCAACATTGGAAACCAGTGATCTAGGCTGTGCTACAAAACTCTGTAAAAAACTGTATCATATTAAATTGTTACTTGAATGAAATAGCTGAGGATATATTTTTCAAATTTATAATTTTCACACAATTTTTAAAGGATAGATAATATGTTGGTGATAGATTTCAGAAAAACATTCAGATCTCCATATGGAGGATCCTGAATTGGAACCTATAACAGAAAGAGTACATTATCAAAAAAGTTTGCAAAATCCAAATAAAGTCCACAGTTCAGTTAATAATATTGTAACAATATTAATTTCTTAATTTCAATGATTGTGCTATGGGCATGTAAGATGTTAATATTAGGATGGATGAAGTTGGATGAAGGGTGTAGGAAACTCTTTCTGCTATCTTTGCTGTTCTTTTGGCCCAAAGTTTTTAAAAATGAAAATTAAAAAACTATTACAGATGTTTATCCCTTGCAACTACCTGTGTGACTCAAGATTTCTAATATTATGCATACAAAATAAAGTCAAATTTCATCTGATGCTGAAACTGATATGAAAACTGCAACTCTATTCAATAATTTCTGGTTTGGAATTTTATCAAAACAATTTTGGGCTTCCCAGGTGGCTTAATGGTAAAGAATTTGCCTGCCAAGCAGGAGACACAGATTCGATCCCTGGGTCAGGAAGATCCCCTGGAGAAGGAAAGGGCAACCCACTCCAGTATTCTTGCCTGGGAAATCCCATGGACGGAGGAGCCTTGGCAGACTACTGTCCAGGGTTACAAAAGAGTCAGACATGACTTAGTGACTAAACAACAACAAAACAACTTTCAGTTCTCATTGATTAACTTTATAACTAATTTTTTTAAATTGTGAAGTTTCAAAAACTTTTATTAATATAGATCATATTGACAAAAAAGTTTCAAAACAAACTATTGAATTTTAACAATTCAGTTATTCTTAGAAAGTGAAAGTGAAGTCACTCAGTCGTGTCCAACTCTTTGCGACCCCATGGACACCAGGCTCCTCCGTCCATGGGATTTTCTAGGCAAGAGTACTAGAGTGGGTTGCCATTTCCTTCTCCAGGGAATCTTCCTGACCCAGGGATCGAACCCAGGTCTTCCGCATTGTAGACAGACACTTTGCCATCTGAGCCACCAGGGAAGTCCAGTTATTCTTAACTAAGGTCAAAATCAACAAATAGTTGCACAAATAAAATGTTGAGGCTACCTAGGAAGNAACTCTTTGCGACCCCATGGACACCAGGCTCCTCCGTCCATGGGATTTTCTAGGCAAGAGTACTAGAGTGGGTTGCCATTTCCTTCTCCAGGGAATCTTCCTGACCCAGGGATCGAACCCAGGTCTTCCGCATTGTAGACAGACACTTTGCCATCTGAGCCACCAGGGAAGTCCAGTTATTCTTAACTAAGGTCAAAATCAACAAATAGTTGCACAAATAAAATGTTGAGGCTACCTAGGAAGAAAAAATGGTATAGTGATGAGGAATATTTACTCTCAATTCCAATAACCATGTTTAGATCCAAGCTTCTCCATTTTTTAACAGTACAGTGGTTTCCACTGGTTAGAAAACTTGTAATTTTGCAGCAAAAGTGAAAATGAAAGTCATTCAGTTGTGTCCGACTCTTTGCGACCCTGTGGTCTAATTTTACAGATCCTCCCGTAAAGTGGTAAAGTCTCCTCCCTACCATATGAACCCAACCTGGACTGCATGCGTGTGCTCGGTTGCTCAGTCGAGTCCGACTCTTTGCGGCCCCATGGACTGTAAAAACACAGGACACCGTACCTGTAACTTACACAACTGTCCACGTGCACTCAGTCGAGTCCGACTCTTTGCAGTCCTATCAACTGTAGGCTGGCAGGCTCTTCTGCCCATGGAATTTTCCAGGCAAGAATACAGGAGTGGGGTGCCATTTCCTACTTCGGGGGATCTCCCCCGCCCGGGATTGAGCCCTGGTCAGGTTGGCGTGTCGTGGTCTGCAGTAGAATGCAGCAGTCTTTACTGGTCTGAGCCAGATCTGAAGGGATCTTGAGTGTTTTAGTTCTCTTGGACCTTTGCTGCTGCTGTGACAAGTCCAGGCCACTCTGCAAAGAAGCCGAGAGAGAGTGTACAGTAGGATCAGTCATCCTAGTTGAGACTAACCTCAGGTGCATGAGGAAGTACTTCAAAGATAGCCAGATCTGGTCCAGAGCAAGGGAAGTAACCAGCTTGTAGCTATAGACTGCTGAGTGATAATAGTTATTGTTTTAAACCACTGTGTTTTGGGGTAGTTTGTTCACCAGCAGCAACTGATAAAATGCTTCAGAGGCTGCTGTGATGCTAAAATAACATAAAGCATATAATATATATTAGTACATTGTCTGGCATATAGTAATCACTGCATCTTAGCTTCCGTTTTGGTTATTTTAATATGGCTAAAACAATATTTTTTAATAACAGCTTTATTGAGGTTGACATACTATAATTCATGTAGAGTTAAACTCACTGTCTTTAAAGTGTACAGTTCAGTCAGTTTTTAGTATATTCACAAAGTTGCATAAACATTACTACTGTATAATTTTAGAACGTTTTTGTTACCCCAAAAGTACCCACCAGTTGTCAGTCTCCATTCTCCCCTCTCCCAGCTCTGTCAACCAGTAATTGAATGTTTTGTCTCAGTAGATTTGCCTGTTGTGAACATTTCATATCATTAGAAGTATACTACATGTGATCTTTTGTGACAGACTTCATTCCTTTTGTTTAAAGGTTCATCCATGTTGTAACGTGTATCAGAGCTTCACTGCTTTTTATTTACTGAATAATGTTCCACTGAATGACTGCACTACATCTGTTTATCAGTTAATGGACATTTGGATTGTTTCTAGATTTTGATTCACAAAGTTGCATAAACATTACTACTGTATAATTTTAGAACGTTTTTGTTACCCCAAAAGTACCCACCAGTTGTCAGTCTCCATTCTCCCCTCTCCCAGCTCTGTCAACCAGTAATTGAATGTTTTGTCTCAGTAGATTTGCCTGTTGTGAACATTTCATATCATTAGAAGTATACTACATGTGATCTTTTGTGACAGACTTCATTCCTTTTGTTTAAAGGTTCATCCATGTTGTAACGTGTATCAGAGCTTCACTGCTTTTTATTTACTGAATAATGTTCCACTGAATGACTGCACTACATCTGTTTATCAGTTAATGGACATTTGGATTGTTTCTAGATTTTGACTATTGTGAATGATGCACCTGTGAGCATTTCCACACAAATGGTAATGTGTGCAAATGTTTTCATTTCTCTTGGGTATATAACTAGGGGAAGGATTGCTAGGTCATTTGGTAAATCCATGTTAAAACTTTAGAGGAAATGACTAATAGCTTGCCAAAGTGACGGAGCCATTTTACAATCCTAGCAGCAATGTATGAGGATTCCAGTTTTTCTGCATCCTCCTCAATGCTTGTTACTGTCTGTTCTTTTTGATTTTAGCTATCCTTGAGAGTGTGAAGTGGTATCACATTGTATTTTTATTAATTTATTTGAAGTTAAAAGACATTTGCTCCTTGGAAGGAAAGCTATGACAACCTAGACAGTGTATTAAAGAGCAGACATTACTTTGTCAACAAAGGTCCATATAGTCAAAGCTACGGTTTCTCCAGAAGTCATGTGTGGATATGAGAGTTGGACCATAAAGAAGGCTGAGCACTGAAGAATTGATGCTTTTGAACTGTGGTGCTGGAGAAGACTCTTGAGAGTCCCTTGAACTGCAAGGAGATCAAACCAGTCAATCCTAAAGGAAATCAGCCCTGATATTCATTGGAAGGACTGATGCTGAAGCGCCAATACTTTGGCCATCTGATGCAAAGAACTGACTCTTTGGAAAAAAGTCTGATGCTAGGAAAAATTGAGGGCAGGAGGAGAAAGGGGCAACAGAGGATGAGATGTTTGCATGGCATCATCAACTCAAGGCACATGAATTTGAGCAGATTCCGGGAGATAGTGAAGGACAGGGTAGCCTGGCGTTGCAAAGAGTCCAACACGACTGAACAACAACAAAATTTATTTGGCTGCATTGGTTCTTAGTCACATGGAATCTTTTGTTGTAGCACATGGACTCTCGAGTAGTGGTGCACAGGCTTAGTTGCTCCGAGCCATGTAGGATTTTAGTGCCCTGACCAGGGATAGAACCCATGCTCCCTGCATTGCAAGGTGGATTTTTACCCACTGGACCAGGGAAGTCCTATATCACATTGTGTTTCTGATTTGCATTTTCCTAGTGGTGTTGAGGCAATGGCACCCCACTCCAGTACTCTTGCCTGGAAAATCACATGGACGGAGGAGCCTGGTGGGCTGCAGTCCATGGGGTCGCTAAGAGTCAGACACGGCTGAGTGACTTCACTTTCACTTTTCACTTTCATGCATTGGAAAAGGAAATGGCAACCCACCCCAGTGTTCTTGCCTGGAGAATCCCAGGGACGGGGGAGCCTGGTGGGCTGCCGCCTATGGGGTCTCACAGAGTCGGAAACGACTGAAGCAGCTTAGCAGCAGCAGCAGTGGTGTTGAGAGTCCTTTCATGTGCTTAATGGTCATTGTATATCATCTTTGGAGAAACATCTGTTTAAGTTCTTGGACCATTTTTGAGTTATGTTTTCTTTTTATTGCTCAGTTGTTTGTATAGGGATATGCAGATATATAATCAGATATATTATATCTTTATCAGATACATAATTTGCAAATCTTTTCTGACGTTCTGTGGGTTTTTTACTTCCTTTGTTTTGTTGTGTTTTGTTTGTTTCTTTACTTTTCTTTTTTTTGGCAGGGGGTGGGGGACGGCTAATTTTTTTTGCTGATTCCCCCACCAGAGCTCAAACCTGGCTTTGGCTATGAAAGCACTTATTCCTAACCACTGACTGCCAAGTAATTATCTTCTTGATAGTATCCTTTGAAGCAGAACTTTTTAATTTTGATGAACTCCAAGTACCTATTTTTATTTTTGTTATTTGAGCTTCTGGCATCATTAAAAAATCATTGCATAATCCAAAGTCCCAGAGATTTACTCTTGTATTCTTAGAAGAAAATAGTTTTATAGTTTTAGTGCTTCCATTTAGGTCTATAATTTTTGTCTGTGATGTGAGGTAAGGGTCATAATTTCATTCTTTTACATGTGAATATTCTGCTGCCCCACCATTTCTTGACTGTTCTTGCTCCCATTGCATTTTCTTGGCACTCATGTCAAATATCAGCTGACTGTGGTGTAAGAGTTTTATTACTGAATGCTCAACTCTGTTCCATTTATCTGTAGGCATATAGGTGAGACATAAGATCTATAGGCATATGCTCATACCATAACTTTTGAAATCAGGAATGTAAGCCCTCCAACTTTTTTTTTTCAAGGTTTTATAGGCTATTCTGAGTTCATTGCATTTTCATATGAATTTTGAGATCAGCTTGACAATTTCCATTAAAAAGGCTGCTGGGATTTTGCTAGATAATAATATTTGTTTTATAACCACTGGTGGCTCAGATGGTAAAGAATCTGCCTGCAGTGCAGGAGACCCAGGTTCGATCCCTGGGTCAGGAAGATCCCCTGAAGAAGAAAAAGGCAACCCTCGCCCGTATGCTTGCCTAGAAAATCCCACGGACAGAGGAACCTGGCAGGCTACAGTCCCGAGGGTCAGAAAGAGTCGGACACGCCTAAGTGACTAACACGAGGACTTAGGATTATTTGTTTAATAAAGAAAGAACTGATGATACTGGCGAGCTGTGTTCTCAGTGAAACAATGGTGTTACAGAATAACAAAGTAGTTACTCTTGAAAATATAAAATCTAGAAACAGTAGATGATAGCTGAAGAGTATTGGTGAGTAATGTAAAGGACTTGTATGATAATTGCTTTGAGAAACTGAAAACATTTACCCAGGAAAAAATAAAATAGGGGACATAACTACCTTCGATTTATTGTGTGAAAAGTGGCTTGTAAAACCAAATAGAAAGACCGGGATAGTGGATTGAAAGCTACAAGGAGACATTTTACCTCAGATTGTGAAAGAACTTTCCATAAAAGCTAAAAACCATATGGACTGCTTAGTGCGTTCCCCATCGGTGGAAATGTTCAGGCACTTGACAATTGACAGTATAGTATGCGCAGTGGCTAATGGGAAAGAACAGACCCACACATGGATATGAGTGTGAGAACTGCCACTTCTAGGCTGTATACCTTCAGGCAAGTCAGTCTACCCATCCGTGTTTTCATGTGTGCTTAATAGTATCTACTTCATAGGTGTGTTGTCAGACAGTGCCTATAAATTGCTTAATACAGTGCCTGTTTCTGGGAAAAAAGCAAAACTGATAAGAAGATCATTGTAGTATTAATTCGGTTCTGAATGAGCTCTGTATGAAGTAGATCACCTTAACCTTAAGAATTTATGATTCTCTTTACACAAAAACCTGTAAACAAATGTTTAATTGCAGTTTATTCGTAATAGCCAAAACCTGGACCTTCAGTGGATGAATAAACAGTTTATAAATAAACATTCATACCATGGAATAGTACTCAGGATTAAGAGAACAAACTGCTGGGGCATAAGTTTGATCCCTGGTCAGGGAGTTAAGATACCAAATGCTGCACTAGATCCCACAAGCTGTGTAGCATGGCCAAAAAAAAGTTTTTAAAATAGAAGAAACTATTGATACATGTAACACACAGCCCAGATGAATCTCCAGAAAATTATGGTGACTGGAAAAAGCTGATAGTAAAAGGTTGCATATAGTATGATTTCATTTATGTAACATTCTCCAAAGGACAAAATTATAAAAATGAAACAGATTAGTTGTTGTCATGGTTAAGGAAAGGGAAGTGCAGGAGGCTATATAAGGACTACCTGAGGGATCCTTAAAGTGATGGAAATGTTTCGTGTTTTGACTGTGTTAATGTCAGTATCTTGGTACTATATTGTACTATAGTTTTGCAAGATGTTACCATTGGAAGAAACTGGGTAAAGGATACATTGTTGTTGTGTTAGATGCTCAGTCCAGTCCTACTCTTTGGGACCTCCTGAACTGTAGCCTGCAGGGCTCCTCTGTCCATGGAATTTCCCAGGCAAGAATATTGGAGTGGGTTGCCATTCCTTTCTCCAGGGGATCTTCCTGATCCAGTGATCGAACCTGGGTCTAACGGATTGCAGGCAGATTCTTTACCATCTGAGCCACAAGGATACGTGGAATATGTGTTACTTATTTCAACTGCATGTGAATCTACGAATGTCTCGATGATAAATGCTTAATTAAAAAAATTTTTGTGACCACTGAAGTGTTAGTACATAATCTTTGGGATAGCTTTGTAAGTTTGGTACAGGCTTTTTCTGATTACATTTTCAGTATACATTTGGCCTATGTGAGAATACTTTTTTGTTTTTAAAAAGAGGGTCCTAACACTATCCAAAAAGTTTCATCAAAAGAGTGACAGAACTTTCTTCAATACAGTAGTGAGTAAACGTTCCTTCCAAGTATACCTGAAAAAGCTCCAAGTGGTTTAAAGACTTTGGAATTATTTATCTCTGGGATTTGTTTGTTTTATCCACACCTTAAACAAAGGATGACTGGGGCTGGAAGGAAGACTCTTGCGCGTTAGAATAGTAGAAATAGACAATGGGTAGAGTCTCAGAACAATGGCAGTGGAGCTATATTAGAGGCGTATCTTAATGATATCATTGAGAAATTTTTCTATCATCTTTACTTCCTAGAAAACTTGCGGTAATTATTTATCTTTAATTTTAACCTTCAGTCTTCTTACGGTTTTGGTTTTTTTTCTACTTTTTATTGTGGTAATATGTATATAAAATAAAATTTACATTACAACCATTTTTTTCATCATAACCATTTTTAAGTGTACAGTTCCATCCTATTTTACATTCACATTATTGTGCAGCCGTCACACCCTTCATCTCCATAACTCTTTTCTTCGTATACCATGAGGAAACCAGTCCTTTATCTGCTTTCCAATAACAATGTGATTAACTGCAAATCAGCACTCAAAGAATATCAAAAAACTGAAAGGAGAAATCTTTACTCAATTTTTTCGTAGTATTAGTGGCTTTGAGCCTTTTTTTTTTTTAAGTGCCCTGATTTGTATATATCTTGGAATATAGATTCAAGGGATTAGATCTGATAGAGTGCCTGAAGAACTATGGACGGAGGTTTGTAACATTGCATAGGAAGCAGTGATCAAAACCATCCCCAAGGGGAAAAAAAATGCAAAAAGGCAAAATAGTTGTCTGAGGAGGCCTTACAAATAGCTGAGAAAAGAAGAGAAGCTAAAAGCAAAGGAGAAAAGGAGAGATATACCCATTTGAATGCAGAGTTTCAAAGAATAGCAAGGAGAGATAAGAAAGCCTTAATAAGTAATCAGTGCAAAGAAATAGAGGAAAGCAATAGAATGGGAAAGACCTCTTCAAGAAAATTAGAGATACCAAAGGAACATTTCATGCAAAGATGGGCACAATAAAGGACAGATACGGTATGGATCTAACAGAAGCAGAAGATACTAAGTAGAGGTGGCAAGAATATACAGAAGAACTATATATATTTAAAAAAAAAGATCTCAATGACCCAGATAACCACCATGGTGTGATCACTAGAGCCAGACATCCTGGAATGTGAAGTCAAGTGGGCTTTAGAAAGCATCACTATGAACAAAGCTAGTGGAGGTGATGGAATTCCAGCTGAGCTAATTCAGATCCTAAAAGCTGTTAAAGTGCTGCACTCCATATGCCAGCAAATTTGGAAAACTCAGCAGTAGCCACAGGACTGAAAAAGGTCAAGTTTCATTCCAGCCCCACAGAAGGGCAATGCCAAAGGATGTTCAAACTACTGCACAATTGCAGTCATCTCACATGGAGAAGGCAATGGCAACCCACTCCAGTACCCTTGCCTGGAAAATCCCATGGATGGAGGAGCCTAGTGGACTGCAGTCCATGGGGTCGCAAAGAGTCGGACATGACTGAGCGACTTCCCTTTCACTTTTCACTTTCATGCATTGAAGAAGGAAATGGCAACCCACCCCAGTGTTCTTGCCTGGAGAATCCCAGGGATGGGGGAGCCTGGTGGGCTGCTGTCTATGGGGTCACACAGAGTCAGACACGACTGAAGCGACTTAGCAGCAGCAGCGGCAGCACTTGCTATCAAAGTAATGCTCAAAATTCCCCAAAGTTGGCTTCAGCAATATGTGAACCGAGAATTTCCAGATATTCAAGCTGGATTTAGAAAAGGCAGAGGAACCAGAGATCAAATAGAAAAAGCAAGAGAACTCCAGAAAAGTATCTGTTTTCTTATTCATTGACTACACTAAAGCCTTTGACTGTGTGGATCACAACAAACTGTGGAAAATTCTTGAAGAGATGGGAATACCACAGCACCATACCTGCCTCCTGGGAAACCTATATGCAGATCAGGAAGCAACAGTTAGAACAGGACATGGAACAACTAGCTGGTTCCAAATTGGGCAAGGAGTATGTTAAGGCTGTGTATTGTCACCCTGCTTGTTTAACTTGTATGCCAGTACATCATGTGAAATGCTGGGCTGGATAAAGCACAAGCTGAAATCAAGATTGCCAGGAGAAATGTCAATAACCTCAGATATACAGATGACACCACCCTTATGGCAGAAAGCGAAGAGGAACTAAAGAGCATGTTGTTAAAAGTGAAAGAGGAGAGTGAAATAGTTAGCTTAAAACTCAACATTCAGAAAATGAAGATCATGGCAAATAGATGGGGAAACAGTGGAAACAGTGAGAGACTTTATTTTCTTGAGCTCCAGAATCACTGCAGATGGTAACTGCTGCCATGAAATTAAGACACTTGCTCCTTGGAAGAAAAGGTATGACCAAGCTAGAGAGCATATTAAAAAGCAGAGACATTACTTTGCCAACAAAGGTCCGTCTAGTCAAGGCTATGGGTTTTCCAGTAGCCATATATGGATGTGGGAGTTGGACTATAAAGAAAGCTGAGCACCAAAGAATTAATGCTTTTGAACTGTGGTGTTGGAGAAGACTCTTGAGAGTCCCTTGGACTGCAAGGAGATCCAACCAGTCAATCTTACAGGAAATCAGTTGGGACGAAAGAGGATGAGATGGTTGGATGGCATAGCCACCTCGATAGACATGAGTGTGAGCAAGCTCTGGGAGTTAGTGATGGACAGGGAAGCCTGGTGTGCTGCAGTCCAGGGAGTCGCAAAGAGTCAGACACGAATGACTGAGCTGAACTGGAATGTGAATGAGCGCATATTCTATTCTTTCTGCTTTCAGTCGGCCTGTCAGTTTGATTTTTGTTTGTTTGTTTGTTTTTATTTCAAGGTATTTTATAAGACTTGGAAAATGTGGTTTAGTCTTGATTGTCTGCTTTGAGATTATGCTTTTGAGATTCATCCTCCTTTTTTCCTTAAAATATCTTCTCTCATTCTTATATAAGCCGTGTGTGTGTGTGTGTGTGTATGTGTGTGTGTGTGTGTGTCCTTTACCTTTAAAAGCAGTAGAAAAATATTGAAGGGTTTTAAGAGCAAGATTTCAGTGAAAAGGATAGATTGGAGAAGTTCAAGGATGGAGGCTGGTAAGATACAAGATGACTGTGTACAAAATGGAAAGCTGGTCACATTTTCCTGACCAGCATTTCCCATAATTTCTAAAACATAGCCAGAGTAGTGGCCTCAGTGACCACAGGCGTACAGGGAGAAAGTACTACCCTCAGGATTATGTCACCACTCTTTGTAGGACCCGACCTCCCTGCAGAGCTGCTGCCCACAGATGTCTCACATTAGTGGTGGTACCAGGGCCCTTTGAGAAGATACAGGGAGCAAGGTTGAGTAGGCTAGATACTGTTGGTGTGACACTGGGTCATAAGTAGTTTGGGAATTGGAAAAGTTGAGGTTGGGTGGAGGGCTTAGAGTTGGAAATCAGCTGACCTGGAGGGTTGGAATTGGTATGGAGGTTGGTTGTCACAGATGGAGGCAGGGAGTTGAGGTGATTGAAATATAGGAATGGCATGAGAACTGAAGTTAAGAAAATCGAGCTGGTCAGAGATGGTGGTGTTGGGTGCCAGGTGATGGTTGTATCAGGTGGAAATTGACGCTGGGTGGTTTTGGGCACTGGGTTGTTGTGTTGCTGGTTGCCAGAAGTACCCCCAGGTTCTGTGATTCCTTAGAAGGACTCAGAGGTCAGCATATAGTTGTACTTACAGCTATGACTTGCAAAAAGATACAGAGCAAAATCAGTACAGGAAAAAAGGTACATTGGGAAAAATCTGAAGGAAACCAGGTATAAATTTCCAGGAGTCCTTTCCCAGTAGAATAGTGTAAGACACACTTGATTCCTTCAGCAAAAAGTCGACAATACATGAAATGTTGCCACCCAGGGAAACTATCAACAGTCTCAGTGCCCAGGGTTTTTAATTGGGGTGGGTCATGTAGTTGTTTGCTGCCTAGCATGGACTAAAATTCCACATTCCAGAAGGAAAGCAAGTGTTTAACATAAACTATGTTGTTTGGGTAAATAGTTTAGGTACAGTGAGTCACTCTTACCCATTCTGGGAGTGATGGGAACTCTCCCCAAATTGAAGTTCAGAGACACCAGCTAAGGGGCAGCCTTGCCAGCGGGATCCCAGTGTGGGCCTTGCTCTTTGAGTTCTTTCCTGCACAGTTGGATTAGGTAACATGTGCTGGTGGTGGTGGTGGTGAGCAGCAATGGAAACACTGAGGGCAGCGCTAAGGAGAATGGGGAGCAGAGGGTCCCTCAACTCTGCCTGGGGCCCAGCAGAATTCATCCTCAGGCCTGGGCATATGCTTATTCCACAGCAGCAGCCCTTCCACTCACACCCAGGAGAATGTAATCAATCGTATTTTGTGGAGTTCCAAGGGTTCTGAGACCAAGTAAATTTGGATTAAAAAGATTTGGGGACTTCCCCGGTGACCCAGTGGTTAAGAGTCCACCCTCCAACGCAGGGGGTGCAGGTTTGATCCTTGGTGGAGGAACTCGGCAACTAAGCCCACAGGCTGCAGCTGTCAAGCCCACAGGCTGCAGCTGTCAAGCCCACACACTCCCGTGCTCCACATCAAGAGAACCCCCTTGGGCCACAAACAGAGAAAGCCTGCACACCACAACGAAGACCCAGGGCATCTTAGGGGGAAAAAATTCTGCTATTTTTTTTGGTTTGGTTTAGTCACTGAGTCATATCCAACTCTTTGCAGGCTTGTGGACTGTAGCTCACCAGGTTCCTCTGTCCATGGGATTCTCCAGGCAAGAATACTGGAGTGGGTTGCCATTTCCTTATACATGGGACCTTTCCAACCCAGGAATCCAAACCACATCTCCTGCATTGGCAGGCAAGTTCTTTACCACTNGCAGGCTTGTGGACTGTAGCTCACCAGGTTCCTCTGTCCATGGGATTCTCCAGGCAAGAATACTGGAGTGGGTTGCCATTTCCTTATACATGGGACCTTTCCAACCCAGGAATCCAAACCACATCTCCTGCATTGGCAGGCAAGTTCTTTACCACTGAACCACCACAGAAGCCCCTCCTCTTTACTATAGTTTTCCCCAAAGCTTTTATATATGCACATATATGCATATATTACAATTATTCAAGAAATGAATAACTGTATAGCATTCTCAAGTTTCTTTGGCCACAGAACATTGATGCATTTCATGACTAGTTTAACCAAACTCATTTTGTGAACCTGCTGCTCTAGAACTTTTGGTTTTGAAACACAGCAAAGGAGCCTGGAATCCCACATGTAAACAGGAGGCAGGCCAGTAGAGACCATGCCAGTCTTGTTCACCACTGAATGCTCTGTATGATGTGGGCATGTAGAAGCGCATCACACATTTTGGAATGACTGAATTAAGGCATGCTTTGGCATCTTTACTAAAAAGTTAACTTTTCTACACTGCCCAGACAAGGATCCATACAGCATTGTTCAGGATTCCCATTTTAATTTAAAGGAAAGCTTTCACAATGTCCAGAGTCCTTTATGTCCTGCAGATGAAGCGGGTGGGTGTCCTTAAATTTCTTGCAGCTGGTACCCACTCTTGACTTCCAAATGAAACAGTACATCTACAAAAGGAAAAACGACGGCATCTACATCATAAATCTAAAAACCTGGGAGGAACTTCTGTTGGCAGGCCGTGCCCTTGTTGCCATTGAAAGTCCAGCTGATGTGAGTGTCCTGTCCTCCAGGAAGCTGTGCTGAAGTTTGGTACTGCTCCTAGAGCCACTTGTATTGCTGGCCGCTTCTCTCCTGGAACCTCACTAACCAGATCCGGGCAGCCTTCCAGGAGCCGCAATTTCTGGTGGTTACAGCTGCTCACAGAGACCTCTTAGGTTCACCTGCCCACCATTGCCCTGTGTAACACAGACTCTGTGCAGAGAGAAGAGAGTGAATGTCATCCCATAAGAGTGTTGTCATCTCATGCAACAAGAAAGCTGACTTGGTGGGTCTGATGTGGTGGATACTCACCTGGGGAAGTTCTGCGCATGCCTGGCACCATCTCCTGTGAACACCGATGGGAGGTCATGGCTGATCTCTACTTCTACAGAGATCCTGAAGAGATTGAAAAAGAAGCAGGCAGCAGCTGAGAAGGTTGTGACCAAGGAGGAATTTTACAGTGACTAGACCCATTCGGCTCCTAAGTTCTTTGCTGCTTGACCTGAGGCGGCAGACTAGTCTGCAGGCGTGCAGGTGCCATCGGTACCTATTCGGCCGTTCCCTGCTGCAACCTGGAGTGCTGAGCCTGCCACTGAAGACTGCTGTGCAGCTCCCACTGCTCAGCCCCTGAAGATGAGGGAGCGGCCACTGAGTAGTCTTAAGCTGTTCTTCCACAAGCTAAAGTGGAAAGAGGTTGATGGAAAATAAACTGTTTCTAGAAGAGAAAAACTTGAAAACTAAACGGAAATAAAACTCATAGGAGTTTATGTCATCTCTTAACTGTACTACAAGCTCTTTTGGGTCAGAGACCATAACAGCTTTGTTCACCATCTTTTTAACAGGCCCTGGCATATAACAGGTACTGTGTAGCTGTTGAATAAATGAGTTCAACTTTATTATCTACTAGTGAGAAAGAAATGGCAACCCACTCCAGTACTCTTGCCTGGAAAATCCCACAGATGAAGAAGCCTGGTAGGCTACACTCCGTGGGATCGCAAAGAGTCGGACATGACTGAGCGACTTCACTTTACTTTTTAGTGAATATTGAAAGTTACATTTAAGTATTTTAAACAGTTTTTTACTTCATATGATTAAGGTTTTTCTGTTAAATACTTCAGCATATAAAAATGAATAAACATAACACAAATGGCGTAAAAATAAGCAAATGCTCGTATATTCAAATCCAGCATTTGAAGTAGATCATTATAATTTTCTTTGTGTCAGTTCAGTCGCTCAGTCGTGTCCGACTCTTTGCGAGCCCATGAACCGCAGCACGCCAGGGCTCCCTGTCCATCACCAACTCCTGGACTCCACCCAAACCCATGTCCATCGAGTCGGTGATGCCGTCCAACCATCTCATCCCCTGTCGTCCCCTTCTCCTCCTGCCCTTCAATCTTTCCCAGCATCAGGGTCTTTTCCAGTGAGTCAGCTCTTTGCATGAGGTGGCCAAAGTATTGGAGCTTCAGCTTCAGCATCAGTCCTTCCAATGAATATTCAGGACTGGTCCTCCTTTAGGATGGACTGGGTGGATCTCTGTGCCCTTCCCCAATCTTGTCCCTTTATCTCTTCCCTAAGAGGAAATACTATTCTAAATATGTGTTTATCATGCTCCTTCTCTTTCAGTTTTACTACATATATGTGTATTCCCCAAATAGGATTTATGTTTTCGAGCTTCATATGAATTATATCATGTTATATATTACAGTTTGCCCTCAGTTTTGAGATCCGTCTATGCCATACATGTAACTGCAGTTTATTTTTGTATGGTATTCCATTGTATGACTGTATCTCTTTATACACTCTATTGTATCAGTGGACATTTGTGCTTTTTACAGTTTTTGATTATTCATATTCTACTACTATAAACATTGTAGTACATATTTTTCAGTGTACCTGTAGATGCGTTTTTCTAAAATAAATACAGATTAGAATACCTGGGCCATAGTTATGTACATTTTCAACTTTACAGATAATTTCAAATTTGTTTTCTAAGATATTTGTATTTATAATTCCATTGACAGTATAGGAAAGTTCCCAAAGTTCCCAGTGCTCTAGCATTTGCTGTTGTCTTTTTTATTTTTCTCATATGATGATTGTGGAAATCTCTTTGTCGTGGTTTTAATTTCTATTTCCCTGATTTGTCATCAGGGTGAAATATTTTCATGGATTTACTAGCCATTTGTATTCCCTTTTCTGTGAAATGTCTATTCATGTCCTCTGTTCATTTTTAAATCAGTGTCTAGGCATTCTTTATTCTAGATACTAACCCATTGTGCAGATATCTTTTCCCAGCTGTGGCTTACCTTTTCACTTTTTTTTTTTTTTAAAGCACAGGGATAATGCTGAAAGGAATGACAAGGCTTGTCTCCAGGGTCCATAAGGTGAGTCCTAACTGACCTAAGTGCTTTGTGCAAACTGTCTTTAGGTGGATTTCCTTTCTAAATTGATTGTATCCAGAATAAAATGCTCTGGTGAACTTGAGCTGACTGACCACTCAAAAAAAAAAAACATTCACCATTCCTTTTCTCTGCCATACACATCACTCCTCACTGCCCTAAAAATCCAGTAACAGGTCTTAGTAGAATAGTTGTCCTTGGAATTTTACCCTGTCATAGGAGAATTAACATTTTTCAGTAGATAAATAAGTTTAAGCACCGTTATCTTTATTAACTTTTATTATTCTCTAGTTGAGTTCTCATCCCTTAATGAAGTACTGAAAAAAGTTGCTAATTTCTGATAGTTGATTATCAGTCATATGTAAGAAAGACAATTCTGTTACTTTACTTCATTCTCTCATCTAATTAGCAAATAATTTTTCAGCACATTCCATGAGGCAGATGCTGGGGATTCTAAGATGACTTTTGTGCCGGACACTGTCCTAAGTGCTTTGTTTCTCTTAATCTTCACGATCAACCCATAAGGTAGATAATATCTTTGTTTCACAGATGCAGAAATTGAGGATTAGAAAGGCTAAGTAACTTGCCTGAGGTAACATGGTGTGAAGTTGTCGAGCCCAAACTAGATAGCAAGTCTGTCTGACTTAGAAGGCTATGACCTTAACCACTCTGCTGTATTGCATTTTATGGCCCATGTTTTTCTTTCAGACCTCAAAGTCCAGTAGCAGAATCATGATTAAATGATTTTGTCCTAGTATGGTGAGATTAGTAGGGTCCAGAGGAAACCCTAAAGAGCTAAATCCTGAAGGAGGAGCACTGAGTGGAAGGCCGTAGTCACTCCCATCTGACCATTTAACTGCAGATTAGATCTCCTTAAAAATGAGTCCTTCCTCTTATGGGAGTGTCTTTTCCCCAGAGATTCATGACAAACCTGTGTGCATACAATAACCCATTTTTATAAAACAAAATGAAAATGAAAGGAAATATCAACAAATGAATGGACTCTGGCCCCAGCTAATTATATTAAAAGGCTACAATTTATTCTTCCTAGTAGCAGACAAGAAAGTCTTGAGTCCAAACTGCAGAGGAATGTCAGTGAGAAAATTGTATGCTTTCTGTAGATGGAGTTAGAGGAACCTTTATTGGTTCATGAATGCTGCTCTTTCAAGAACTGCATGATTTTCATTCTGGAACAGTGCAGAGGCAGCTGTACATATGATTGTTTGCCTTGGAAACGAGAGACTAGCTGGGTGATGCCATGTATCACACTAAGAAGGAAGGAGTCCATTTTGTTAGCTTTTAATTTGCTGCAAAAAGACACTTAACTAAAATGTCATAGGTTTCTTGTAGAAATAGCACCACCCAGTGGTCTTTGAATATAATTTCCAATTTGAATGCTACTTTATTTGGAGACATGTTTTCTCTGCAGTAGAACTGAAAAAATTTTATCAGTAGTAAGGTGCATTGTTCGGATGCTGTGTTGAGGTAACAGGCCTTGAATTCTCATTGGCTTAACTCAGCACATGATATTGGTTTTGTGTACTTTTTGTGTGTTTTGTGTCTGTGCTTTGTTTTGCCATTGCTGTATTTCCGAAATGATTAACAGGCAGGGAATTCCCTGACTGTCCAGTGGTTAGGGCTCCAAACTTCCACTGCAGGAGGCACAGGTTCAATCCCTGGTTGGGGAACTAAGATTCCACATGTTCTGCGCTGCAGCCAAAAAATAAAAATTGGTTTATAAGCAGATACGGGGGCTTCCCTGGTGGCTCAGATGGTAAAGAATCTGTTCTCAATGTGGGAGACCTGGGTACAGTCCCTGGGTCGGGAAGATCCCCTGGAGTAGGAAATGGCAACCCACCCAGTATGCTTGCCTGGAGAATTCCGTGGACAGAGGAGCCTGGCAGGCTATGTTAATGAGATTGCAGAGTTGGACATGACTGAGCGACTGAACTGAACTGATCTCACATTGTAGATTTAAGTTTACCACAGCAGAAGAAAAGGAATTCTTAGCTGCCTGACTAGAAGTGACCCAAGGTATTTCCGCTTAGAGCTTATTAGCAGAACTAATAATGTGGCCCCAATCTATCTGCAAAGGAGGCTGGGAGATTAGCGTATTTAGATATGTGATAAACATTGCTGTCTCTGCATCCTCAAAGTTGCAGCAACTGTATTACTTTACCCTATTACTGTATATTTGGTTGGCCAAAAAATTTCCGCAAGATGTTATGGAAAAACCTGAACGAACCTTTTGGCCAGCTCATGTATGCCGATTCTGGTTCGGAGGTTTCTATGTGCAGTTCACCAAGTTGTGGTGCAGTGCAGTTTACTCTCACATAGCTTGATGCTTTATGTACTCCCCCATCACACGTCTCTGGGAAAGATTTTTATTCCAGGGCGTGAGCATGAAGCATTTGTGGTGCATTAGGTACTCGGAGAAGTAGATACAAAGATGTACAATACCTGATCCCTTCTCTTCCAAGTGTGTATGGCCTAAAATGGAAGACAAACTTGATAAAGATGAAGATTTTGGAGTCAGACAGACTTGGGTTTGGATTCTGGTTTCAACACCTACCAACTCAATGACTTTAGACAAAATTATCTTAACTTCCCTGAACCATAATAAAACCTTCCCTCATAATAAAATAGTATAATACTCTACCTATCTTCTAGGATTCTTGGCTCAAAAATAATGTGTATCTGTGTTGCCTAGCATTTTTTAGGTACTCAGTTAATGAAAACCATGAATGTCGTTCCAGGCAGAGTAAAAATGCATGCAGTACACAGACAGTGCCGTCAGTGAGAGGGAACGGTAATTGCTTCTGCCTGGAGGTGTCTGGCAAGTCTTCACAAAGGATGTGACATTTGAGATGAGTCTTCAAGGATGAGAAAGATTTAAATAGGGAGAGAAGGAAGTTGAAGTAGAATGAGCAGAATTGTAAAGGCATAAAAGTGAATAACATGTTTTAACATAGTTGGCTGGCTAGAGTATAGAGTTTATAAAGGGGTGGGACTAGAAAGGTAGGTTGAACTTAGAGCAGTCGCCTTAATTATCATGTTAAGACCTTTGAGACTTATTTTAACATAAATAAAGAATCATCCCAACTTTTTGATTAGCTTAAGGTAAAACCTGTTTGGGAGGACAAATCTTTTGGACTGTGAAAGATTGAAAGATACTAGTTAAAAAGCTGTTACGGAGTTAAAGGTCATATAAATGGATAAAAGTGTTACAAAAGGTAGTATAAAAATAACATACATTTTTTACACTCATGCAGCTGCTTAGTGAGACTAGATATAAATACAGGCAGCTTTCATATTACCTATTGACCTAGCAAACAACTCCCTTACTATAACCATCTCTCACACCCCTGTCCTCCTGACTCTGCTGGATCCATACTCATTAAATGTTTCTCTTGTAACTAGCATCTCTTTACTTATAAACAAGGCCTGTTATCCTGACTCAGCTTAATAGTTCTCCAGTTAACTTTTTCTTAGATTTATCTCCTGAAATCGTATCCTCTTCCCCCAGCCTTCCCCAAGTTTTGAGGTTTCCGTGTGCAGTTCACCAACTTGCCTGTTTAGAACAGTTTATTTTCACTTAGCTGGATGCTTTACACACGCCCTCATTACTTGTCCTTAATGAAAGCTTCTTTATTTCAGGGCAGAGCTAGCCAGCACATTGTTGCAGGACCTGTAATTATACCTGACAAATAGGAACACTGCACTAATCCCCTAATAACTGAAGTGACTAGGATTGCTAGACAGCTGGGAATTGTACAGGACTGGCCACCATTCACCACTTTGGGCAAGAGCATTAAAAGAAGTTTCCTGAGTCTAGTTGTTAATGGCTGAGTTGTGCTCCTGAACAGTCTCTAGTGGAACTGTTTCCATGTGGGACAGCACCCAGACATAGCAACACCAGCTGGAACAGATTCAGAGTATGAATAATGTGATTGGACTTAGAGAATTATAAATAATAACAAGGTTCTGTTTTATATAAAACTAAAGTGCATGTTAGTAATATTTTCCCCTGTTGCACATCTGGCTTTAAACCTCAGTGTTGTAGCAAGCACAGAAAGCCTAATAATTTAAAACTAAAATGGTCTCTTTTATAGTTGGACCCTGGACGTTTTTTGCGCTTAGAGACCCAGGCACCCCAATGCCTTGTTGCTCACTTGGATAACCAGGTTCCAACTGAGAGTCCCAGAGCTGTTTCCCGCACTCTTGAGAACGATCCGGTGAGTTGCTAATGTGCATGTGGATTTTTTTCAGGGCTTATAATTTGTTTGCCATTGTTTTATATATCAGGAAAACTGAAACCAAAGGAAGGTAAGCAGATTTACATACAGTCAGACAATGTACCTGAGACAGCATTCTGGAACCTTCATCTTCCCCAACCCTATCTGATACTTTAGTAACATAACTCAGGCAGATCAATCTGTATCTGTTCTAATTTAATGCCTGCCATTGAACTCACTTCATGTTATCAGTTTTGTTATATAGAGAGTGGGTACCTAGTAAACACTTAAATACTCACTATCTTAGAAGTTAAGTTTAGTAGTTATTATTGATCTTACTGTATGATGGGTTAGCAAACTTTTCCTTCAGGGACCAGATAATATTTTAGACATACGAGCCAAAGTGATCTCTGTTACGGCTGCTTAGCTCTGCCATAAACAAATGGCTGTGCTCCAGTAGAACTTTATTTATGAAAATGGATAGCCCATCATAGTTTACCAACCCTGATTTGGAGAATCCTAAGAAATCGACTTACAGGCCCAGGATCACATAGCAGGGCAGTAACCAATCTGGTTGCATTTTCTACTTCAGGTCCCATTAGGCTAAACACTTATTGCTCGTTCCTCAGTATTATTGTTGCCTCTTATAAATGAAATTAGTTGTGTGATCTGTGCCTAAATGTGAAGGGAACCAATAGTTTTTCTCTCCCTTTTTGTCCCTACCCTTGCCCTCTGAGTTGCCCCATCTTAACATATGCTGCACATGTGGAATGGAAAAAAAAATAACTCATTACCCAAAACACCATCTCAGCAGGGTGTGTTGTATTTATGTCTCTAGCGTTCATCTACTTTCACAAGCACGAAATGAAACAGGATAAGTGAATGAAGTCATTGAAGTGTCTTTCAGCTTTCCCCTGTAATTGTAGTCCCTTTATCTGCCAGTTCCTCTGGGGTTTCTATGGCAACAGTGGCATGCAGATGATCTTGTCACATGATTGGAGCATCTCTATACACAGCCCAGAAGAATCCAGATGGCAAGAATTGTCTCTGCTGCCTCCACATCTAGGGTTTATGTTGCTGAGCAACTGGCTCCATCATTCAGGCCAATATAAGCCTTATGTTCAATACATGCACTGTGGATTTGGGGACAACAGTGAACATTTTTGTCTAAGATAAGAAAAAATAGAATATCTTTTCCAGCTCTGAGAACTGTTTCCTCAGTAGCGTCTAGAAAGCCCTTGATGCTTTTTCAAAGTCTTTGTCAGTCTCCCTTATACTTGTTTGCATTTTTATTTCCTAGGCCAAGCATGGGGAGCAGCATGTGGGTCAGCACTACAACATATCCATCCAAGAACTGAAGACCATATTCCCCCATGGCCTGCCTCCTCGCTTTGTAATGCAGGTGCTCAAAACGGGAGGGTTTTGGAGGGAACTTGTAACACAAGGTGTTGATAGCAGAGGTGTAGAATTAAATGAGTATAAAACTAAAAGATTTAATTTGAATCTTCAAAAAGGTAAATTCAGCTATTGATTATCTTTTGTGAATAGTGCTGTTACTATTATTACTTTAAGCAGATCTGAAGTTAACCAATTTAAATCCTTTTTGAAGCCAGACAAAATATTCCTAAGTAAATAAATAATACTCCACTCTTTTTTCTTGTGTTACCCAACAGATTTCTAGAAACTTCAGCCTTCAAAAATTGTTAAAAATTAATTTAATATTGGTTTTAGCAAAATATCCTGAAAATAGTTAATATATGTAGAAAAACAATGTGTTCATGAGTCAGAAACAACATATGGATTAGATGCATCACTCATTGTTCTTCAGTCTCATGGGTTTTCAGAAAATACAGTTTTGTAGTCATAACATCAACCCAAAGAATGTGATCTTGGGTTGCCTTAATAGCCAGTAAAAGAATTCAGTTAACTGGAAGCAGGGTTTATTGGCAAAACTGGTTCTTTGGCTAATTCCTGCTCAATTATTTTCAGTCTCAGAAATTATTCCTTCTTATTGAAATATCAAACTTGACTGTGCGGGTGATATTTAGCTTAGAAGCCAGAGGATGTCATTTCTTCAATGTGCTTTATTTCAAGAAGTCAGATGAGACACCAGTGAAGGAGCTAATTCTCAACATAAACTCTAATCAAAAATTTTGTTGTTTGGAAATAGGACACAATTAGAAGAAATCATTACTTTAAACTGTTCCAAGACATTCATAGTGCAATCTCTAACATGGTTCTGAGGGTCTAACTTTATCCCAGGTTGCTCTCAGAATGGCTTACCCACCAGTGCTTTGGAGGGAATTACTCATTCTTTCCATAGCTTCCATTTACGTAAAAAACCAACCCCCGTCTGTGTATTTAGTACTGTCATATTGCCTGTCAACAGCATTTCTGTTTTAATATCTGTATCATGTTTTTGAAGTTTTCACTTTCTGTTAAGTTTGAACTTACCTGTCAAAGTCCTCTTCCAATCCAGTTGTTTGGTTAGGATAAAAAAAATCAACATTATTTTAACCCTTATCTAACATACTGAGTAGTATCTAACATGAGTAGTATTTGTTAGATACTTATCTAACATGAGTAGTATTTGTTAGATACTTATCTAACATGAGTAGTATTTGTTAGATACTTATTTTTATCAATCAGTTCAGTTCAGTTTAGTCGCTCCTTGTGTCCGCCTCTTTGCGACCCCATGAATCGCAGCACGCCAGGCCTCCCTGTCCACTACCCATCTCCCGGAGTTCGCTCAGACTCACGTCCATTGAGTCAGTGATGCCATCCAGCCATCTCATCCTCTGTCGTCCCCTTCTCCTCCTGCCCCCAATCCCTCCCAGCATCAGAGTCTTTTCCAATGAGTCAACTCAATACACATTATTAAATACTTTATTTACAAACCATTTTCACACATATCACTGCTTCCCAAATTTTTTCACCAAACTATTCCTGGTGGCTAAAAGGAGATTAATTTTTTTAAAAAGGAATTAATTTTTTGTGTTAGTTCTCTGATATATCCATATACTGGTATTGTCAAGTATGGCCTCATAGCTGAGGCAACTGGTCACACCTGCTCTTGAGCTGGTACATATATAGTTCAGAGAAAAGTATAGGTGGTTACAGTAAGAACTAGCTAAAAATAAATTTTAAAGAATAAACAGGCTTTATGCCATCAGCTGATTTGATGATTAGCATGTATCAGATACCTTGTTCAGCATTTTACACACTTATAATATTTGTATCAACCTTAAGTAGTATGCATAGTTATGAGACATCAGAATTATTTGTAAATTTCAATTAACTAATCTTCGTTTACAGAAGTAATCAAAAGCTGACTGTTACATGCTTGGTGTGGGATGTGTTTTAATTTTTAGCTAAATTACATGGTTAAATTTTCAAATTCAATACCAAGGTCCTTTAACTGAATAAATGAACAGTAGGCAGTTTGATTCTATGGTTGCTGTATTAGGCTCGGTGTATATTACCAGAACTGGCTAGAAGTTCCAGCCCCACCCTTTCGTCCCACTTTTCCCGTCTTGTTAGGTGAAGACATTCAATGAAGCTTGCCTGATGGTAAGGAAACCAGCCCTCGAGCTTATGCATTACCTGAAAAACACCAATTTTGCTCACCCAGCCGTACGATATGTTCTCTGTATCCTTTCCTGCTTGCCTGGGCTGTCTGAGCCAGTGCTTTCCTCCCTCAAATGTGCGAAAAGGAGAAATGCTTTATCTCTTGACAGTGGAAGTGTCCCTTTTGGTAGTGTTTTCTTTAACAGCAAGTGCTTTAGATGGCGAGAAGGGAACAGGAAAAACCCTCAGTCTTTGCCATATTATTCATTTCTGTGCAAAACAAGACTGGCTGATACTGCATATTCCAGATGGTAAGAACTTCCTCCCCTCACTCTGTTGGGGTTAGTTATTCTGTTACTGTGGTGGCACTGTGACTTCAGTTTTCTGGCAGGGCTCTGCTCCAGAGGCAGATTGGTGCGAGCTAGTTCGGGAGCCTTTTAATAACAGGAATGGAGTATTTTGGCCCCGCAGTCCTCTGGGAGGCGCAGTCCTCTGGTGGTTGCCTCATGCCCATGAGCATGAACTCCCACCTCTGCATTCACCACAGGCTTTGTGCCATCGGCTAACAAATTTGAGACCCACAGAGCCTTTGCCATGGCACTGCTTGCCAGCATTCTGGGTTGTCGGCATGAAGTTTAAAAATTAAACTCTCACACTTCATACATATCCCTCCTTGTCTTGTCTCTCTAGTACATAATTTTACTTATTTTTTATTGCCCTGGGCAATCTGTGGGCTATCTGTGGGCTTTCTCTAGTTGCAGCGAGCAGAGGCTGCTTTTCATTACAGTACATGGGCTTCTTGCTGCAGTGTGCGGACTCAATAGTTACAGAGGATGAGGTCAGTTGCTCTGCGGCACATAGAATCTTGCCAGACCAGGGGTCAAACCCATGTCCGCTGCATTGGCAGGTGGACTCTTAACCACTGGGCCACCAGGGAAGTCCCTGTCTCTCCTTGTTTTGTTCAGTGTTGTTTGCATCGACATATTCTAACTAAAACTGCGAAGAAGCTAAGGTGACCTTTAATCCATTTGTTTGTGTATTGTGTATAGTGATAATATTTACGATGGACTAGACCAAAAAATAAATCTCTGAAGCAGGAAGGCTTTAAGAAATATATATGGGGATCTAAAGTCATCTCCCATAACAGAAAGGGGCATGGAGTATTTTGAGTTGAATAGTCAGTTCCTACCTACTTTGTTTTCTTTTGCCTTTTGATTAGCTCATCTTTGGGTGAAAAACTGCCGGGATCTTCTGCAGTCCACCTACAACAAACAGCGCTTTGATCAACCTTTAGAAGCTTCAATCTGGCTGAAGAATTTCAAAACTGCAAATGAGCGTTTCTTGAGTCAGGTGACTAGACTTCCAGAAGTTTGGTGCTGGACAGTCCTTAAGATTTTATCTTCTTTGTGCCCTAAGTACCAGCAGACTGTGGAGAACTAATATTGTAGTTGGGATAACTATACCATTTTTTATTTCTTTCATACATTTATTCACAGTGAGTTCATACCCTGAAACTCATTAATGCACGGGAAATAGAGGCAGCAGTAAGCTGTCTGCATCTGGTGTGTAGCAAAAGGAAGTCCAGACAGATTCATTGACTTTTCCAAGGTGACAGCCTGAAATCCTCTAACGAACATTTCAACTACATAATTTTTTCCAGATTGGCTCTTTTAGGAACCAGAAACAGATTTGTAAAATTGTTTTCAAGTGATTCTTGTTCACAGTCTCTGGGCTAGGGGTTTTCAACTCTGGATATAAGTCAGAATCACCTAGGAGCTTGTTAAAAATTCAGATAGCAAGGCTTCATCCTAGGCCTTTTAAATCAGAATCCCTTATGTTTTTTCTTGTGTTTCTTTATCCTCCAGGCAAAAATGGGCTACAAAGCATTCACTTCCTGCTGAGGTCTCTTACTCGGCTTGGAAAATAGATTAAAGCTGACTGCTAATAACCTTAACCTCCTACCCTACCTTCCTAGCTAGGGATGAGTTCATTCTCAGGCTAAGTGGCCTTTTTTGGTCTTTGTTTTATTTTTAGATAAAAGTTCAAGACAAGTATGTCTGGAATAAGCGAGAAAGCACTGAGAAAGGCAGTCCTCTGGCAGAAGTAGTTGAACAGGTATTAAAAAAAGTCGGAACTTGTACTCTATCATAACCAGAGACAGCCCCTTGTAGCACTGCAGTCCACTGTCTCTCTTCCCCTACAGGGTTTAATGCGAGTGAGGAATGCCACAGATGCAGTTGGGATTGTGCTTAAAGAGCTAAAGAGGCAAAGTTCTCTGGGTATTTTTCGCCTCCTGGTGGCAGTGGATGGAGTCAATGCTCTCTGGGGAAGGACCACACTGAAAAGAGAAGATAAAAGCCCGGTAGGAAAACTAAGTTTCTCTATTTTGGTTTCCCTGATTTCAGAAATCATTATATATGTAGGCTGGGACATAGCCTTTTAAACCAGGCAATATATTTTCTTGCTTTTGGAATATATGAAATAAGACGTATAGTGAAAATAGTATCAGAAGGACTACTATTACCCACTGAACACCAAGAGCATGACAGCAAAAGCTGTGTTTCCTTTTCATAATTTTTTCTATTCTCTTTTCAAAATGATGTTCCCTATTCTAAGCAGAGATGATCAGAAGCATCAAGGAAATAAGTGGCTTGGGGCAGTGGTTATTTTTCCACTGTTTTTAATCTCCAGAAGCATGGCGGTCTGAGGACCAGTGGCCACATAGCTTATCCCAGAGTTGCATCTCCAGGTACATGGTTATGTGGCTTGTTTCTGGCCATGCAGCATGGCTTGTGAGATCTTAGTTCCCCAGTCAAGGACTGAACTTGGACCCTTGGCAGTGAGAGCATGGAGTCCTAACCACTGGACCACCAGAGAAATCCCGGCTGAGGATTTTTTGGATATTGTCAATGCAGCTATCTCAGGAGAGCATCCAGGTAAAGCAAGTAATGTTC
Organism: Oreotragus oreotragus; assembly: GCA_006410675.1. Taxonomy (NCBI): domain Eukaryota; kingdom Metazoa; phylum Chordata; class Mammalia; order Artiodactyla; family Bovidae; genus Oreotragus; species Oreotragus oreotragus. Next base: position 572,970 of record SJYX01019684.1, on the reverse strand, counting down.
TCTTCTCTCCCTCTCTTCTCCTTCTCCCTCTCACACGTTGACCAATATGCAGATTGTCCCAGAAGAACTAGCCCTTGTTTACAACCTGAGGAAAATGGTGAAAAATGATTGGGTGAGTACATACAATGCCTAACACATTTCAGAAAAAAATGTATTTTCATTTTAAAGATGTTTGATTGCTTCACTGCTAATACTTACCAGTCTCTAATTATATGGACAGAAAGTTCTTATATCTTATTTAATGTCTGTAATTTGACTTATCTCTCCTCTTATTTAATGTCTGTAATTTGACTTATCTCTCCACTTGACTGTAATACACTTATTCAAAACCATTTTTTAAAAAAATATTGGCATAATTTCAGTTTACTGCATTTGTTCAAGATGTTTCTATTTCTTACCAGCTTTGGAGAGGATTTTGATAAATTTAAGATCATGTAGCAATTTATTGTCAGAGTCAAATCACAAATTAATAATTCAGCTGCCACTTAACTGTTGTATATGGCAAAAAAAAAAATCTGCAGATGATTAAAATGCATTTTTCTGTCTTGCTGAAATTCAGCTTTTTCTTCTTTCTTTCAGCAAGGAGGTGCCATTGTGTTGACTGTGAGCCAGACTGGGTCTCTCTTTAAGCCCCGGAAAGCCTATCTGCCCCAGGAGTTGCTGGGAAAGGTCCGATCTGAAGATACACACACACACATATATATATATAGGGACATAATTTCAGACTTGGAGAAAAATCATATTCCTCTGCACTTTAACTAGTGTTAACTAAAATGTTAGTGTTAACTAAAGTGTTAGCGTTAGTTAACACTTGTTAACTAAAATGTTAACACTTTACCATGTTTGCTTTACTCTCGCTCCATCTTTTTTTTTTTTTCTGAATTATGTGATAGTAACCTGAGATACTCTTGCAAGTCCCTTGGACGGCAAGGAGATCCAACCAGTCCATCCTAAAGGAGATCAGTCCTGGGTGTTCATTGGAAGGAGTGATGCTGAGGCTGAAACTCCAGTACTTTGGCCACCTCATGTGAAGAGTTGACTCATTGGAAAAGACCTTGATGCTGGGAGGGATTGGGGGCAGGAGGAGAAGGGAACGACAGAGGATGAGATGACCGCATGGCATCACTGACTTGATGGACGTGAGTTTGAGTGAATTTCGGGAGTTGGTGATGTACAGGGAGGCCTGGCGTGCTGTGGTTCATGGAGTCGCAAAGAGTCGGACACGACTGAGCAACTGAACTGAACTGAACCTGAGATATGATGCCCTCTTTTATATCTTGAAAGTGAAAGTTGTTCAGTCATGTCTAACTAACTCTTTGCAACTCCGTGGACTACGCAGTCCATGGAATTCTCCAGGCCAGAATACTGGAGTGGGTAGCCATTCCCTTCTCCATGGGATCTTCCCAACCCAGGGATCGAACCTGGGTCTCCTGCGTTGCAGGTGGATTCTTTACTAGCTGAGCCACAAGGGAAGTCCCAGAATACTGGAGTGGGTAGCCTAGCCTTTCTCTAGGGCATCTTCCTGACCCAGGAATCAAACTAGGGTTTCCTGCATTGCAGGTGGATTCTTTACCGACTAAACTATCAGGGAAGCACTCGTTACATGCATAGTTTCTAAAATCAAGGTACTCTAATGTATAACCACATCCCAGTTACCAAAATCAGAAAATAAACACTGGCTATTATCTATATAATATATTCTAATTTTGCCGGTTTTCCTTTACAGGGAAAGAAAGTCCTGAATAATGCACCAAACTTACCGTCATGTCTCTTTAGCCTCCTCTAATCTGGTGCAGATCCTCAGTCTTTTATAACTTTCATATTTATCTCTCTGTTTTTGAAGAGTATATGCTAGTTATCTTATGTTGGGTTACTTTATGGGTTTGTCTGATGTGTTTTTCTTGAGTATATGGGATGTTAGAAGTTACACTGTGTCTTCTCAGTGCATAATATCCGAGCGCATGTAAAGCTTATTTCTCCTCTTGCTGGCAGTATAAACTTTGAACACTTGGTTAAGGTAATGTCCACTTTGTCTCCTTAACAGAGTTACTCTTTTCCTTTCATAATGAATAAATATCTCATGAAGATATACTTTGAGACTATTTCTCAAGCTCCCCCTTAGCAGTTTTAGTTTTCATTAGTGATTCTGCCCTAAATCACATGACAGTTACAAGATGGATATTTTCTAGCTCCATCATTACTAAATGTATCAGTTGACCCTCTCTTATATTTAAGAATTTTCCTTTCTGCATTATATATTTATATATTTGTTGCTATACATAAGAATGTGGATTCTTATTTAATGGATTCTAAAAGTGGCACAGTGGTAAAGAATCTGCCTGCCAATGCAGGAGACACAAGAGACAAATGTTCAATTCCTGGGTCAGGCAGATACCCTGGAGGAGAAAATGGTAACTCACTCCAATATTCTTGCCTGTGAAATTCCATGGGCAGAGGATCCTCGCAGGCTACAGTCCATGGGGTCGCAAAGAGTCGGACGCGACTGAACATGCACACACACAAACCTTGACTGTCATTGTTTAATTGGTGCTTAAGTTATCCCAGACTTGGCCAGTAGTACCCTTGAAGCTGGCTTCTATGTCCCTTTAACATGTCGCCATCATTTTTCTCCATACCTTTCCTCCTCTGTCCCCATCTTTTGTAAGCACGTCTTTACCTTAGGCACAAGAATATGTTTCAGATTCATTTTGTATTTTCCATACCCCAGCGCTAAAATCAGCCATTTCTTCAAGGAGCTTTGGTTCATTTTGGAGGAGGATGGTATTTAGAAACCAAGACCTGAGTGCTAAGTATACTAGGATGTGGGTGTCACTTCTTCTAGGCCCTCTAGCAGAGTCAGCAGGTAGATATATGCACTGTTCATATATACATACATAATATGTTCTGTATACACATGTGTTTCTATATACGTAAGTACACACATCTGTATCTGTTTCTCTATATTAAAAAAAAACAGAAGTCTGATACTTCTAATTCCAGGCTAGCATCACAGCATTCGTTATATCCTTTCTGCTTTCTATATTTGAAAACCTCATCTCCAGTAATAAGAACTCTGCTCTCATTCACAGTGTATTTACATATTAGCTCAATCTTAGATTACAGTAAAAGTAATTTCAGAACTGCTAACTCTTGCCTCTCTAAAAGTAAGAAGTGGGTTTGTTTTTTTGCCTCCAGAATATATTAGGTTTGGTTCTTATTGTACAGCAGACATATCAGGGCAAAGTGCTGCACACACAACTACAAAGCATTTTTTGGGAAAAAAGCTGTTAAAAAAAAAAAAGTGCAACTGGTTTAGTTACGCAGTCCCGAGGAACCTACACTGGCAGAGGAGTTCTGGCCCCTGACAGGGCCTTCTTGATGGTGGCTGCCCAGCTTTCTGCAGCCGCCTCTTAGGATCAGCCTGGGGACCGGGAGGGCCTCTGCTCTCAGCAAGCCTGGGTCTTGGCCCTTTCCTTGCCAGACACTAGAACACAAATTTTTTTTTTCCTTTTATTTATGTTTTAGAGCAGTTTTCATCTTTAGCTTAAGGGTCTTTGGGGTGTCCTGATAGCTCAGTTGGTAAAGAATCTGGCCGCAACGCAGGAGACCGTGGTTTGATTCCTGGGTCGGGAAGATCTGCTGGAGAAGGGATAGGCTACCACTCCAGTGTTCCTGGGCTTCCTTCGTGGCTCAACTGGTAAAGAATCTGCCTGTGATGGGGGAGACCCAGGTTTGATCGTAGGAAGATCACCTGGAGAAGGGAAAGGCTACCCACTCCAGTATTCTGGCCTGGAGAGTTCCAGGGACTGTATAGCCCATGGGGTTGCAAGGAGTCAGACAGGAGCCAGAGTCTTTAGTTCAAATACTCTATTCACAACTTAGTTTCTGCTAGCTTCCCTTCTCCCTTCAGTGTTACCTTTGAACTTTAAAATACAATTTGATTCATTTGTTTCAGTTTATATGCCATTCAGGATCTTTTCCCCCAATCCTTGTCATTTTATTTTTTTGTTTTGGAGTATTATGAACTATCAAAACTATTGACTGTTGAAGTTAGAACTGCAAAAAGTTGAAGGTGTATACGTTTATGCGAGTATACTCTCAGATAAGTGGCACCCCCTCGCCCCCATGTCTCAAGCATTATCTCTTTCTGAAATATACTGTGTGTGGCCATGTAGAACAACAGTAACCAGCCCCAGAAAATGTGGAATCAGGTAGAACTGAACAGAAGCAAAGCCCTTACCCTCAAGTGTTTAGATAAATACCAGTTTGTCACTTAACGAATACTATTTCTTTATCCTTTTTCTTCTCCAGGAAGGATTTGATACCCTGGATCCCTTTATTCCCATCCTGGTTTCCAATTATAACCCAAAGGAATTTGAAGGTTGTATTCAGTATTATTTGGAGAACAATTGGCTTCAACATGAGAAAGGTCAGCTGCTTAATTTTTTCCTCCCACAGAAGAACCCTACTGAGTCAGACCCTTGGTCTCTTCTTCCCTCAGGAGCAGCCTGTAATTTTTCATCTTTTTTCCCTTTTATCTTGATCTATTCCTGGCTGATTAGATGGTAAAGAAAGTGTGAGGTTGGAGGGTGGTTAAAGTTTAATTTATATGAGACATCTCTCTCCCAAAATTCTTGTGTTATTCTAGAATAAGGTGCTCGTGCTAATAGAGGAGCCACTGGCAGAGCTTCCAGGTGCTTGGATGCTGCTACACTCTCGCTGTTGCACTTACTCAGCATTCAGCAAACCTGGATTGAGAGACTTAGATGCTGGGACACCCACAGAATAACTGAAACCGTGTGAGAAGTTACTCCAGCACCAAACCAGATCCTTGCTATACCTGCCCTAGTATTTGTGTATTAAAGTGTTCCAGCTGCTCTTTTCACCCGTGCCCTTAGTTCTGGGGGTGTGTGGGGCGGGGGATGGAGGAAAAATAAAGGTTGTTCTGTCACTAGATAACAGAGAATTAGCTGCAAATTGGGATGGGTTATTAGAGGAATAAGGGGGAGTGTATAAAGTCACTGCAGCATGGTAAGTTAGGAGGCACAACGGTGAGATTTCACAAGAGCCCTTCAAGTCCAGAGTATAGTCTTGGAACAGAGGGAGGGTTAGATGCTGGTTGGAGGAAGAGACAGAAAAGAAAATTATGCACAGAAAAAATAATACTTGGGGGTGGGGGCAGAATAAAGGGTCTAGAAGTGAGGTCTTGGGAGTATTAATTGCATCAGAATATAACTTGGATAACGTAGCCTCTGACTATAGATTTTGCTGAGTAACAATGCTGCAGGAGAAGTCTGCCAGTTATCTGTTTGGTTCTATTTTAGCTCATACAGAAGAAGGGAAGAAGGAGCTGCTGTTCTTAAGTAACAGGAATCCCGGGCTGCTGGAGCGGCTCTGTGCCTACCTCTAAGCCGTGGTCACAAAGTGCGTGGAAGCCAGTGATGTTTCTTTAATGGACCCGTCAGATGGGAGGCCCCACAGTATACAAGAAGAGCAGCCCGGTGCCTGCCCACGGGGCGCCAGCAGGACCGCAGCCAGCTCCCGGCCTTTGTTGTAGTGGGTTCCTTGTAATGGGCCTGTGATGGCAACAAGATGTCCTGAAAGTAACACCGGTTTATTAGCTGTGGTTTTCACATTTTATATAATCATGTAGCTTTTCCTTAAAAATTAAATTAAGTATGTTTCTTAAAGTGTTGTGTTATAAGATGGAAAGAACCTATTTGGAATTGGCCAAATTGAATTTCTGGCATTCTGCTTGTTGAGGCTCTGAAGAGACTCAATTCTACAGAAATTTTCCAGTCTTTATTCAGTTAATGAGATTAGGACTCACAGCTTGACTTATCTCTCCCAGACCATTCACTTCTTATTTACTTTTATCATGGTCCCTAAGAAGTTTCCTCAAACTCCAGCTGAGTCTGGCAGCTTTGTAAGGTACAGCCCCTTTCTACAGCTTCCTGAAAGAAGTTCTAAACCCCAGACCAGGGGTCCCCAACTGTAAGGATCTAATGCCTGATGATCTGAGGTGGAGCCGATGTGACACTAATAGCAATAAAGTGCACAGCAGGGCTTTCCTGGAGGTCCAGGGCTGAAGAATCTGCCTCTAGCTTGCGGGACGCCGGTTCAGCCTCTTGTCCGGATCCAGCATGCCCCTGGGCGACGAAGCCTGGATCCCCAACTACTGAGCCTACACTCCAGAGCCCAAGAGCCACAGCTGCTGAAGCCGAAGCGCCTAGAGCCTGCAGCGAGCAGCCCTCGTGGCCCAGAGAAGAGCAGCCCGCGCTGACCGCAGCTAGCGAACGCCGTGCTCAGCCACGAATGAATGGAGGGCACGGTGGAGCTGACCGCAGCTAGCGAACGCCGTGCTCAGCCACGAATGAACGGAGGGCACGGTGGAGCTGACCGCAGCTAGCGAACGCCGTGCTCAGCCACGAATGAACGAAGGGCACGGTGGAGCTGACCGCAGCTAGCGAACGCCGTGCTCAGCCACGAATGAGCGAAGGGCACGGTGGAGCTGACCGCAGCTAGCGAACGCCGTGCTCAGCCACGAATGAGCGAAGGGCACGGTGAATCACAGTGTGCTTGAATCCGCCCGGCTCTATCCTGCCTCCCCTTCCACCGTGGAAAACGCTATCTTCCGTGACACTGGCCCTGGTGCCAGCAAGATTGGGGCCACTGCCACACGGCGCACACTGCGTGGAATAAAGAACACCTTAATCCACATAGTGATAGAATAGCAGTGTCTGTTACCAGCTTTCCGAGATTTGAGAAAACAGAGGTTCACATCAGTTTCAAGAGTCCGATTCTCTCACCAGGTCTACGTGGCTGGTTATAGACAGTCAGAAGTTTGAGTCCCACTTTTGGAGCTTTCCCAGGTGGTGCTAGTGGTAAATGCAGGTTTACCATGGAACCTTGCCACCTGTCAACGCAGGTTAGATGTAAGACACGCCAGTTCGATCCTTGGGTCGAGAAGATCCCCTGGAGAAGAGAGTGGCAACCCACTCCGGTATTCTTGCCTGCAGAATCCCATGGACAGAGGAGGCTGAAGGGCTACCGTCCATGGAGTTGCAGAGTTGAACACGACTGAAGTGACTTAGCACAGCCACTAACTATCTGTCTTACCCTATTTCCTTCTCTAATTTTACCTTATCTCTGTTTCACCTTATGTAAAGGTAATAATAATGCTAAACTTTCAGGGATTTTGCAAGAATTAAATCACATGATATATGTCAAGTGCCTCACACATAGTGGGTCTGCATTAAATGAGAGGTAGCTACCATTTGTAACTTGGATTTTATTAATGCTTTATTTGAAAAATTACTACAATAGAGTCTGAATGTATATCAGCATTTTTCACTAGAGAGCCAGCTGTCCCTGTCCCTACTCAAAACCACCTCTTCAAGGATTCCCTGTCAAAAATGAAACTCCATCCCTGGCCAACCTCCAGTTTAGCTAGACTGATGGTATAGCATCAGACAGCAGCCTTACAGAGACTATTTAACCAGCTGCCACAACTGGAAAGCTTGAACCCATTTAACAAATCCTTTTTATTTATGGTTCCGCTTCTCTGACTGATGTACCTCCGAAGCCTCGAGATGTGCCTTTTCAATAGCTCAAACACACTTCCTCCTCTCCATCCTTATTACATAACCCACCACTTCTTATTTGAGTTGCTATTACCATTTGCTGAGTTGCTTCTCTGCTCCTAACTACTCCTGGCTCCTCCCTCCAGCCCATCTTTCGCCAGGCTGTCTCAGTGAGCTTCCTAAACAGCACACCATGCAGTTCCCTTAATGCCATTCAGTGGCTTTACTATGTCTTTATTTTTGCCAAAGACCCTAATCCTGGGAAAGATTAAGGCCAAGAGGAGAAGGGGGCGGCAGAGGACGAGATAATTACAGAGCATCAGTGGCTCAGTGAACATGAGTTTCAGCAACCTCCAGGAGGTGAAGTGAAGGACTGGGAAGTCTGGCATGGTGCAGTCCACGGGGTCGGAAAGAGTCAGGCATGACGTAGCAACTGAACAACAACAGTGGGTTACAGAGCTCACACCATACAGAAGCATTTCCTCTCAGCTCCCATGAGCAACCAAATTCTACAGAAAAAATTCGAAAAAAAAATTTTTAACACAGTACTTACTGTTTTATACCTTGATGTTTCTGCATATCTTGGAAACTGTCAATTTTTCTAGTAAATCCAATGCCTGCTCTAAGGAATTTAAAAAGAAAAGGAAGGAGTTCCCTGGTGGTCCGGTGGTTGTTGAGAATCCGCCTGCCAATGCAGAGGGCACAGGGTCCGTCCCTGGTCCAGGAAGATTACACATGTGAGAGGCAGCTAAGCCTGTGCATCACGACCACTGGGCCGCGCTCTAGAGCCCCTGCTCTGCAGCAGAAGCTCACGCGCTGCAGCTAGAGGACTGTGCACAGCAAGGAAGCCCCGGCACAGCCAACAAAGCAAAAGAAAAGGAAGCAGGCAGCACACAGACCCTCCAGGAGGCACACTGTCACAAGGTCAGCAGCCACTGACATCCTAACCACAACAGGAGAGGGGCTGCTGTGATAAAGTCAGCAGGGCCACTAGAGCATTGACACTGCAGCCTAGCCTGGCAATGGCAGCTAGCCCCTAAAATCTCAGGGCTGTCACTTCCCTCCCAAAGAGGCAAGATGTCACTACACTTAGCCTTACCAGATGGTTACTGGTCAGGACCTGACTGATGGCAAGCCTGATCCTTCACTGCACATGAGGCGGGAAATGCTTTCATCTTTGGAAGGCTGAGCTCATAGTCAATATGCTTCATTCCCTTCAATGAGTGTGCAATGGTATACTATCATTTATGTACAAAATCCTTATTGAAGAATTGCCTCATTACTTTTGCAATTTGTTAAATACGAATTCATCTTTTCCCAAATACTCTTATCACCTACCCTATCCAGTCCCCTTTGCATCTTAAGATCCTTCAGACCTGATCCTCATGCCCCAAGTTTTACTGTCTCCATGCTAAGCCTGCTGCACAGCTGGTCTCTTGGGGCTTTTCTTCACCACTCAAGTGGACTGAATTAGAATCAAAAGAAAGAAGCAAAACTATCTTTATTTTCAGGTAACATAGTCCTAGAACTAAAAACAAATTCAGCAAAGTCACAATACCACAAGATTACAAAAACCAATTATATTTCTCTATACTGCTGCTGCTGCTGCTGCTGCTGCTGCTAAGTCACTTCAGTGGTGTCCGACTCTGTGTGACCCCATAGACGGCATCCCACCAGGCTCCCCTATCCCTGGGATTCTCCAGGCAAGAATACTGGAGTGGGTTGCCATTTCCTTTTCCAATGCATGAAAGAGAAAAGTGAAAGTGAAGTCGCTCAGTCTGTCCGACTGTTAGCAACCCCATGGACTGCAGCCCACCAGGCTACTCCGTCCATTGGATTTTCCAGGCAAGAGTACTGGGGTGGGGTGCCATTGCCTTCCCCGTTCTCTATACTAGCAATGAAAAATCAAAAAATGAAATATAAAGTAATTCTGTTCTAAAAATACAGGAAAATAAAGTACTTAGCAGCCTGAACAAAAGAAGTCCAAGACATACACCAGAAACTATAAAGTATTACTGAGGTAATTTTTAAAAATCTAAACTGATGAAAAGACAGTCTATGGTCATAGACTGCAAGTCTCTGTAGTGTTAATATATTAATTCTCCCCAAAACGGAACCATAAATTCAATACAATCAATATTAAAATTTCAGTACATTTTTCTGCAAAAACTGACAACCGATCTAAAGTTGATATGGAAATAAAACCAAAATGATTTTTTTAATTACCAAAGCAAGAGGACTTTTCTTATTTTCAGAATGTAATATACAACATTATAAAGCAATTATCCTCCAGTTAAAAATAAAAATAAAAAAAAGCTACAGTAATTAAAGGACATTCCTGGTGGTCCAGTAGTTGAGAATCTGCCTTCCAATGCAGAGGACATGAGTTTGATGCCTGGTGGAGGAACTAGGACCCCACATGCCATCCTAAGCTCACATGCAGCAACTACTGAGAAGCAGCAACTACCCATACACTACAACTAGAGAGAAGCCCACAGGCTGCAACTAACACCTGATGCAGCCAAATAAAGTTTTAAAAGAGGCATAGTAATTTAGATGAAGTGGCACTAGCATCAGTTCAGTTCTGTCGCTCAGTCGTGTCTGACTCTTTGCAACCCCATGAACCGCAGCACGGCCATGCCTCCCTGTCCATCACCATCTCCCGGAGTCCACTCAAACTCACGTCCATCGAGTCGGTGATGCCATCCAGCCATCTCAACCTCTGTCGTCCCCTTCTCCTCCTGCCCCCAATCCCTCCCAGCATCAGGGTCTTTTCCAATGAGTCAGCACTTCGCATCAGGAGGCCAAAGTACTGGAGTTTCAGCTTCAACATCAGTCCTTCCAAAGAACACCCAGGACTGATCTCCTTTAGAATGGACTGGTTGGATCTCCTTGCAGTCCAAGGGACTCTCAAGAGTCTCCTCCAACACCACAGTTCAAAAGCATCAATTCTTCAGCGCTCAGCTTTCTTCACAGTCCAACTCTCACATCCATACATGACCACTGGAAAAACCATAGCCTTGACTAGATGGACCTTTATGACTAAGTTATATCTCTGCTTAATATGCTGTCTAGGTTGGTCCTAACTTTCCTTCCAAGGAGTAAGCATCTTTTAATTTCATGGCCGTAATCACCATCTGCAGTGATTCTCGAGCCCAGAAAAATAAAAGTCAGCCACTGTTTCCCCATCTATTTCCCATGAAGTGATGGGACTGGATGCCATGATCTCAGTTTTCTGAATGTTGATCTTTAAGCCAACTTTTCCACTCTCCTGTTTCATTTCATCAGGAGGCTCTTTAGTTCTTCACTTTCTGCCATAAAGGTGGTGTCATCTGCATATCTGAGGTTATTGATATTTCTCCCAGCAATCTCGATTCCAGCTTGTGCTTCTTCCAGCCCAGCATTTCTCATGATGTACTCTGCATATAAGTTAAATAAGCAGAGTGGCAATATACAGCCTTGACGTACACCTTTTCCAATTTGGAACCAGTCTGTTGTTCCATGTCCCGTTCTGTTGCTTCCTGACCTGCACACAGGTCTCTCAAGAGGAAGGTCAGGTGGTCTGGTATTTCCATCTCTTTCAAAATTTTCTGGTTTATTGTGATCCACACAGTCAAAGGCAGTAGCATAAAGGAAGACAATGGAACAAAACTGAGAGTCCAGAAACAAACCCTTATATTTATGGTCAATTGATTTTCAACAAAGACATTAAGCCATATTTGGATATGTACATGCAAAAAAATGAATTTTGACTGTTACCTTATATCAGACATCCAAAATAGATTATAGATCGAATGTAAAAAGTAAAATATAAAACATTTAAAAGAAAACATGAAGAAATCTTTATGACTTTGAAATTAGGCACATATTTCTTTCATATGAAGCTGTGATCTATATAAAAATTAGGCAAATATCTCTTCCACAAGAAGATGTGAGCTGTACAAATCCAATTTGATAAATTGGATTTTATCAAGATTTTAAAACTTATTTTCACTGGGAAAATGAAAAGACAAGCCACAGATGGAGCCAATATCTGTAAATCCTATTTCTGATAAAAGACTTTACCCAGAATATATACTGGGTAAATTCCCTCATTAATAAGAAGATAAATAATTTGAATAGACATTTCTGTACAGAAGACATATTCAGTAGCTGACAAGATAATGAAAAGAATGCTCAACATCACTAGTGATTTAGGAGCAAATTAAAAGCACAATAAAATACTACACACCCAGTAGAATGTCTACAAATTCAAAACAACTAAGTGGTGGGAAGGATGTGAAGAAAAAGGAACCTTTGATCGGAATTCGCTGACAGTCCAGTGGTTAGGACTCCATACTCTCTCTGCTGCAGGCCCGGGTTCAACCCTTGGTCAGGGAACTAAGATCCCACAAACTGCACCACACAGGAGGGAAAAAAAAAGAACCCTCTAACATTTCAAGTGCCAATATAAAATGGAAATATAACTTTTGAAAACACTTAGGCAGTTCCTAAAAATGTTAAGCATGAAGTTATCCCATGATCCAGCAATTTCACCCGTAAGTATTTACCCTAAAGAAATCAAAATATGTCCACACAAGAGTTGTGTTCAAGCAGCATGAAACTATTCATAGCAACATTATTCATAACAGCTAAAAAGTGAAAATAATCCAACTATTCATCAACTTAAAAATGGATTACCAAAAATGAGCAAAATACTAACAGATGCTACAACATAGGAACTCAAAAACCTTACGCTGAGACTCCAAACACAAAAGACCACCTTTGTATAATTACATGAGATGTCCAGAAATGGCAAATCTATAAAAGCAAAAATAGATTAGTGGTTACCTGGTATTAGGGGTAGGAACAGAGTTTACCTGTAATTACACAGGAAAAATCTTTGGGGGATGATGTAAATGATTTAAAACTGAATTATGGTAATAACTGCACAGCTCTGTATTTACAAAATCTACAGTTAAAACGGATATAAATGACACCTCAAATCATTTAATGTATATAAATAACACCTCAATAAGGGTTAAAAAAAAAAAACAAAAAAACTGCAGACTTCTTCCTTCCCTCTACTGTTCACTAGGTTCATACCTGCCTCAGAGTCTGAGACTCCCAGCCTCCTCTGGTTCCCTGGGATGTCTCCACACGGGCATTTCCCTGACAAAGCACATATATGTATACTCCCATCTTGGTGTTTGCTTCTGGCCTATACTGTCTTCAAAATACAAATTAAATTTACAAGTTCCTGGAGAAGGAAACGGCAACCCACTCCAGTACTCTTGCCTGGAGAATTCCACAGATGGAGGAGCCTGGTAGGCTACAGTATGTGGGGTCGCAAAGAGTCGGACACGACTGAGCGACTTCACTATACTATTCACTATTCTAAAAGTTACCAAAGCAAATATTTATCCTTAATCATAAAGTCCTTTGCAACATTTTTTCCTGAGTCTAATGGATATTAGGTTATTATTTTGATTGGCTGAAAGACTTGACTTTGATTCTGAATCAATTTAACATAAAAAAATTTAATATCCATCTCTCCAAGAACTATTTGAAGCAGCTTATGGGAGGAAAAATAAAATTAATAAAATAGTANGTCTAATGGATATTAGGTTATTATTTTGATTGGCTGAAAGACTTGACTTTGATTCTGAATCAATTTAACATAAAAAAATTTAATATCCATCTCTCCAAGAACTATTTGAAGCAGCTTATGGGAGGAAAAATAAAATTAATAAAATAGTAACCCAAAAGGGGCTATGGCCTTGAAAACATTTGGTAGTACATGACAACAGTTGTCTTCTTTGCACTTTAGTCATGGCTCTGGGCTTCTTAGAAACCTAGTCAAAAAGGGAAACACAATTAGTTGCATAATTCACTTTAACTGAGGAGCAGAATCATATTTTCTCGGAAGGCAAGGATTTTTCTTATGTCAAATTCTGAGATCATTTTCTCATAGGAAGCAACATAGGGAGGAATGTTTCAATAATAACTCTCAGCTAAGTCAGGAGCAAAATTTACAGAACTTTTTTGTAGCAAATCTAGCAGAGAGATCATGATGTTGTCTGAAATTATACACAATAGATTCTGTGAATGATTTAGCAGTCAACTGGGTCAAAGGAAAACGTAGGTAATCTAGAGACAAGGGTAAGCTTCATGAGCTTTAAATTATCTTCCCTCAGTTTTTTTTTTCACTTCCAGGATCTTGACAGGTTGTAGGTATCACATAATTTTAAGACCTTTCTCTCTACCAAGAACATAGAGTCCAATTATCCTGAAGACCATTAATTAAAAGCAAATTTTTAAAAAAATATTTATTTATTTGGCTGTTCCAGATCTGAGTTGTGGCATGTGGAATCCAGTTCCCTGACCAGGAATTGAACCTGAGAGCTCTGTATTGGGAGCACAGAGTCTTAGCCACTGGACCACCAGGGAAGTCTCTGAAAGCAAATTTAAAACTTTGACAACACGTAAGCAAATGTTAAATTTGACACTGTCTCATGCAGACTCTCAAGCCTAGCCTTGCCTTGAGTAGTAGGCCCCTACCCAGAGACTAATTAAACTTCCTACCCAGAAAGAAAGTTTAAAAGTTCCAAATTGCCTGATGAGGGCTTCCTCAGTTTCCTCATTTATAAAATGGGAAGAAGAGTTGCCCAGCTCACAAAGTTGCTGGTGGGGAGCAATTGTCATCATAATATATGAACATACTTGGCACCTACCTGGTTCTCAATAAAATGTTGCGTGCATGAGTAAATAGGTAGGTTTCAGTTGATAGCATAAATTTCCAATGAATACTAAACAGTCAACGTCCAAAAGACATACAGATGTTTGTATCGTATATCCAATTATCTAGAGCAGAAGTTGGCAGACTGTAGCCTTTAAACGAAATCCAGCTTCCTGCTCATCTTTTGGTAAGGGTTTATTGGTGTGGCACCACACCCACTCATTTACATGTAGTCTGTGGCAGCTTTCCAGAAGAGCTGAGTAGTACAACAGAGTCAGTTGGCCCACAAAGGCTAAAATAATTACTTTTGACCTTTTATAGGAAAAGTTTGCTGACCTCGGAATAGATCACATGTCCTCTTAGATGCTAAACATCAGTTCAAACGCAGTACATTCCAAACTAAGATCTTCATCTGGGCGTGTATATTCATGCGCATCTGTGTGCACACTTTTCCCTTCTCAACTTGATCATCAACTCAAGTACATATTGTTAATGCTCCCATCTCCTGAACCCAGTTAATTAATCAAGTCCTACCATATTCTTTTCCTTTAAAAATGTCACATCCTCTCCACTCCCCTCCTGCTGTTATTCCTCCTGGATTCCAGTTAGACCCCCTGACACTACCAGCATACCCTGAGATCCACCCTCAACACCACTGCCTGAGCCATTTTTACACTATTATAATCCAGCTCCAGAGTCTATAGCAGCTCCCACTTGCCGTGCACACCAAGTCTGAATTTACTCTGCCTGGCTTTTAAAATAGCCCACAGTCTGGCTCCACAGTCCATGTGAAACTTCATGGCCCACCCTCCCCTTGTCCAAGCAGCACTCTGGTCTGGCCCATCTCTGTGAGCGTCAGCTTGCTAATCCCATCTCTGCTCGACACTTCCACCACAACTCTGTTCTGAGTTGAATTGAGTTTTCCCAGATTCATACATTGAAGTCTGAACCCCCATACCTCAGAATGTGACCTTGTTTGGAAACAGGGTCACTGCATATAATTAGTTAAGAGGAGGACATACTGGAGAATGGTGGGCCTTATAAGTATTTTATACAAGGAGGGAAGTTTGGAACCAGAGACACAGGGAAAATACCAGGTGAAAATAAAGGCATAAATCAGGGGATGCATCTACAAGCCAAGGGATGCCAAAGGTGGCCAGAAAACTACAAGAAGAAAGGAGAGAGGCCTGGAACCAATTCTCCCTCAAAGCTCTCAGCAGGAACGAAATCTGCCAACACCTTGATCTTGGACTTCCGGACTCCAGGACTGCTGCTGCTGCTGCTGCTAAGTCACTTCAGTCGTGTCCGACTGTGTGTGACCCCATAGACAGCAGCCCACCAGGCTCCCCCGTCCCTGGGATTCTCCAGGCAAGAACACTGGAGTGGGTTCCAGGACTGCAGGACAATACATTTCTATTGTTTAAGCCACCCAGTTTCTGCCACTTTGTTAAGGCGTATGTGCATGCTCAGTCACTTCAGTCATGTCCAACTCTTTGTGACCCTATGGACTATAGACCACCAGGTTTCTCTGTCCATGGGATTTCCAGGCAAGAATACTAGAGTGGGTTGCCATGCCCTCCTTCGGGGGATCTTCCCGACCCAGGAATCAAACTTGCATCTCTTGCATTGGTAGGTGGATTCTTTACTGATTGAGCCATCAGGAGAAGGGAATGGCTACCCACTCCAGTCTTCTTGCCTGGAGAATTCCATGGACAGAGGAGCCTGGCAGGCTACAGCCCAAGGGATCACAAAGAGTGGGACACAATTGAGCAACTTTCACAGAAAGCGTACACACCATAGAATATAAATACAAATAGCACAGCTTGCTCCCTGTCCATGGGTCAGAAAGCTTTTGGGAAGAAGATGCTTCTGAAGGTCTTGTGATGTGTTGCTGCAGAGTGGAGAGAAGTGAAGTGGTCTGCAGATTGCAGGGTGCTGCAGGGTGCAATCAGTGAGCTTGTTCACCTGCCTGGGTCCTCCCCTCCAGAAGGAAGCCCAGCCTACTTCCTCAGGAGCCTACGAGGCTGCCCGACTTCATCTCCCTCCTGTCATGTCTGGGGGAGATAGGGGTGAGGAAAGCCCAGATAAATGTTTGTAGCCCAGGGACCTGCCTTCGCTGAGTTGCTTCAGAATGTCTGCTCTCCCCCTCCCTTCCTTTCCTCCCTGGAGACTTAAGCCACAGCCTTTATAAAGAGTAAACTCAGAGCCAAGCAGATCGGCTTCAGGAGTCTAGCAGCCGCCTTCCGCCTGCTTCTGTCCTGGAAGTCTGAACATCTTTCTGGAGAGTCTACACTCCTTGAATGGAGGCCGCCTGAGAGAGGCTGCCAAGTCCCGAGCACTGTCCAGGAACCTCAAGGAGGCTAAATCAGGACCGATCAACTCATTAAGGAGATTTCTTGCAAAGAATGTGGCCAAGGGGACTGGCGAGGGACGGAGTGGAGCCCTGCAGCTCTGCTGTGCTCTGTCACGCATGCCCACGTGACTCTGGTTGGTCGTCGGTGAGAAAAATGAAATCCCCTCCAAGTCCCTTGATTCCAGGAGGC
>SJYX01019684.1:464557-554077 GCA_006410675.1 Oreotragus oreotragus | reverse complement strand
GGTGCTCACTTTGCAGTTGGGACATTTTGCGGGTTTCGTGGGAGCGCACTGGTGGAACCAGCAGGTAAGGTCTTTTGGCCGCCTCAGCTGAGTTTTCCGGGTCTCCAGAAGTCCTTGCTTCTGGCCTGTTCCTCTCGCCGCCCGAGTCCAGTCCTTCCTCTGTGCCTCCCCAGGATGCTGCGTTGTGCAGGCCGACCGACGCCAAAGAGCCGCCGGGAGAGCTGTGCCCCGACGTCCTGTACCGGACCGGCCGGACATTACATGGCCAAGAGACCTACACGCCGAGACTCATCCTCATGGATCTGAAGGGTTAGGCGGTGGCCTGGGTCAGCCAGTTAGCAGTGTTCCCCTTCGCGTGTGGAGTTTCTAGCAGCGGTTCGCGTCAAGACCTTGCCTCCTACTCTACTAGCCTGTGGCACTAGAGATGAGGAGCCACAGGGAGCGCTAACCACAGTATGCCGACACCTGAGGGGACGCAAGAAAAGAAAACTATTCCGTTCGAGAGCTGTCTCTCGACTGGGCCGCTTGTTCCTGGACAGTGTGATGCTCAGCGCTGTGGCGCTCCTCTAGAACCGCTGGTTGTGGTCTTTGCCCAGGTTCCACAGCTAATGACTAAGCTGGGAAATGAAGGATGGAATCCAGATTTTCCTAGGCAAGGGTTTTTTCTAGCCCGTGTATATTACAAGAAGGCCTGGAAAGGCCAAGTGCTGGAGTGAGGGTGTCAGCAGGTTATCAGGTGATGGGAGGAAGGTTAGCTGCAGGATGGGAGGGGCTGGGATTTACCTAACATTGCTTATTATTTCTGTACAGGTAGTCTGAGCTCTCTAAAGCAAGAAGGTGGACTCTACAGGGACAAACAGCTAGATGCTGCAATAGCATGGTATTTGTGATTTTGGAGAGGAGTTGGGAAGGAGCGCAGGAAGCTGGAGAACTCAAGGAAGCTGACACTATGATCAATGTCCACTTTCTTTCAGGGAAGGGAAGCTCACCACACACAAAGAGGAAATCTATCCCAAGAACCCTTATCTCCAGGACCTTCTGAGTGCAGAGGTGAGGACCTCTGTCCTGAACTTGTAAGCCCAGTGCTACAACCAGAATGCCTCCACTTGGGCAGAGAAAAGAGAATTTTGGTCACCTTCAGTGCCCTAAAATGGTATTTGAAGAAAAAGCACTTTTTTCCTCCTAAAGGACTGTGACTACTAGGAGAACAGGAAGGAAGTTACAGGGTGTGGCCAGCAAAAAAAAAAGGGGGGGTAGAATAAATCAGTGTTTGCCTCTAGACTGCCTGGACCTAAATGTAGATTTTCTCATCCCTCCCAGGGAGTGCTGAGTAGTGATGGTACCTGGAGGGTCAAATCGATTCCCAATGGCAAAGGTGAGACTTCTCCAGAAACTGCAGAATGGGGAACTGGGCAGTGCAGGAACACAGAGAAAGGCACATTGCCTCTGCTTTTTCTTCAGGTCTCCCACCATTCACCAATGCCAGAACTCCAAAACCAGTTATGCCCACAGAGGGCAGTATCAGAGTCTGGTCAGACTTCCTCAGAGTCCATCTCCACCCCCGGAGCATCTGTATGATTCACAAGTACAACCATGATGGGTATGAGATGTGTGGTGAGGGGGTGGGGAGCTAGAGGCTGTAAGCCAAGAATTTGGGTCCCTACCAGTGTTGGATGAGGCTCTTGAAGCCATCTTCCCTGCCCTCCAAAACAAGAGATCTTAGGCAGAAATATGAAAGTGGGGGAATCCTGTAAGTCCCAGACTATGGTTTTGTGCGGCAGGGAGGCAGGCCGCCTGGAGGCTTTCGGCCAAGGGGAGAGCATCCTGAAGGAACCCAAGTACTTGGAAGAGCTGGAGGACAGGCTGCATTTCTACGTGGAGGAGTGTGACTACCTGCAGGTAGCTGAGGGGCACGGCGGGCAATGGGGTAGAAACCTCCCTCACGCTGCCCACTCTCACTTTTCACCTCTCTCCAGGGCTTCCAGATTCTGTGTGACCTGCATGATGGCTTCTCTGGGCTAGGCGCCAAGGCTGCGGAGTTGCTACGAGACGAGTATTCAGGGCGGGGAATAATCAGCTGGGGCCTGCTGCCTGGTCCGTACCGCCTTGGGGTGAGTAGTTCTTCCGGGGTGTGGGGGGAAGAGCCCCAGGGAAAAATGAAGGAATGAGAGCCCGGTGAGAACTTTGGTTAAAACAAACTGCTGTCATTTCTTTCACCAGGAGCTGCAGAAAAACATCTACCGTCTGTTAAACACAGCTTTTGGGCTGGTGCACCTGTCTGCTCACAGCTCTCTGGTCTGCCCCTTATCCTTGGGAGGGAGCCTGGGGCTGCGACCCGAGCCGCCCGTCAGCTTCCCTCTCCTGCAATATGATGTAAGACTCGACGCTCTTGTTCTGACTTACAGCTAATGAAAGACACACACACTCCCAAATCAGCCTTTACCTGCTGCTGGATCTGTTTTGAAGCCTCATCTTGAACTTGGCCCTGATGTGGCCTCTTAGATGACACTCTCCTATGCTAGTCCAGCCCGGGGCCAAACACATGCCTGCTCTGTCCCAAGGCACACAGACCTCTCTGCCATTACTACTCTGCCGACACAGCGTCTTTTCTACACCCAAAGGCCAAGTGCTTTTCTTCACATGCTCTTTACAGGCTGCTCTGCCCTTCCACTGTGGTGCCATCCTGGCTACAGCCCTGGACACAGTCACTGTTCCTTATCGCCTACGCTCCTCACCGGTTTCCATGGTCCATCTGGCTGATATGCTGAACTTCTCTGGGAAAAAGGTATGAAGCTTTGTGAAGAGCTGAGTCAGAGCTGAGAAAGGCTCTATACCTTGATTTCTTCCTTACCTTTAGGTGGTGACCGCAGGAGCAACTATCCCCTTCCCCTTAGTTCCAAGCCAGTCCCTTCCTGATACCCTGATGCAGCTTGGAGAGGCCACCCCATGGACCCCACTGTCTGCATGTGGGGACCCTTCTGGAACATGCTGCTTTGCCCAGTCGGTGGTGCTGAGGGGTCTGGACAGAGCACGCCACACCAGGTAAGGACTGGTGGTCCTCAGGAGCCCTTGTCAGGTTTCTGTTCCACATCCTTTTCTCCCTGATACCTCCGGACAGCCTAATGGCACTGCCCTGCTCACCTTCCCTCCGCCCCACTTATTAGTAAAACAGACTCTGAGCATCCTGATAAGCTGACGGCCTGAGAACATAAGTCCTGGTTTCTCATTCACGCTGCCCCAGAGTAAAGGCGGCTTTGGCTTTGTTCTGGCAGCCAGCTCACCCCGGGGACGCCTCTGCCCTCCCCGCTCCATGCGTGCACCACTGGGGAAGAAGTCTTGGCCCAGTATTTGCAGCAGCAGCAGCCTAGAGTCAGGAGGTCAGTAGAATGCTTGCTCCTCTCCTCCCAGACCTCAGACCTCCCTTGACTTTCTCTCACTTGCTGCTGTTCTCTCGCCCCCAGCTCTTCTCATCTGCTGCTGACTCCCTGCAAGGTAGTCCCTCCGTACCCCTCCCTCTTCTCCTCAAGCCTCAGCCAGCACGGTTCGGTTCTGGACGGTCTCCCAACAGGGACAGGTATGTAGCAGGTGAAGAAAACCCAAAGGTTTTCAAGCATGAGAGACTTTTCCAGTATCCCTTCATGGATGAAGGTCCTGGGCAAGTGCCCAGGTTACACTCGTTATTCACTCAGTGGTTCCCTGTATGCAAGGGGGACAGGACACTGGATAGCCTACTATACAGGCAAGCCTGCCAAAGCCCAGAGAAGGACAGCTCCCATCCTCTCTCCCCGCAGCAGTGGAGAGCATCCCAGTGCTCGGGGCCCTCTGCTCCTCTTCCTCCTTGAACCGGGCCCTGGGGGATCTGGCCAAAGATCTCTCCAAACTCGACCTGCGGCGCTGGGCCAGCTTCATGGACGCTGGGGTGGAACAGGATGACCGGGAGGAGACGCTGCAGGAACTGCGCAGCCTGGCCCAGTGCTACGAGAGCAGCGGCAGCAGACTCATGGACTAAGCTCCAAGAAAAGGAGACTAGTTTACAATGAAAACTGCTGGGTGCAGGAGCTCAGTGTCTTGGGACTGGCTACACCAACACACGCATTTATTACATTTAGAAACACTGTGATCAGATCACACAACAATAAATATGTACCATCAGACAGAAAAATACAACACAGAAAAGGGACTGCGCCCACTCTCCCTCAGTGCTCTTTACAACTATCTCTAAGGTCTTCATGAAAGATGCACAGGGTGGCAGGACCGTGCGGCCCCCAGCCTGCCTGTCACTGTCCCCGGCCCCTGCCCCTCCAGCTCCGCAGACTGAACGCAAGAGCTGCAGGAGCAAAGCAAAACACCCCACCCTCTCCCCGGCCACCAGGGTGCCCGGCGGGCTCCATCCTCGGAAGGCGCCCTCGCCCCACCCTCTCCCCGGCCACCAGGGTGCCCGGCGGGCTCCATCCTCGGAAGGCGCCCTCGCCCCACCTCTCCCCGGCCACCAGAGTGCCCGGCGGGCTCCATCCTCGGAAGGCGCCCTCACACTCCGGGTCTCACTCATCCAGCTCCTCCTCAGACAGAAGGTCCCCGTGGTCAGACAGCTGGTCTGTGTTGCTGGTGCTGGTCGCGTCGTCCTCATCCTCGGAGCTGGCCTCACAGGCTGTGTGGAAGAGCTGCATGAGCTCTCGGAAGCGGTGGGAAACCTAGGAGGAGAGTGAGGGCCTTGACGACACCCTTCTTAAGTTAGTGACACGTTAACATTTACCACCCGCCCGCCAATGCAGGAGACACAGGTTTCATCCCTGGAAGATCCCTGGAGAAGGGGATGGCAACCCACTCACTGCCTGCAGAATCGCACAGACAGAGGAGCCTGGGAGGCTACAGTCCATGGGGTCACGGCTGAAGCTCAAGCGAGCTACGTGATACACCGGCATGAACCATCTGGTTTGTTGCACACCGGCTGTGAGGGTTGAGTCCTCCTTACAGATAAGGAAACTCGGGTCAAGAGGCTAAACACTGCCCAAAGTCACATTCCTTCCAGAAATTAAAAGGCAATCTGGGGCTCCTTCCTCAAAAATGCCCTTTGTCTTCTAGAGCCACTACTATCTGTGCTGACAAGTCCAGGTCTTACTCAGGGCAGAACTTTACGACCCCCAATCATATCTTAGTTGGCCAAGCCGCCCTCATGCCAAACCCTTCCTTGGTTCCTCTAGGGCTTGAAGCTCTAGCAGGGCCCACCCTGCTCACCTCAGTAGGGGTCTTATTTCCCAGCTGCTGGGAGATGACACTGAAAGTCTGCGGCTGCGCTCCCTGCTCCTGGCACATGGTCAGGATCACGCGGTCGGCTTCCCTGGAACCCACACGTGGCAATCAGCCTCAGTCAGGAAGCTGGCGTGCCCCACGTGCTTTCCAAACGCACACGTCCCCCATCCATACCTACCTTGTCCACAGCACCACCTTTTCCCCAGTGGAGCTGACCTTGCTGTTGTTGGCACAGACTGTAGCTTCTGTGGCTTTCGCCTGCAGCTCCCCCGCTGGGCCCTTGCCCTGTAGTCCACTGTCTTTAGCCAAACCTCCTCGAGGGGCTTTAGGAGAAGTCTCTGCGGTGTCAATTCCTGCTGAAGAAACTCCACGGAGAGGGGACACCCTGTCTGCTGTGGTCACCCCAGCTCTGCTGGAAGGCAGCCAGCTCTCCTGTGTGTCTGCTTTCCCAGGCACCTGTCTTCTCCCGAAGTCTCCAGTCCTTGAGGAAACAGGACTCAGGAAGGAGGCAGGGGGTTCGACAGTTCCAGGCAATTTCTCAGTTTCAGAAGCATCCCAGGGCATGGATGGTTCTAACTCAGCCCCTGGCTTATGGCCCTCCCCCTCATACTGGGGTCTAGGGGATGCTCTGGGGCTGGAGAGAATTGCAGGCCC
Source organism: Oreotragus oreotragus (assembly GCA_006410675.1). Lineage (NCBI taxonomy): Eukaryota > Metazoa > Chordata > Mammalia > Artiodactyla > Bovidae > Oreotragus > Oreotragus oreotragus. The sequence continues at coordinate 548,173 of SJYX01019684.1, read as the reverse complement.
AGCCTGGTTACTCCTGACAGCGCACAGCACAGTTCCAGCTGTGGAGGGAAGCTGAGGAGTCTCTGGTGAGCAGGGTGGTGGCGGGCCATCAAGGAGCTGGTCTGTAAAGGTCACTTCTTGAGGGGACGGCAAAGTGCTCCCCGTTGTCAATCCTGTTTAGGAGGAAAATAAGGACCTAAGGGTCACACTGCATCTAAGGACTACAAATTACCATGGGGTCACTCTGGCAAACTACTGTGCTAAAGTTCTGATGTACAAGAGTGAGGCGAGGGTAGGGGCTAGAGTTTTATATAAAGTCCACTGCCAAAGCTGAGAATGGCTGAGTCTTTAGAATACAGATCATAGAGGATCTGCAGATAAGAAGGGGTTCAGGAATGGGAACATAAGAAGAAAATGCTGGATCATGCGGGTGTTAAGCACTCTTTAATTCTACAAGAGGATTGAGGCCACAGGAGAGAAAATTAAGGCTAGAAAGTAGAGTTTCCTACTGGTTTATTAGTAAAAGAGGTGGTAGTCTATCCCTGAAAAGACCAATATTTTCCAGGCTCAAAGACGTTCGTACATGAAGTACGTGAGAATGAGACAGAAATGAAGGGAGAAAGGCTGGGCTGGCAGTCGGATCACTCACCTGCAGCAGGCATCTCTCCCTTCCTGGTACTCCTGCCAGTCCTGCTCTGGGTTGCCTCAATGCTCTCTCGCTCCTCTGGGGCTTCCTCCTCCGTCACGTCCTTGCCCTGCCCAGCTTCCTTAGCACCAGGCATAAGACTGGCCTCTCGGTGGGGGCTGCTGCCCACCAACTCATGGGTCTCCTTGCTCTTGTAGGATTTGCTGTCACAGACCTGCAGGGATGGCCTTCTGGGTCAAGGGTCTCCTGACCTCTTTTGTCTTGGGGGCTGACCACAGGAAGAAGCCCTGCCATGATGCTCAGCAAGTCAACCAACATGCATGCCTGCTCCCAGGATGTTCAAGGGCCCCAAATAGAGTGCTGCATTCTACCACTCCTCCTCCAACCAAGGACTGTATTTTTGCTGGCAACCAAGCCTAGAGAACCAGCATTACCTTTCAACTGTTTCCCTCACACGTCTGTTTCATTTAAAAAAAGAAAATCTTAAAGGGAATATATGAACTGGTTGGTATTTTTCCCTATTTCAAAACTTTACCTAAAAGATTCCCTTTAAAAAGAAAAATCTGTCACATATATTTTTAAAGATCCTATTTATTTGCATACACACACTGATGAGTATGTATACGGCACACTATCTGTTGCGTGTAACCTTCCTAGATCTCAGTGAGGCACAGGCCTGGGGTGCCAGTGGCACACGCAGCGCGGCCTGGCCGGCCCCGCGGCTCCGGGGCCCCTGGGCGCCAGTCTCCTCCTCACCTTGCCGCTGCAGTGGCCACAACTTCTCCTCCTGCTCCTCCTCATCTTGGCGTCAGGACCTCCCTCACGGCAGGGGCAGGCACAGTCCTTGGCCCCTTCTGGCCACTCGGCCTCCTAGGAGACACCTGGGCTTGGTTAGCTGGCAAACGTTTCTGGCACCAAGAGCGAGCCGAGCTGTGAGCCAGCCCAACACGCCCGCACCGGACCCCTCCCCTGCTTCCTTTCTCGTTTATTATATGCTATTCCTTCTCGCTGCCTGGGGAGATGAACGGCCAAACTCAGTTACAGCCTATGGTGCATCCCTGAAACAATCCTTAAATGACCCAGAGGCTGACGGATCCCAGTTGCCCAGATGCTTCAGGAAATATTTAAGTGCAATACAGTCTGAGGCAAAGTCACCGGAGAGCTCCGTCATGAGATGTGATCTACTCACTCGTCTGCCTTTGTTTCTGTCTCCCTGTGCCTGGAGCTCTCCCCTCTCTTCCAATCCCCTTGAGAGAGGGCTTTGTACATACGGAAGGCTCACTCAATGATACTCTCTGTTCAATAAACCCAAGACAGAAGTACCGTTATTATCCCCATTATCAATGAAGAGAGTGAAACAAAGATTAAATAAATTGCCCAAGGTCATTCAGGTGCTAAGAAGTGGTTTTCCCCAAGAAAGAGTACAAGGCGTGTAGTAAAGGGACAGGGACCAAAAAAAAAACACTACTTCCTGAAGAGCACAGAGAGCAACGAGTTCAAGCGGGCTCTGGGGCCAGACGGCCCGCCCCTGATCAAGCATGGGGCCCTGGGGACGGCCCCTCTCGGCACTTTAGTGTCCTCTTCTGTAAAGCACAAACAGAACAGCCTCTTCACAGGGTGACTGTGAGGATTAACCGAATAGTCCATGTAACATACAGGAGACGCATGAGGCTTTGCAATACGGCTAGGTATCAGTTGTTGTCATTACTAAAATGAGGAATCCTGGTTCTACTTTTTCACAAGAACAGAAAGGAAGACCCAAGGGGACGAGAAGTATCTCTGAGCCAGAGAAACAGATCCTTCTAATGGTTAATCATGGCGGGACCTCTTCAGCCACTGCACTGTTCTTCCCATGGACTCGGGGTGTGCTGCACAGCAGCCTGACCTGACCTGAGGTTCCTGCTCAATGGCTGCCTCAGCTCACAGAGGCTTGGCACCACCCTGCGCCAGAGAACCGCTCAAGACAGAAAATGCAAGGCTTGACTCAGGATAATCCCCAACACCCGGGCGTACCTTATCGTGATTCTGGACCCCAATCTCTTTCCTTCTTTTGTTCTTCGAGGCTGTGGGTATCTTGGGAGGTTCTTCTTCCTCTTCCACATCAGGCAGTGCCACTTCTTCAAAGCCATCAAACTGGGGAGGAGTTGGTGACACTCAACAAAGACTCTGGGCAGATGTCCCTCCTACATATGACCTGACCTTCCCCTTGGCACCCCCACTGCAGCCTCGCGGCCCATACCTCATACTCCTTCTCCTCGGTCCAATTGATCTCTTCAAAGTCACCCATCCGGCTGGCTGCCGGGCGCAGATGGTCAAAGAAGATGGAGAACTCGTCCTGTAGGTGGTCGTGGCCCTTGAGGAGCTGCCACATCTGCGTCTTGAGCTGGGGACAGTTGCGGAAGAAAGATGAAGCCTCCAGAGCCTCTCTGGACCACCATTCCAAATCAACCCCATATACTTCTGAGGCCTACCTTCCTTATCAGCTGGGAGACACACAGGAGATGCTCTTTGATTAGGAACTCCTAAACTCCCTTTGGAAAAGACTCTGATACCGGGAGGGATTGGGGGCAGGAGGAGAAGGGGACGACCGAGGATGAGATGGCTGGATGGCATCACGGACTCGATGGACATGAGTCTGAGTGAACTCCGGGAGATGGTGATCGACAGGGAGGCCTGGCGTGCTGCGATTCATGGGGTCGCAAAGAGTCGGACACCACTGAGCAACTGAACTGAACTGAAACTCCCTTTCCCTCCTTGCTTGCCTACACAGGAGTATAGGCATACCTCGATTTAGTGTCTTTGCTTCATCGTGCCTCAGATACAGCATTTTGGCTTTTTTTTTTTTTTTTTACAAACTGAAGGTTCATTGCAATCCTGGGTCAAGAAAGTCTATCAGCACCAATTTTCCAACATCATCTGTTCATTTTGTGTCTCTGTGTCCCATTCTGATACTTCTCACAATATTACAAAATTGTTTATTATGTCTATAATGGTGATCTGTGATCAGCGACCTTTGATGTTACTACTATAATTGCTTGGAGGCACCACGCATCTCACCCAAAAGAGACAGTGGACTTGTTCTGTTCTGATTGTACGTGTTCTGATTACTCCACTGACCCAACAGGTTCGCCATCTGTCTCCCTCTCCTTGGGCCTCTCTATTCCCTGAGACACACCAATATTGAAATTAGGCCAATTTCACTTGAATACTTAGGGCCTATAAGGCCTCTAAGTGTTCAGTGGAAAGGTACAGATGCACACCTCTCACTTTAAGTCAAAAGCAACAAATGATTAAGCTTTGTGAGGAAGGCACACCTAAAGCCAAGGCAGACTGAAAACTAGCCCTCTTGTGCCAAACAGCCATGAAAGCGAAGGAAAAGCTCTTGAAGGAAATTAAAAGTGATAAGAAAGCAAAACAGCTTTCTTGCTGATATGGAGAAAGTTTTGTGGTCTAAGATCAAACCAGAAGATCAAATCAGTGACAACATTCCATTAAGTCAAAGCCTACCGCAGAGACAGGCCCTGTTGTTTAGTTGCTCAGTCCATGTTCGACTCTTTGCCACCCCAAGGACTGACGGTAGCCCGCCAGGCTCCTCTGTCCATGGAATTTCCCAGGCAAGAATACAGGAGTGGGTTGCCATTTGTTTCTCCAGGGAACCTTCCTGACACAAAGGTGGAAACAGGGTTGCCTGTGACTCTCATGCTTGGCAGGTGAATTCTTTACCACAGAGCCACGTGGGAAGCCCCCAAACCCTAATTCTCTTCAATTTTATGAAGGCTGAGACAGGTGAAGAAACCTACAGAAGCAAATTTGAAGCTGGAAAAAGTGGTTCATAGAGTTTAAAGAAAGAAGCCACCTCTACAACATGAAAGTGTGAGATGAAATAGCAAGTGCTAATGTAGAAGGTACAGTAAGTTATCCAGAAGGTCTAAGATAATTAACAAAGATGGCTACACTAATAACAGATTTTCAGTGTAGAAAAAGACTTTTATTGGAAGAAGATGCCATCTACGACTTTCATAACAGATAGGAAAAGTCATGCCTGACTTCTAAGCTTCAAAGGACAGGGTGACTCTTTGATTAGGGGCTAATATAGCTGGTGACTTTACCTTGAAACCAATGCTCATTTACCATTCCAAAAATCCCATGGTCCTTCCAAACTATGCTGAATCTGCTCTGCTTCTGCTAGTTTAGATGGAACAGCAAAGCCTGGACAGCAGCACATCTGTGGGCAACATGGCTTACTGAACCTCTAAAGCCCACTGCTGAGACCTACTACTCAGGAAACAATCCTTTGAGAACATCATTGCTCACTGACCATACATCTGGTCACCCAAGAGCTCTGATGGAGATGTACAAGGAGTTTAATGTTTTCGTGCCTGCTAGCGAAAGAACCACCATGCAGCCCATGGATCAAGGAGTAATTTCTAATTTCAGGTCTCAGTACTTCAGAAATACATTTCATAAGGCTACAGCTGACACAGATAGGGATTCCTCCAATGGATATGGGGAGAGAAAACTGAAAACCTTCTGGAAAAGATTCACCATTCTAGATACCATTAAGATCATTTGTGGTTCACAGGAAGAGGTCCAAATAATCAACACTAACAGGAGTTTGGAAGAAGCTGATTTCAGCACCCACAGATGACTTTGAGGGGGTTCAAGATTTCAGTGGAGGGAGTAACGGCAGATGTGACAGGAGCAGCATGAGGACTGAAAACAGATGGGGAGCCTGAGGATGGGATTACGTAGCTGCAATCCCACAGAAGACCCGAACGGACGAGAAGTTACTTCTTGCAGATGAACAAAAAAGGTTTTTTGAAATGGAGTCTACTCCTGGTGAACCTGCTGCTATGAAGATTGTTGAAATGGCAACAAAGGATTTAGAACATTACATAAACTTAGTTGATAAGGCAACAGCAAGGTTTGAGAGGACTGACTCCAATTCTGAAAGTTTTACTGTAAATAAAGTGCTACAGAGAAATCATTCATGAAAGGAAGAGTCCATCAACGGGGCAAACTTCTTTGTTTTAGGACATTCTGGGGACTTCCCTGGCTGTCCACCGGCTTAGGCTCCACACTCCCAACGCAAGGGCTCCAGGTTTGATGGGTGGTCAGGAAGGTAGATCCCACATGCTGCAACAAAAGATCCCACATGCCACAGCTAACACCAGGTGCAGGCAAATAAATATTTTTTAAAGAAAGAAAGAAAAAAAAATTGCCACATCCACTCCAGTCTTCAGCAACCACTACCTGATGAGTCAGCACCAACAATACTGAGGCAAGACCCAGCAACAAAAAGATGACAACTTGCTAAAGACTTGGATGCTGACTAGCATTTTCTTTGGCTGCTCCGTGCTTCTGTGCAGAATTCAAGATCCTAGTTCCCTGACCAGGGACTGAACCTGTGCCCTGTGAAATGGAAGCCTGAGTCTTAACCACTGGCCCACCAGGGAATTCTCCAGCATTTTTTAAAAGTTGAAATATACTTGACTTACAAAATGTGAACATTTTTAAATTAACATATGTACATTTTTTAAAGCACACTGCATACTTAATAAACTATGGTTGGGCTTCCCTGGTGGCACTGCGGGTACAGAATCTGCCTGCCAGTGCAGGAGACACAAGAGACGTGGGTTCAACCCCTGGGTTGGGAAGACCCCCTGGAGCAGGAAACGGCATCCCATTCCAGTATTCTTGCCTGGAAGACTCCATGGAGAGAGGAGCACGGTGGGCTACAGTCCATGGGATCGCAGAGGCAGACACACATGCTCCGCTGAGCACACAGACGCTTCACTTCATCATGAGCACGCAACTTTCACACGCACTGGGCAACCGAAGAATCCATGGCTCACTTTAGGCAATACTTACTGTATTATGATGGCCTGGAATGGAACCTGCAGTGGCTCTGAGGGATGCCTGAATTACTACTTTTTTAACGGATGTATACAGTTGATTCACAATAGGTGTTAGTTTCAGGTGTACAGCACAGTGATTCAGTACGTGTGCACACACACACATATATACATATAGATATCTATACTTTTCCAGATCCTTTTCTCTTACAGGCTAATACAAAATACTGAGTATCGTTCTCTGTGCTTTACAGTAGGTCCCCCTTGGTTACCTATTTTATACACAGTAGTGTGAATATGTTAATCGCAAACTCCTAACTTATCACCGCACCCAACCTTTCCCCTTTGGTAACTATAGGTTTTCTCTGTTGTAAAACAAATGTTCTCTATACTTAGTATGATAAGCATGCTTATCGAGTGAATTAAATCAAGCTTCAATTAGTATGCTAATCTGCAGACCCATCCACAGGACTGGAAATGGCAACACTTCCTTCTTTTTTATGTCTGAGTGATATTTCATTGTGTATATATAGGTCTTTGGGCTTCCCTGGTAGCTCGACTGGTAAAGAATCAGCCTGCAATGCAGGAGACCCCAGTTCAGCTTCTGGGTCAGGAAGATTAACTGGAGAAGCGAAGAGCTACCCAATCTAGTATTCTGGCCTGGAGAATTCCATGGACTGTACAGAATGGGACAAAAAGAGTGGGACACGACTAAGCGACTTTCATTTCACTTCAAATAGGTCTTCATTCATTCCTCTATCATTGCCCGTTTGGGAGCTCCCATGTCTTGGTTAGACATGCCTGCATTAACAGGTCTGATTCCCAGTGACACTCACTACTCAAGCCCTGCCTTACTGGTCCCCAGCCCAGGCACTAACTCAAGGCTGAGCAAGGAGGGAAACCAACCCTCCACCAGACCATCACCTCCTTCCTTGAACTTCCCTGCCAGGGTATTTATAGCATTCTTGAGTCTGTGAGAAGCAGTGAGGCTCTGGTTTCAGATTGTAACCACCTCACCCAAGTGTTTTACGCCTTAGGTAAGCCTAAAAACTCCTTGCCATCTTCATCCCCTCCAGGAAGTCCATTGCTCAGAAGCAAGAGGATTGCTTAGGGAAAGGAGAATGAAGGGCCAAAAGCCGAGATGACAATGGAAGGGAAGCAGGACAGGACAGAATACCTCGGTGATCTCCTGGGGCAAGCAGTCTGCACAGCTCTGGAGGACCTTGATGATCTTCTGGTGGTGTGAGGGGTTCTCTGCAAAGCAAATTTCCAGCTGCCGAAGAAACTTGCGACTCTTCTCAAAAGCCTGCTGCTCTTCAAACTACCAGAGTGGAAAGAGGGCAAAAGAGGAGTCATCTATGCAGCCTGAGAAGGACTTGAGAGCGCTACACATAAAAACCAAGGAAAACTGTGCTGGAGGCACAGGGGATGACAAGGCTCTGGTTTACAACAGTGAGATCTTCTTTTTGGGGCCTCACCACAAGGTTTGTGGATCTTAGCTCTCCAATCAGGGACTGAACCTGGGCCCCAGCAGTCAAAGTGCCAAGCCCTAGACACTGGACTGCCGGGAAACTCCCTGTAAGACCTTTTTTTTTTTTTTAAGACCCTAGCATCTATCTACCTTGGGTTTCTGGGGTCTACCAACTCAAGAAAACTAAGATATAAATGAAAGATTTAAGAGTTATATATCTCAAGTTGCTTACAGTTTTCAAAGACTATGAGATCAGACACATGCCAATTTATAAAGTATTTTCACGTATGTATTCATTTGATCCTCATAATGATAAAGAAAAAATTATGTATAATCATCCCATGACCACTAACTGCTTTAAGACTATCAGGCTAATATAATAACAATATGAACATAAGAATATAATAATATTCTTTACTCCTGTGTTTATCCATCATGACAAGAAACCCGGAACTACGGGGATATCCCTCAAGTTCAGACACTTATTTTCCAACATTTCAAATGTCGTGTAACCACCGTGGCCTTCCCAGACCACTGTGTATAAAACTGCAACATTATCACTATAAAGCATTAAATATATTTTACTGTTTATATATTTTATCACTTTTACAACATATGTATTTACAACATACAATATACTATTTAACCTCTGACTTTCCCCATGAGAATACAGGCTCCATGTAGGCAAAGGATTTTAGTCTTTTATAGTTATTACATTTCTAGTACCTAGAACTCTGCCTGAAACAGCAGGTACTCAATAAATATTTGTTGAATGAAAGCCTATTTTGCAACAGTGAGGAGCAAAGGGTTATGATGTACCTAAGGTCACCACTCAATGGTCAAACCTTTCACTCCACATGGAAAGAAAAGGAGAGAACAGGAGCTGGGGAGACCATCCCTTGAAAAGGAGGTGGCTCTCGTGACCCTGGTCCAGGGGAAAGCTATCTACGGAAACAGCCAGGAGTGTGAAACAGTCCTAATCAACACTACCCAAGCCTAGTCTTGCTCTGACCCAGGGATCCTAGTGTGTGGTCTTTGTCCCCGTCTCTACTTACTAATCCACAGGCCAGTGCTTGCTCAGGCAACAGGAAAGCAGCAAAGTCCTTCAACAGCTGAGGCCAGTCTTGGAGCAGAATTTGCAGGCTCTTGTAGAGATCCACAGCTGTCTGCCTCTGAGTACTTGACTCAAACTCATAGATGACCTGAAGGAAGTCTTCATACTTGCCAGGGATGTGCTGCAGGGCTTCTCGGACCTATATGAGAGGACTTTCAATCATCCAATCCCCTTTCATTGGGCCCCAAGAAATGATGGGACAGAGGAAGGATAAAGAGTTATTGTTAAAGAGCTCCAGATTATCCGTCAGAGGCTACTCCTCTGACAGGTCCTAAGATCTGATGACTAATGGAAGCCACAGGGCCATGAGCAAGGCAGAGCTCCTTTTCTGACAGTAAGGAATGGGAAAATTTGTATTTTCCAGGGACCACAGTGCTACCCGCAAAATCAGGTAAACTTTGCGCTAGCTCACAGCCTGGACCTCTCCTTCCTGGTTTCACCTCCATGTTGAAACAGATAAGGAGTGCTTGGTACATATATTTCAGCGTGGTATCATCTGAGGGTAAATAATACGTAAATTAGGAATGTTAGTAAAATATCAGGAACAAGAAAACCCATTATTGTTGCTAGAATTCCACTTGCTGGGGGTGTGAAGAATTAGGTGGTTACTGAAAGACTGAGACAGGGACCACTGCGAGAAACAGGCAGGTTCATGACTCCGAGGATCAGTGAGGTCCACTTTCTGGTCAGTGTACGTTGTTCCTCTGAAGCCGAGGGCTCAGGTAAGGTCCTTACTAGTCTACTCTCTCAGGGATGATGGCGAAATCACCTTTCCCCAGTTTCAGGGCAACAGAGGGGTAGTATGGACCACTGCGAGAAACAGGCAGGTTCATGACTCCGAGGATCAGTGAGGTCCACTTTCTGGTCAGTGTACGTTGTTCCTCTGAAGCCGAGGGCTCAGGTAAGGTCCTTACTAGTCTACTCTCTCAGGGATGATGGCGAAATCACCTTTCCCCAGTTTCAGGGCAACAGAGGGGTAGTATGATGGGCAGGAATAATAAATCGGCTGAAGACTGAACGATGTGGTTTCCTTGTGGTTTCACTTACACAGTTCTTTTGGTATTTCCAGGAAAACAAAGGCAGAGGCATAGAAGGCTGCTGTGCAGCCTGAAAGGCAGACTTCATTTTGAAAACAGAGGGGCTGGTAGGAACAAGAAGCGGCATTTGCCTACCCTGGTCAGATAAGCCTGAGCAAAGGCCAAATCCTTCTGCTCCCGGAGAGGATCTCGCTCGAGGATGTCCTCATCATACAGTAACAGCAGCTTGGAGGTGTCCTTGCTGGCCCGGGCCCGGCTGCCCCGCTTGCTGCGAGCTCGATGATTACTCCGGCCCTTCCCAGTAGCTTTGATGCTCTCTCCTTAGGATACACGTGAAAACAACTGTTTCTCTGTCCTTGCAACCTCTGCTCTTCCCAACTCATCAGATGCACCCTCCCCATCAACTCCCCTAATCAACATTACATAGTAATTTGGAAGAAAAGCTGCTGGAAAAATGCTATGAAAGGTACGTCTCCTCCCGTAAAGTCAGCTCTATGCAGAATCAACAACATGACTGCACCAGCTGGGACGACAATGAGCTGCTTAGCTACTGCATACTGAACACAGAAGTCTGCAGAGTGGGTGTGGTCTGAGGCTGGGCTCTCGGGGACTACGTCCTGGTGAGGAACAAGCAGCACTTTCTGAGATAAACATAGCTCTTGAACTAACACAAGACATGTGAATTAAGAACCAGTGTAAGACCCTGCATGAACAGAGTACAAATCTAGCAGCTGACGGAGAGTCAAATTTTTAATTTCTGAGCATCTCTTCTCTGCAATGGCAGCAGGTTAAACATCTGTTTGGGAGAAGGGTGACTGGCAGGCAGGATCCAGAGGATTTCTTCTGGGAACTGGCACCTGTTTTATAAGCCTGCCACTCTGCACATGTCCCCGCGTCAATGACATCTCCTGAGACCCGCCCCGCTCAGGCCTGTCCTACTCACCCGGTGGGGTCCTGCTGGCCTCCACGCCTGGAGCGGCCTTCGGGGAGGCACAGGTGGCAGGAGGCTTCTCGGCAGGGCCTCCGATGGCTTCGTCCATCATCTCATCCTCCTTCTGCAGGATTTCCATTCCTTCTGCCTCCTCCTCCTCTTCTTCCTCAGGCTCAGAGTTCTCTTCCTGGGAGTTCTCTTCCTCAGACTCAGCCTCCTGACTCATGCGCCTTTCAGATGCAAGCCAAGTCAGTTTCTCCATTGTTTCCTGCAAACCCCCCCAAAGAGTGTGCGTGAGGGCTGCAATAGCTCACCAAGGGCTGACTGCGCGGAGTTTTTCAGAAGGAGCTGCGGCTAATCAACTGGTGAGGGAGGGTGAAAAGCGGATGGTAAAGGGGGTGATTGGGGATTTTTGGTTTTGTTTTTCGGCCGCACTGTACAGCTTGAAGGATGTTAGTTCTGTGAAATGAAATATTTCTTGCCATATCGGAGGACAAAAAATGTCACAGCTATCTGATTCATGGCCTCCTAACGTGAATGAGGGCTCTCAAAAGGGAACACAAGGCCTATGATCCAGAAGATGCCCACACCCAGTGACCGGGGAGGAACTGGAAGGGAGTGCGTGTCATGCAAGAGCAGCCAACCACCATCCTCGCCACCCTTTAAGGCGAGAGGAAACAGGATTTGGCCCCAGACAGCTCAGGTGCACATGAAAGGAATGGATTCAGTGAGCCCAGAGGCTCCATCCTACCACACAAAGAAGAAGACTAAATTCTTCAACTTGACTTGATATCTGGTTCTCCTTACTACTTAATAATAATCTTTGATGTTCAGACTTCCTAGCCTCTCTGTTGCAAACTGTATAGCCTGACTCCCCCTCCTGCTTCCTCAAAGCAGTTTTCCCAGAGAACTGAGATGCTGCCCCCCAAGTTCAGAATCCTTAACATTCCTACCAAATAAAATAACTCTCTACTTTGAGGTTGAGATTAATTTTTTGGTCAACAGTTTCCTGACCAGAAATCGAACCCAGTTCTGAGCAGTGAAAGCACCAAGTCCTAACCCCTGGACCACCAGGGAGTCCCTGAGCAGATGAGCTTTGAAAGGTTTCCCCTGAAGGTAATTTTCTTTTCCCAGGGTCCATACTAATGACCCTTTTTCTTTTTTTAGTTATTTAAATTGTGCTCAGGAAATTCAATTTAATGTTTAAATGAGTTTAAATCAAATATAATATGTAACATTGAACTCTTTCCCTCTTCTTCTCACCTCAACTCCCAAAACTATGCTCCGTAATACACTCAAAAGTCAAAAATGATTTTACGACTATCTCTAGTGCAAAAAGCAAGCAGGTGGCCCATCAATAAATTAAATCTATTACTGAATCCACAAAATATTGGAGAAGAGTGCCCAACTCTCACCTGGAGTTCTGGGACAGAAAGTACAGATTCCTCAGAAGCTGATGACATCTCGTCTTCCTCATCCTGGGTAAGGTCATCAAAGTCCTCTTCTTCCTCTTCCTCTGGCCCATCCTTCTCTCCTGCAGCTTCTGGTCCTGCTGGGGTCCCCACTGACTGACCATCCACGCTGGATAAGTCTTCAGGCTTCCCCAGGGGGCTGCTAAGCGCCATTTCAGGGTCAGTGGAGAAGGAAGCGTCCCTCGGGGACCCTTTGCGCACATCGCCCGAGTTTCCTTCACCAGGAGGCTCTTGAGAAGCCGGAAGGGTGTGAGCTGCGCGACTCCGCTCCTCCTCCTGCTGCAGGCCTGTCTGTCTCCTCCCCTCTCTAGGCCCACTTGACTCTTCACTTGGGAGGCCAGGGTCCAACTCCACAGAGTGCTCCTCCTTGACTTCACCAGGGCTGTCCTGCTCCAGGGATCCACCACAGGCATCCTCCCCAGGGTCTTTAGGTTCCATCTTAACGCTTTCCTCTAAATCCTCAGGGCAGGTGTTCGGAGATTCTCGGAAGCCCTGAGGCAATGGTTCAGGGGCCTGTCTCCCCTCCTCGGTTTTCACAAGAGTCCAGCCATAGGCACTGCTCTCCGCCAACTGTTCCTGGCACACTCTGTCTGTAGCTGGAGGCCCTGGGCTGTGCTCCTCTTTGGGGAAGACAGCAGCACAGAGAGGAGAGAGTTCCCGAGGTTCTAATTTGGGTTCGAGACCTTGAAAGGCATTTTTCCCCTCAGTCAAGGGACAACCTATGTCTACATTCACTGGGGCTTTATCTTCAGGGGTAGATGGTACAGAAAGATTCACAGAGGGGCCAGAGACAATCAAGGGAGGGATGGAGGAGGCCACAAGGGGCTGGTTCAACGAACAGGGGAAGGGAGTAGGGTTAACCAACAGGGTGGTGATGGGGATGGTCTGAGGACTTTGGGCCACAGCTGCACTGACAGGCTGCATCATGTTGCAGCCGCTGCCAAGGCTCACAACCTTTACCGTGGTGGCAGGAACAGTGAAGAAAACAGGCGCAGGGTGGATGAGAGGGGCAGGCTTCAGACAGAGAGAGGCCTTGGGTCCCTTTCTCTTGGAGGCTCTCCGTTTCACACATGGCTTTCGAAACTTAGAAGGAGCAAGTGAGGGCAGCATTAGCTTGGGCACAGGGGCGGAGGAGAGCAGGGTCTGTGGCTCAGGCCAAGGGAAGCTGGTCCTGGCCTCAGCAGCTGTAGCTGGCAGTGCTGCTGGAGACTCAAAACTATCCCCCCCAGGAACCCCCAGAGGAGGGCCACCTGGCACTGCCTGTAAGACTGTGGCTGGCTGGATCAGGGGAGGAATCCGGACCACCATTTTGCTTGGAGGGGCTTCTGAGTGAGCTGACCTAGCTGGTGTCTTCCCAGAGCTGGAGCTAGGCTGGAGAGAGGGGCTGGGTCCAAAAAAAAAGGGCTTCAGGGTTGAGGACCGCTTCTGTCTCCAAGCCTTCCTAGAAAAACGGTTGGCAACTGGCTTCAGCTTCAGGACTACACCCTTAGGCAGCAGCAGTGGATACCGAGTTTCACTCTCCAGTTCTGAGCTGCCTTTTCCTAGGCCTGGGTCTGAGTTGATCTCAGTGGTTCCGGTCACATTTCCGACCTCTCTGGCACCGTCAGCTATGTGTCGCATTTCCTCCTGGATGGACGGCAGACTGGCCTAATGGGAATAAGAACACTCAGATATATCCCATGCTAGAATTAGGGAAAAATAACTGGGCTTTCTAGATATTAGGTGCCTTTACAAAACAGTCTTAAGACATCTTTTAAGAAGCATTTTTCTGCAGAATGGCAGATATTTCTAAAAAGACTACATCCCGATTTTATACTCGAGAAACTCCCTGAATTTCCTTTAAAAAACTATCATGTTAACCACTATTTTTAAAAGGTTAGAGAATCACTGGTGGGGGGAGGGAGGGAGGTGGAGAAATAGGAGAGGAAAGGTGACTGAAGATTTCTTAAGTCCTAATTCTACAGCTAAAGCAGCAGAGGTGTAAAGCAGGCCTTGAACATCCTGCCAGGTTCGTAGTGACCTTCTGCTCCTGACACACCGAGGAGGAGCACTGTACCTTTAACCAGAACGGAAGCCGGTGTTCTTCCCTCTCTACAGGCGGCTTCCACTGATGCGGCTGGATCTCTTCACAGCACTTCATTAAGATGGGCAGCTGTTTGGTCTTCTTATAAAACTGAGTGTGAAGAAATAAAGCAAGAGTCACATTCCTTCTAGATACTGCTCTCGTCAGGTTGGGGAGTGTGGTAGGCAGTGGTCTGAGAAACACACACACACATATACATATATATATACACACACACACACAAACAGTATATACTGACTGCTCTGTATTTCAAATTAAGCTAATCTCCAATTAATAAATATTTTATCATTACTTAGTATCTTCTGATAAGCTCTATTCTGGTCACCAGAAAAGCTTAGGTCACAGAAAAAAGGAAGCAGATGGTTAGAGAGACATCTTGTCGAAAATTTGCTCCTGCTCAGCAGCCACAATGGCAGTGCCTTATTAATCCTTATCCTGACCACAGGGAAGCGTCCTCTGAAGCAAATAATGGTGCAAGGAATACTGGAAGGGAAGGAAAGAAGAATGGAAAGACTGAGACAGTTCAGTTTTCAGGGTGAACGAAGAGGGGAATGAGCTTACACTGACAACAAGCACTAGGCACTGTGTTACAAGCCAAGCACACAAATAAGGAGGCAATCCCTGCTCTCAAGGAGCTTACAGATAGTGGAAAGACAGTCAAGCACAAATCAATGATGAGGGACTGCCCTGGTGGTCAAGTGGTGAAGGATCTACCTTCCAGTGCAGGGGACTAGGTTCAATCCCTGCTCAGGGAATTAAGATCCCACATGCCTCAAGGCAACTAAGCCCATCGCCACAACTACTCGCCCTGTGCTCTAGAGGCCAGGAGCAGCGACTGCTGAAGCCTGCATGCCCCAGAGCCTGTGCTCCACAAGAGAAGTCACCGAAACAAGAAGCCTGTGCACAGCAACCAGAGTGGCCCCCCTCACCACAACCTAGAGGAACGCTCACACAGCAACAGAGAGCTAGCACAGAAAAATACATAAACTGCAAAAGAAAGCAAGCAAGTGAAAAAACAGGCAGACTAAACCCATCTATTTGTCTCTATTCCCTGGGAAACCCCATGAAAACAACACATGGGAAGTTTTTAAAGATAAAAGCCTGAAAGGAGAGATGAAATAAAAGGTGAAAGTAACAAAATCTTCAAAGCTAAAGAACCGACAGACGAGTGACAAGTGACACAGGACAATGAAGAGCGCCAAACACCGTGTGGAGAAGAGGTAGGGCCAACTAACTGATGTCAGGGACAGGCGAAAGGGTAAGACAGCAGACACCTCCAGCAGTGGAAGAACAAAAACAGGTCAAGACAAGGGAGACAGGTTTCAAATGTGTTGAAGGGGCCATGAGACCCTGAATGTGCCTTCTTGTTTGATGGAGCCAGGAGACAGCTTCTTGCCCCACCCTGGCATACTAAGGACAGGTGCACAATGCTGGCCAAGTATACACGAGAGAACTCTAGCCTCCTTCCTCTGCTGCTTCCCACAAGCCTCTGCCACCAGCTATTAAAGAATATTCAATAAACAACAACAAAAGCTATGAGATATTATGACAGAAGCAGGAACGACTCACCTCAGCAGAAGGGTTAGGAAAAACAGATGAAATAATATCCCAGAAAATACAAGAAGAAGACAGAGTGACGGGAGAAAAGAAGAAAGACAAGATGAGAGGACGAGCCTGAGAGGTCTCCACCTGACCACTGAGCACCACAGAAGGAGAGGGCAGACCCAAAGAAGGGGAGGAAACCAGCAGTGCAAGCCTCAAGTCCCTTTCCCGGGACTGGAGCCTGTGAGTTTCCAAAGTTTAGTTTATCGAGTGCCTGGCAATCTAGTGAAACCAGACACATAGTAAGGTATATTATCATGAATTTCAAAACACTGGAGAAAAAAGAAAATCCTATGTACTCCTAGAGGAAGAGAAAAAAACACGTGTCATATAAAGGTTCAAGAGTCAAAAGAACATCAACTTTCGAAAAGAGCCAGTGCTAGAAACAAGAAGAAAATGGAGTCATTAAATTGTTCTCACTAAAGTGATTTTCAACCTAGAATATTTCACACTTTTAATTTTGAATGATTATAGTTTCATAGACAGGTCTTATGTGCATCTGTTACAAAGTAACAACAGTCATATATAAAAGGTAGGTACACACTACAATAGCAAAACTAGGAAACTGCATTGGTCAAGTCATGCCATGATACACCATGAACACAAGCAATACAAATCTAAAAATTTTTCTCAAATGTCAGATGTGCTCCACTAAAACAAGGCCAAAAAGTTGTGGGATTCAGAAACAAGAGGCTCCGGACTTCCCCAGTGGTCCAGAGGCGAAGAATCCACGAGACAGTGCAAGAGACACAGGCTCAGTCCCTGCTCCTAGAGCATTCCACACGCCGCAGGGCAACCAGGCCCCCGCAACACTTCCAAGCCCACACGCTGAAACTGCGGCAGCCCGCATGGGCTGCAGTTGGTGACCTAAAGCAAGAAAAGCCACTGCAGTGAGAAGCCCACACACCACAACTGGGGGGAAGCCCAGCTCTGCACAACCAGAGAAGAGCCTGGGGAGCCACGAAGAGCCAGCACAGCCGAAAAAGAAATAGAAACACTCCTAAAGGAAGAGGAGGACCCAACCCAAGTAAGAGGTGACACGGAACCCCAGGAAAAGCGTGAGGAAAAAGCCACAGAAGACAGCGTGCAGCAAGCCAAGAGAGCAGCGTGGGTAGAGCGGGGCGGGGTCAGAGCGCCCTGCGAAGGACTCCTCAGGACGACGAGGGTGACGGCGGAGCACCTAGAGTACCTGAGCACGCTGAACAGAGAGTCATAAACGAGCAGACTGCAATGAGCTGGCAGTAAGCACGTAGTGAGCCAACTCCCACTCACCCTCCAAAAATGCAATCATTAACCCGGGAGAAGCAAAATCCCAGCAGGAAAAGCAAAGTAATCATGATACGCCACCTGGCTCAGCTGTGAGGGGTTTTCACACACTGCTTAGCATGTAAACTCTGGAAAAAATCCAACTTACACTGAGATATAACTGAGGTGAAGCAATGAGAGTGTGGCGAGAACTGTCTTCATCTTCCATGGTTTCAGTTTAACAGAGAAGGCCCAAATCCAAAAAATCAACTGGTAGCAATTCTAAGCATGCTACCTAGGTCCTAGATATACAGGTAAATGGACCATCCCTGCAGAAACCTTGCTTAGCAGGAAATGGGGAGAAAAATGATTGTTTTTCATGACAAGATTCACAGAGATATTTTACTCTTTGGAGCAGTGGTCTCCAACTTTTCTGGCACCAGGGACCAATTCTGTGGAAGGCAATTTTTCCACAGGATGGGGGCGGGGGACCCATGGATGGTTTTAGGATGATTCTCATAAGAAGCTGGCAACTGAGACCCTCCTGTGCACACAGTTCACAGCGGGGTTTGTGCTCCTTTGAGAATCTACGACCACCGCTGATGTGACAGGAGGTGGAGCTCAGGCAGTGTGTGAGCAATTGAGAACAGCTGTGAATACAGATGAAGCTTAGCTCTCTACCCTGCCATTCACCTCCTGCTGTGCAGCCACGTTCCTAACAGGCTGGGGACCCCTCTTTAAAGTACACTTTATAACTTTCATACAAATATCCAAGTATAAGAATTAAGAAGGATCTAAGTGGACTGTTGCCTACTCTGTGAAGGTTTAGAGCGGGGAAAAAAAATGAACAGCTAGAGGAAAACAAATTTGATAAGTATTTTTACATTTGAACAATTTAGCAGAAATATCTGTAACAGGGGAAGAAGATGGTACTCCATAGGAAAATAGATCAATGTCCTTGGAAAGGAAAGAGGGCTAGTGAGCAGTTAGGAGGGACTAGCGTTAGATAACGGAAAAGGCAATGGCACCCCCCTCCAGTACTCTTGCCTGGAAAATCCCATGGACGGAGGAGCCTGGAAGGCTGCAGTCCATGGGGTCGCTGAGGGTCGGACACGACTGAGTGACTTCACTTTCACTTTCCACTTTCATGCATTGGAGAAGGAAATGGCAACCCACTCCAGTGTTCTTGCCTGGAGAATTCCAGAGACGGGGGAGCCTGGTGGGCTGCCTTCTATGGGGTCGCACAGAGTCGGACATGACTAAAGCGACTTAGCAGCAGCAGCGTTAGATAAAAGGCTCTTCACTGAGACTGAGAAAAAGAAAAGGAAAGGCTGCACTCAGCCAAGGTGCCCAGCGGAGCGTGCAGGGAGCACTTACTTTAATGATGTTGTCAGGAGCTCTGTTCATGTTGAGGTTCTTGATTCTCACTGTCAGCTGGTGGGCAGTCTTGCAAGTGAGAAGGTACTTGCTGATCAGAGGCTTGGGAAACTCCGTCCCTTCAAAGTGCTTCAGGCCTAAAGCTAACAAACTGAGAAGAGGGCAGTGACACTCAATCTCGCTTGACAGTCCATCCTGCTGAAAAGCCTCCCAGATGAACTCCACATTCTGCAACCTACTTCTTCTGCATCTAAGTCTTGTACACATTAATGGAAACTCAACAGAAAATTTCAGATAATTATTGGGAACTAAGAAGGACTATGAGAATAAGACTCAGTGAGGAGTTCGCATCAAGTGAAAAGAGGGAAAACCAAGTATAAATCACTAATAAATATCACAACATGATGTGCTTTATAGTAATAATACAAACAAAGTTTGAGGGAAGAAGAATGGCCCTAAAAAAACAAGTATAAAATGAATACTGGCCACCATAATAGACACATTAAATTCACACCAATACGATCTCACAACATAACATACTTAGTTACAGTTATCTGTCTATTTGCTGATGGCAGTGGGGAAACACACATCAAGAGCCAAGAAAGTGTTTATAACAGTTATCAAATAATCTCTCACTCTTGAGAATTTACCCAAAGAGATAAAAACTCAAAGAGTTTCAAAAGCCCTGTCCATAAAGATCCTTGGTGAAGCCTCATTTAGAACAGCTAAACAAGAGAGGGAGGGAAAGTGGCAAACAAAAGGACTACGATAGGGCCATTAATACCGCCCGAAAGGACAATATACAGAGACAAAAAAAAGACAATGCTACAGCATGGAATGCAGAAAAGAAAAGGCAAGAATATATTAAGTTGAAAAAAGCAAAACAAAATTATACTTAAATTGCCAATAGTTACATAAATACAGAGAGAAAATTATTGGGTAAGGGCTGTCAGGATAACAGATAAAAATGTTTTCCTTAAAAATTATCCACTAACATGATTATGAGGTTAGTTTTTACTATGAAAGACAAACAACAACTTAAAATGTTTCCAAAACATGTATGCCATCCCCTAAAAAGAGCTGTATTTGGCACTGGGGGAACACGCACATACTATAGCCCTATGTCCATCTACACTGCTCTCCTTTGTATCCATTCCTCACTACACAGTATGATCTTATTATCTCAGCATATTTTGTGCTTTTCTCCCCAGCCAGTAAATCCTTACTTGTCTTCCGCCTTGGTGAAAAAAATTTTATCCTGGGGATTCTTGGCCTTCAGAGAACACACTGGAAGTAACTCTGGATACATGAAAACCTTGCTTGTGGCTAGGATCCAAGCCACTTGCTTCGGCAAACAGGGCAATTTACAGGCTATAAGAAAAAAAAAATCATGATAAATGAAACTCCAGAACAAAAGAGGGCTTCACAAAAGCTTCTGAATGCATCTTGGCATTTAGAGAGAGCCAACCCTACCTAATGTGATGCCCTTCCATACACATACCCCTCTCCCAAAAGTCTCCACAATCATTCTAAGCCTAACGTGTATCAAAAAGATAAAGTTAAAAATTGATTGTCTTTTTGTTTCCTGTGTGGAACACTTAACACACTAACATAAACACTTATAAAGTACCAAGTAATACCTGGCAACCCGCTCCAGTACTCTTGCCTGGAGAATCCCATGGATGGAGGAGCCTGGTGGGCTACAGTCCACGGGGTCGCAAAGAGTCGGACATGACTGAGCGACTTCACTTCACTTCAGTGCATGCTCAAAAAATGTTTACCTCCTTCCCCCTTTAAATCCTTGAAAGAAAAGTGACC
Source organism: Oreotragus oreotragus (assembly GCA_006410675.1). Classification (NCBI taxonomy): domain Eukaryota; kingdom Metazoa; phylum Chordata; class Mammalia; order Artiodactyla; family Bovidae; genus Oreotragus; species Oreotragus oreotragus. The sequence continues at coordinate 527,543 of SJYX01019684.1, read as the reverse complement.
TTCAACAATGCTTTCTTCCAGGATAAGATTCCAACTTCTTTAATCTCCCTCACAAATCTGGTATTTCAAATTTCTATTTGATTCTTACTTAACTTTCACTCAAATATCCCAGATTCCTCCTGAGGTTGGGAACAAAAAAACCATAAAGAGGATGAGACAATTCAGTCTCGTTCATTTCTATCTTGCTGTCTAAGCCTCTCAATTTCCAGGCATTTCTGTCTTTCCAGAGATAAATACCTCTAGAGCCATATTTTTGCTTGCAAAAATGTTATTTTTACATCCCCAGAAGAAAAACACAGGACCCTATGCATGTAACTTATAACTGCACGCGTGCACAGTTGCATCCAACTCTTTGCAATACTATCACTGTAGCCCAACAGGCTCCTCTGATCAAGGGATTCTCTAATGCAAGAATACTGGAATGGGTTGCCATTTCCGACTCCAGAAGATCTTTTCGATCCAGGGACTGAATCCACATCTCCACTGGCAGGCTGATTCTACACCATAGACCTATCTTCAAAGCCCAAGTTATAACTGTAGTCTGGTGTTAAATTTTCATTACCAAAATATAACTAAAAAAGCTGTCTGTGTCTATCATATAACGCCCTTAAATTCAACTATATTCTACTGAATTATAAGAGTCAGGGATTTAAAATCAAATCCAAAGACAAATCTGAATCCAGATCAAATCACAACTAACTTGCTATACCAGGAACAAATCAGAAACAAATATTTAAGGGAATGGCAAATATTTACTTAAAACTACAGACCAATGAACGGTAGAAATCAAACCTGGAAATTTCTTTGAAATACTGAACAGGCAAATGTACAACATTTTTACTTTGTTCCTAACTCCCCAATCTACATAATTGGAGAGACTACTATAATCATGGGAAATAAAATGATCCTAATGAAGAAGAGAGTAAGAACCTAATAAACACAACCTGACTTTACCACTTGACTTCCACCTTTATCTTGATACCAGTTTGTTTTGACCTAACTCCTAATACTTCGCCGCATATCTATTTAAGTCCAATTATTAGCAATGAGTGCCACATCTCTACCTCCCACATCCCTGTCCTGTTCACTGACTGCATCCTCTACTTAAACCCAAGTATTATTACCTAGCTGTCCAAGTTAGGTAATGAACACAAAGGAAGGATAAAAGAGAGAAGGAAGAAATTACAAATACCCATCTCCTCCAACCCTAGGAAATTATCAATGGTCTGTGGGGTAAGACGGCCACCTCGCACGGCAAGTAAACACTTAGAGCGGACCATCTGTTCCCTACCAGTCTTCTTCACAGTTTTTCGAGGACTCCAGTCAACGCTGACGTGTGTGCTAAAGTCTTCAATAAGCTTCATGGCTCCCATCAGGTTACAGGGTTGGAACAAGGTCTGAAACTTGGAGTTGAACTGATGATGGAGGGCGATGGAGCTTTGAGCAAAGGTTCCCAGCTCTTTCTGGGAAAATAGAACACAAAGGACATCTAAGTTCCAGACAATTAATACCAGTAGCCCTTAGCCTCTGAGAGAAAACCAGTCTTTCCTACAACAGGATAAAAACAGATAAAAATCATCCTAAGGATTTTCATAATTAACGTTTTTCCATTTAGACTGCTCAGATGTTTAGGCATCTGTGATACATTAATTTATTCCTGTTTTATTCTCACTCTCAGGGATCTTCAGCCTTTTGGATGTATGTTCTAGTTCCCCAGCTGGAATTAAAATTCTTAACAGTGAGAGCCATTACTTTAAAAAGTAATAATAATAATTCTTTGTTTGTTTCTCTGAATAACACCTAGAACGAGGTATTTCTCATGATCCCCTGAACACAGTAAGAGGGAAACATAATCTGCTGACTATCCAAGGAAGTTCTGACTATGAGGCACCTTAGATTCCAGAGAGAATTACCCAAGAGGCAAAGAATATCGCTATTATTGCCCCCAAAGTTCACATTTTAAAGTGTGAATTTTTTGCCCATTCCCTGCTGCTCACGGGATCTTATTTAGCTCCCCAATTAGGGAATGAACCTGGGCCCCAACAGTGAAAGCAACGAATCCTACACCACTGGACCACCAGGGAATTCCCCAAAATTTGAAATTAAAAGCCCTTCCTCCAAAATATTTCCAAATGCCATGAGCAAAATTAATTTTATACATAAAACACTGATATTGAGCTTAATAAATAAGGAATTCAATAAAAAGAGAAGTACAAAAGCCTAGGATGGGAGGATCTACAGGTGAGGAAGAGCACCCAATAGAAAGAGAAGAGAAACAGTCATAGACAACTGAATACACTCCCTGTCCTTTCATGGGAAGCAGTAACCTATGTTTTCACAGCAAACACAGGAAGCCACACGAACATCTACCGACACAAACAGGAGAGAAGAATCAATGTAGCTTATGCTGAGTCAACATCTGTGAGAAATGACTTCCTAACTAACTGCATACACAGTTCTTTAGATTAGAGATATCTGAAACCTTACAAGAAATATCCTGGTGGTACTGGCCTCCGAACTGAGACTGGGGTTGGAACTGGCGAGAAGGTGAATTTGCGTCAAGAGCTGAACATGCTGGGGAGGGAAAGAAAATAATACAGTGTGACATATGATGTTGTCATCTCAGGAACACAGAAGACCTTACCAAGATGTTCGTGAATTTATCCTACGTGTTTTACTCTGTAGAGAGACTATGAGAACAACATAGCATCTTGGTGTAAACGTTTTTTCTCAGATGTGTTCCACCTGAACAAACTGACAGAACCAGGGGAAATTTAACTTCAAACTAGAGGGACTAAGATAATAAAAGAAAAAAGAAAAAAACCTACTCTGGCAGTTAGGCTGTGAAATTCAGAAAGGATTTCTAAAGATTCTATCATTCTGAAAACTATCAGAGTCCTGACATGCATTCTGACCTGAGCCACACAGACACGACATGGTGGCCTTTCAAGGTCCTGACTGACATGAAGATGCTGTGGTCCTGTGGTTCAATGGTTACCAGGACAGCTATTTCTTTTTTTGTCCTTTCCTGGGAAGCAGTAACTTAACGTTTTCTCAGCAAGCTTAGGAAGCCACACAAATATTTACCAGAACATGCAGGGGAGAAGAATTAATGTAGCTCATGATGACGTGGTATCTGTGAGAAATGACTTCCTAACTAATTGAAGACACAGTTCTTTAGATTTAGGAGTATCTGAAACCTTACAAGAAATATCCTGGTGGTACTGGCCTCCAAACTGAGACTGGGGTTAGAACTGGCGAGAAGGTGAATTTGTGTCAAGAGCTCAACATGCTGGGAAGGGAAAGAAAATAATACAGTGTGACATGTTATGATGTTGTCATCTCAGGAACCCAGAAGACCAAAGTCAGTGACTTTATCAAACACATTTCACTTTCCAGAGAGACTATGAAAACAACACAGTTATCTCAGTATGAATTCTTTTCTCAGATATGCTCTACTTCAGCAAAATGACAGAATCAAAGGAAGTTTAACCTCAAACCAGAGGAACTGGGATTAGAAAGAACAAAAACTACTCTGGCATAAGGCTGTTCAGAAGGGATTACTAAAGATTCTTTGAAATCTTACAGCATTCTTTTTCATTTATTTTTTAGGCTATGCTGTGCAGCATGCAGTATCTTAGTTCCGAAACAGCGATCAAATTTGTGCCCCCTGAATTGGAAGCTTGGAGTCTTAACCACTAGACCACCAGGGAAGTCCTTTTACATGCATTCTTATCTGAGCCATCAAGACACGACATGGTGACTTTTCAAGGTCCTGACTGATGTGAAGATGTGGTCCTGTGGTTTCAAAGGTTACCAAGACACCTATTTCTGACTTTCACAAGCTGCTAATTTTTGGCTTCATCTCAAAGGAAGAAGATGATCCAATATTAACATTACCAACAAGAGTCTTACCTGCTGCATCTGCTGCTGCAGCCTCATCCTCTGCGCTGGGTCTAGAATCAGAGTTTGATGAACCTTCTCCCTCTGGGGCTTAACCCTCTCTACTTCCTGCTGCTGTTTGGCTGAAGATTTCTTCATCTTCAGCTGTTCAAGTAGCTCCTTCACAGTGCGATGTTGCTCATTTAGTAAGTTGGCCAGTGGTTCCTCAAACCCATCCCCCACAGGGAGATGACTGGGTCCAAAACAACATCCAGTTCCTTCCTACCATGGGCGAAGCCAGTCTGAGCAACTTCCATCTACTGCTAATCCTCAAGTCTCACTTTAGCCAACAGGCAAACTCCTAGCCTACCCAAATCTTCTCCCAAAGTAGATTCAAATAAAATGGTTCTCAATCGTCCCCTACCCATTCTCCTAAAATCAGTACTCTAAGTAATATACTAATGAAGGTAAAATTAAACTAAAATCTAAACATACAGTAATGTCTGGATAACAAAGCAGCCAAGGAGCTAATGGGAACCCACGATTTTCGCATCCCACTGAGAGTTACATTAATCTGGGACTTATTCTTAATGGTGATACAGAATCTTCTCAAAGCACATCTGTTCTCTAAGCTAGCTGTTACTCCCACCCCAGGTCTAGCATTTCCTGTTCTCCAGCTCCTATTCATTCAGGCTGCCCTGACTTCCTTTCTTAAAAACTCAAAGACCTAGCATGGAGTAGAAAGGGCACAAACTAAAACATATGGTGTTACATGCATGCTATGTCACTTCCATCCTGTTTCTTTGCAATCCTATAGACTGTAGCCCCCAAGTCTCCTCTATCCATGGGATTTCTCAGGCAAGCATAGTGGAGTGGGTTGCCATTACCTAACTCCAGGGGCTCTTCCTGAAACATGGATTGAACCCACGTTTCTTGCGTCTCCTGCACTGGCTGGCGGGTTCTTTACCACTAGTGCCATCTGGGAAGCCCTATAGCACATGGTAGTTTAGATGAACAATGAGAAACTGGTCCAAGTATGACCCTACTCATCTCCATGAAAATATCTTAGCCCTCTAAATTCCTCCTCCAAGCTTTCTATCACTTCCCTCCCACCCCCACTTCCTAAGAGACAGAGAGAGACTGTCAGGGGCTGAAGCAAGAATCCAAATGCTAGTTCTGAGGCAGACGCAGGAGAAGACCCTCAAGTGATTAAGCAAAAGTTGCTACTCTATGAAATCAGCATACAACCTGCTCAAGCAGCTATGACCAGCAGGTTATCCTAATTCAATAAATCCTCTAGATTGTACAATAGTTAAATGACCATAACTTTGTTCCAACAGCCCCTGGGGATAAACATTATGTTTCCTTTAACAGTATTTATTGCAAGTACGGGCAGGCCCAGGATGAAAATCTATAGACACAGGACTGTCCTCTGTACAGTTTTTGATTATCTGCATACCTAGCAGAGAAACAGATCAGAAGCAGGAAAAAAAAAGTAGATAATGCAAAAAGAGCTGTACCTGATTCTAAGAAGCATTACCTCAATGGACAGCTGATACGGGGAGCACAGGCAGCCTACTTTCCATGTGACGTTTTATTCATAATCAAATAATAACCTAGGTTTGTATTTCCAGCTAAAAGAAAAGCAGCAGCAGCCTAAGCAGATCAACTGAATACCAGGAGGTGACTGAACCAGTAAGAGTTTTTTAAGTAGTTGTGCAATTCCCGAATTTTAGAAACTGACACACAGGGGTGCGCAGTGGAAATGAAGTAGGTCTACCGATCAAGTCCCATGAGAACAGGTGCTCAGGTTCTATTCTGCTACACTAGAATTTTCTTCTGTGACATCTGGTGTAAAGTAAGTGGATCAAATACAAACTCTAAGGAACAGTGTGAAAGTTCTTTAAAAAATAAAAACAGAGCTACCATACGACCCTGCAATCCCACTCCTGGGCATATACCCAGAGAAAAACGTGGCCCCAAAAGATGCACGCACCGCAGTGTTCACGGCAGCACCGTTTACCACGGCCAAGACGTGGACGCACCTCAACGTCCACTGACAGAGGAACTGATCGCGAAGATGGGCTGTGCTGCCGTCCTGTGCTCAGTCACATCCCACTCTCTGTGACCCCTGGACTGTAGCCCACCAGGTTCCAATGTCCTTGGGGATTCTCCAGGCCAGAATACTGGACTGGGTTGTCATGCCCTCCTTCAGGGGAAGGTGAGGGGTATACATACACACATACACACATATACATACATATGCGTATATACATACATGTGTGTGCGCGCACACACATACGCACATGTGTATACATACATATACACACATAGCTACATGTGTGTATACACATACATATATGTGCATACATGTGTGCATGCATATGTGTGTGTACATACATATGTGTATATACACACATAATGAAATATTACTCAACCATTAAAAAGAATGAAATAAAGCCATTTGCTGTAATATGAATGGACCCAGAGTATCATATGGAGTGAAGTAAGTTAGACAGAGAAGGAGAAATATCATGTGACCTGCCTTATATGTGGAATCTAAAAAGAAATGATACAAATGAACTTACTTACAAAACAGAAAGAGACTCACAGACTTTAAAAAGAAACTCATGGTTGCTGTGGGATAAGGGATAGTGAAGGAATTTGGGACGGTCATGTATACACTGCCATATTTTAGACGGATAACCAACAAAAACCTATTGTATAGCACGTGGAACTCTGTTCAATGTTATGTGCCAGCCTGGATGGGAGGGGACTTTGGGGGAGAATGGATACATGTACATGTATGGCTGAGTCACTTCACTGTTTACCTGAAACTATCTCAACATTGTTAATTGGCTGTACCCCAATACAAAATGTTTTTGGTGTTAAAAAAAATCAATAAAAATAAAACTGAAAAAAAAAAGAACTCTAAGAAACCTTGATAATGTTCTCAAAAAAAGAAAAATGGTAAAAATGTGAGGTGACAGAAGTATTCGTTAACTTCATAGGTGAAATCCTTTTGTAATACATAATGTATATCAAATCATCACGGTGTGCACTTTCAACATTTTAGAACCTTATCTATCAATTAAAACTCAACAAAGTCGGGGGGAAAAAAGGAACTCTTGAGATTTCTGTTGCAGTTATATTATGGTATTTATTATAATGGAATATGACTGAATAGTCATTGGAAGGACTGATGCTGAAGCTGAGACTCCAATACTTTAGCCACTTGATGTGAGAAACTAACTCATTGGAAAAGACCCTGATGCTGGGAAAGACTGAAGGCAGGAGGAGAAGGGGACAACAGAGGATGAGATGGTTGGATGGCATCACCTACTTGATGGACGTGAGTTTGAGCAAGCTCCGGGGACTGCTGACGGACAGGGACACCTGGCATGTTGTAGTCACTGGGGTCGCAAAGAGTCAGATATGACTGAGCGACAGAACTGACAACTGATGACTGCTGCTCCTGACTTTTAGGCATTGGTTAGCCTTCCTCAGCGATCACTGCAAAGAAATAGAGGAAAACAGCAGAAGGGGAAAGACTAGAGATTTCTTCAAGAAATTTAGAGATACCAAGGGAACAGTTCATGCAAAGATGGGCTCGATAAGGGACAGAAATGGTATGGACCTAACAGAAGCAGAAGATATTAAGAAGAGGTGGCAAGAATACACAGAAGAACTGTACAAAAAAGATCTTCACGACCCAGATAATCATGAGGATCTGATCACTAATCTAGAGCCAGACATCTTGGAATGTGAAGTCAAGTGGGCCTTAGGAAGCATCACTACGAACAAAGCTAGTGGAGGTGATGGAATTCCAGTTGAGCTGTTTCATATCCTGGAAGATGATGCTCAACATTGAGTGCAGTGAAAGTGCTGCACTCAATATGCCAGCAAATTTGGAAAACTCAGCAGTGGCCACAGGACTAGAAGAGGGCAGTTTTCATTACAATTCCAAAGAAAAGCAATGCCAAAGAATGCTCAAACTACCGCACAATTGCACTCATCTCACATGCTAGTAAAGTAATGCTCAAAATTCTCCAAGCCAGGCTTCAGCAATATGTGAACCGTGAACTCCCTGATGTTCAAGCTGGTTTTAGAAAAGGCAGAGGAACCAGAGATCAAATTGCCGACATCTGATGGATCATCAAAAAAGCAAGAGTTCCAGAGAAATATCTATTTCTGCTTTATTGACTATGCCAAAGCCTTTGACTGTGTGGATCACAATACACTGTGGAAAATTCTGAAAGAAATGGGAATACCAGACCACCTGACCTGCCTCTTGAGAAATCTGTATGCAGGTCAGGAAGCAATAGTTTGAACTGGACATGGAACAACAGACTGGTTCCAAATAGGAAAAGGAGTACATCAAGGCTGTATATTGTCACCTTGCTTATTTAACTTATATGCAGAGTACATCATGAGAAACGCTGGACTGGAAGAAACACAAGCTGGAATCAAGATTGCCGGGAGAAATATCAATAACCTCAGATATGCAGATGACACCACCCTTATGGCAGAAAGTGAAGAGGAGCTAAAAAGCCTCTTGATGAAAGTGAAAGAGGAGAGTGAAAAAGTTGGCTTAAAGCTCAACATTCAGAAAACGAAGATCATGGCATCCGGTCCCATCACTTCATGGGAAATAGATGGGGAAACAGTGGAAACAGTGTCAGACTTTATTTTTTTGGGCTCCAAAATCACTGCAGATGGTGACTGCAGCCATGAAATTAAAAGACGCTTACTCCTTGGAAGAAAAGTTATGACCAACCTAGATAGTATATTCAAAAGCAGAGACATTACTTTGCCGACTAAGGTCCGTCTAGTCAAGGCTATGGTTTTTCCTGTGGTCATGTATGGATGTGAGAGTTGGACTGTGAAGAAGGCTGAGCGCCGAAGAATTGATGCTTTTGAACTGTGGTGTTGGAGAAGACTCTTGAGAGTCCCTTGGACTGACTGCAAGAAGATCCAACCAATCCATTCTGAAGGAGATCAGCCCTGGGATTTCTTTGGAAGGAATGATGCTAAAGCGGAAACTCCAGTACTCTGGCCACCTCATGCAAAGAGTTGACTCATTGGAAAAGACTCTTATGCTGGGAGGGATTGGGGGCAGGAGGAGAAGGGGACGACCGAGGATGAGATGGCTGGATGGTATCACAGACTCGATGGACGTGAGTCTGAGTGAACTCTGGGAGATAGTGGTGAACAGGGAGGCCTGGCGTGCTGCGATTCATGGGGTCGCAAAGAGTCAGACACGATTGAGCGACTGAACTGAACTGAACTGAGTATACCTAGCCTTTTTCACTAAATTGCATGTTACCTGAAGGTCTAGCTTTCAGGTGAATCCAAAGCTCTCTAGTTAGGTAATGCTGTTAAGGTAAAGCACAGGACTAATTAAAGGCTATGAGTCCTTGGGTTTTGCTTTGTTCCACCCACGGCACACACCATACCCTGACATCTAGCCGGTACCTAATGACAGTATGCTGCTACTCAGAATGGATAACAACAAAGTATGGATGAACTCTGCAAACTCAACACAAATATAGGGGGGAAAATTAAAGCCTCTACTATCTGGATGAGACACAGAAGCGCTAATTCATGTGAAGAAGGCAATACACACTTTTGAGACTCCAGGGCATTACCGCAGGTGCTTCATGGCTTGCTCAATTAATGCCCTGGAGACTAACGAAGGTTCATTAACTTTTACTAGACTATCGTTCTGTTAATGAAAAGCAGAAGAACAAAAGGGACATAGTGGCTATTACACTTTGGAGTAGTTTGTACGGCTGGCCACGCAGAGTCCTACACACCTCTCCAGCACCACTCCCCTGGAGAAGCTGCTATGGACGCCAGCTACTGCTTTTTCTCCCTCCCCAAACAGATACAGCTTGGTCTAGAGCTGCACTGCCCCATAAGAAGGAGAATTATTCACTTCACACCCAACACCCCCATGGGGCTCAGCATCCTTATAACAGTAAGAGCAGGTAGTCAGGGATGAGAAATTGTTAACCAAAACTTCTCAAAACCTTCTCAGACATACACTTTTCCTCTACTCTAGGTCTCAAGGTCTTTGGTTAGCCTACCGTAAGGCTCAAGAAGTGTTAAAGTTAGGCTGAGGCTCAGCCACACATTCCTCCTGTTCTGGGCCGTCATCTTCCATGCTGGAGAAGTCCATCTCATCTTGAAACTGAGGGCAAAGGAAAAGAAGGATTTTCTTGGGGAACTGGCATGTAAAAGTCGCCCCAAAAGTGACAGGGGAAAATGAAGACTGGTTTACAGGACTTCAATAATGCTGGCACACAGAAAGAGCTCGCATTGGATCCTTTCTCATTTCTGGGCTCAACCAGTCCAGCACATGGCATAATTTTCATGCCAGAAAAAAACTTTCTTACTTGGCCAACTTGTAATGGTAAAGACAGAGCATGGATAACTCAAAATGATCAGATTATCTTTCAAGAGAGAAATTTATGAAAAAAGAAACTATAATTAGTTTGCAATCTTTAAGGATACACCATGTGACAGTTGAAAGGATTATGTAAAAGCTCGTAAGGAAAACTTTACTAAGATATGGATATTCAAAGTTTATTAGTTACCAAAATTCTCCTGTCACTATATTCTCTCCTGGGCGGACTGCAAGGAGAAGGCTTGGTCAGACCTCTGTTCTGGAGAGAGAGGCCCTGAGACCAAAGGATAGAGCTTGCTGGAGAATCCACCTTTAGTGTCCAAACTTCTCATTCAAAGATCACTACTCACAGTTTCAAACGACTCTTCCATCAGTTCATTCATGTCCTTTTCTGCAAAAAAGCCAAATAGTATGTTGTTGGCACACACTTATTTCATTTTGCAATAGAGGGAATTCCAGGAAAACAAAGAAAGTTAATTTTTAGCAAGGCTTTTGACAAAATCCTCAAATGTATTAATATCCATCATTTACTCATTCATTTAAAAACATTTATTGAACAACTATATGCTTTAATTCCTGTTCTAGATGCTCAGATATATGACAGAAACTCTCATGAATGAAGCTTAAATTCTAGTGGGAAAACAAACAAAAACATAAGCTAGGCATTCTTTAAAGTTTATTTATTATGTGTGGTCACCGCGGTCTTTGTTGCTGTGTGCGGACTTCCCCTAGTTGTGGAGAACAGAGGGTGCTCTCTAGTTTGTGGTGGCATGGGCTTCTCATTGCAGTGGCTTTCCCTGTTGCAGAGCACGGGCTTGAGGGAACTGGCTCAGCAACTGTGGCACATGAGCTTAGTTGCCTCAATGCGTGTGGAATCTTCCCGCACCAGGGATTGAACCCATGTCTCCTGTACTGGTGAGTGAATTCTTGACCATTGGACCACCAGGGAAGTCCTAGATGATTTTATGAAATAAATTCATAGTCTGCTGGCCTATCCTACTGAATGGAGTCAAGAGAGAAGTCTCCAGTAATGTGTCAAAGGACTCTACCTTTGGACCAGCAATGCCATTAACAACTGAAAACACCCAGAAAACACACTTTCAAATCTGTAAATGATACAAAGCTGGAAGGGATCACCAAACCAACTAACGACAGATTCGAAATTCTAGGTTTTCGCAAATTAATTGGATGAAACAGAATAGGGATAAACAAGTCATACATTTAGGATTTTCAAAAATCAGTTTCTTAAGTGCACAAAGAGGTAACACGGCTTAAAAACAATTAATCTGAAAAAGGTCTCAATTTTTTTGGTCGGCCTTCAGATCAATTCTAGAGGACTGTGATCATTTCTATAAAAGCCCTTCTTAAGAAGGCATTAAAAAGCTAAAATCCAAACATTTGTGAGGATGTGAATCAACTGGAACTCTCAGTTCAGTACAGTCGCTCTTCATGTCCGACTCTTTGCGACCCCATGAATCGCAGCACGCCAGGCCTCCCTGTTCATCACCATCTCCCTGACTGAACTGGACTGAACTGACCCGTTTGTTGAGCTGATGACTGCCCTTTGCTTCCAGTGTCTTCTAGTCATTCCTCCACTCAGTACACGGTAAATTTCACAACATCTCAGCTTTGCTTATATGATCTCCACACGTAAAACTCCATATTTCTCCAGCAGCCAAGATATCGAACATATAAATTCCTTGATATTCAAAAAAGCCTCCTGAAGACAACTTTCCTTCCTTGAGTCACACTGATCATCGTGTCCAGCCAAACTTGCTCTCTTGTCTTCCCTAAAATGGGAGTGCTGCCGTCTGCCTCAGGGCCTTTGCACATACAATTCATCTGACCTAGGGTGACCAACTGTTTGAGTTTCCCGGGACTGAAGAGCTTCCTTTGCTGTGGGATTTCCAGTGCTAAAACCAGGACAGTGTGGACCAAGCAGAACAAAATGCCAACCCCCACCTGCAAGGCAGACTGTCCCCTGTAACACCTGCTCTTCTCTTAGCTCCCTGCCCAAGTGTCAGTTCCTCCAGGAAGCCTTTCCTGACAACGTGGACTAGATTGGAAGATGCAGCCTGCCAGCATGCCGTTATTTTTCTCCAAAGCACTTGTTTGAGTTTTTAATCTCATGGTCACACAAATCCAACCCCTAATCTGCTTTCTGTCTCTATGGACCTACTTATTCTAAATATTTTATTTTATATCAGTGGGAGGGGTGAGATGCTTGATGGGTATGAGCTTTCATTTTGGGGTGATGAAAACTTTTTAAAAATGTCTTTACTATTTTCCACTCCAGTGGGTCCTTGTTGCTGCATGCAGGGTACAGCTGTGGAGGCCAGGGGCTCCTCTCCGTTGCGGTGTGTGGGCTGTGCTGCGCCAACATGTGTTGAAGGAAATAGACAGGATGACGTGACAGACAGGGGTGGGAGGAGTGGCCGTGAAGGCAACCAGGGTGTGCTGCCACCTGAGCGGAGCCGAGGGGAGAAGTGGGTGTTCGTGTGTTTCCGTCTGAAGCCGTTCATTTGTGCACAGCTGACACATTACTGGACAAATAGAAACCACAGCGGTTGTTTTGGGGGAAGGGAAACAAGGATCTGACCTAGAGTCAGCGGAGGAAAGTTTNAGGGGAGAAGTGGGTGTTCGTGTGTTTCCGTCTGAAGCCGTTCATTTGTGCACAGCTGACACATTACTGGACAAATAGAAACCACAGCGGTTGTTTTGGGGGAAGGGAAACAAGGATCTGACCTAGAGTCAGCGGAGGAAAGTTTGCTTTTATTTCTGTGGGTTTCTTTATTTTCAGAGAATTGTTTATTATGGACACACACGCGCAACAGTGTCGTGGATCGCGACGCAGCGACCGCTCGGCGCAGGCCATCCATTCGTCGCCAGCCTTGTTTCATCTGTGTCCCCAGCTTCCGTGGTTCTTTTTTCCCAAATGTGATCTGCTGAGGGGCTGAGTGAAGTGACTGCATGACCCACGGACCGCTCAGCCCTGTGAATCGGAACGCAGCGCTTGGCCTTAGATAATGCCAGCCTCAAACCTCGTTCTCTGTCTGACTTGGACAAAGTCCTTAGCTTCTTGGAGTTGCCCTTTCCTCATGTAAACTAAAGTAACTAAAATGAGTATCTGGCTCACTGTGAGAGTTATATGAAATTTTGCAAGAAAGGATGAGAGCCTTTAGCATGGTGGTGAGACAGCACACATTCTGTAAGCCTCACCGTATCCTGCAGCTGGCTGTCCTGCCGTGTTCTAGTTGCAAGCATGGATTCTGGAGCCGGTATCCCTTTCTGCTAGCTGGCTAACTTTTAAATTTAATTTTATTTTTATTATTATTCTTTTACCATTTATTGTTACCCTGACAGATGCTCAGACAGTATGTTCTTAGTGTTCAACAAATACTTTTTTGGGCCCCCCCCCAGCCTTGGGGTTTTGGTTCCCCAACCGGCTATCGAACCATCGGTGCCCTCTGCAGGGGGAGCAGAGTCCTAACCACTGGACCACCAGGGAAGTACCTAGGTGACTTTTAAAAAGGGATCAAAAGGTACATATAATATGTTCCACTCAAAATATGGTAGTTAGCACTGCTAGCCTTGTTACTTTATACTTGCTGCTGTTTAATCACTAAGTTGTATCTGACTTGTTTGTGATCCCATGGATGGTAGCCCACAGGCTCCTCTGTCCATGGGATTTTCCAGGCAAGAATGCTGGATTGGGTTGCCATTCCCTTCTTCAGGGGATCTTCGTGACCCAGGGGTCAAACCTGCATCTCCTGTGTTGGCAGGATACTTTATCATGGAGCCATCAGGGAAGCTCCGCTATACCTACACATAAAAATTTTATGTCACAAAATCAGTTGCACCCTGGTTCAGGATGGAAGAGCATAAAGTTCCCCAAAGATGCTGAGGTTCAGTTCCCACAAATAGCACTGTCAGACTGAAAAATAAGGGTGCCCATTCGCTCCTGACTGGAGCCCGTGCCTACTGGCAGTGATAGGATAGAAGAGGGGGTCCGGTCAGCTCCTGCACAGGCCTAGCCAGCTCCCCTTTCCCCTGGGGAAGGGTCAGCTCCTGCAGTAAAATGGAAGGGCCTTTTTCCGTAGCTTTGCTGAGCAAAGGGTGGAGAACGGCAATAAGGGCTAAAACTTCTGGAATTCTGTTCAACTGTGAACTTCAGAAAAAAGTTTACCATCTTCCTTTCTCCAGGTGTCTTCCCTTTTATGTCCAGGCATGCCTTCCCAGGCAGCTCAGAGGCAAAGAAGCCACCTGCCAGTGCAGGAGGCTCAAGAGATGCGAGTTCAGTCCCTGGGTCGGGAAGATCTCCTGGAGAAGGAAATGGCGACCCACTCCAGGACTCCTGCCTGGGAATCCCACGCACAGAGGAGCCTGGCAGGCTACAGTCTGTGGGCTCCCAAAGGGTTGGGCATGCATGACTGAGCACACACACATATGGGGATTGCTTGTCTGAGAGGCATGTCTTTACGTGAAAATATATGTCAAAGCCTTTAGCTCTGATGTAGAGTACTCCTGCAGAAAGCAAGTTTTTGTTGGCATAATTGTCATTGTGATCATGATATGCACACAGATAACTGTGACACAAGGCAGAGGCCAACGAACATATTATGAAAGTACAAGAGAGAATGGAATGGAAGCTTAGAGGAGAAAGGATTCGCTTACAGCGTGAAGGTGGATGGCAAGAGTCTTGAGAAAAGGAATTGAAACGATGCTAAGAGGGAGGGGAATTTCAAATGCCCCTGAATGATGGAAAGTGTTTGGACACGTGGGGATGAGGGGAACGTGGAAGAAGCCAGCGTGAGCAGAGCTATTATGGGATGTGTATAAGAAGTTTGGCATCTCTAGAGCGTGGATTCCATGAAGAGGGAACTGTCAGAATTAAAGCGGGAATTACAGATCCTGACTGAGTCATGGGAGGCTTTGGACTCAAGGCCGAGGGATAGAGAATCTCATCTCTGGGTTAGTGGCTCATAAACTACTTCTGTCCTGACACACCCGATGGACGGTGTTCATATACGTGACTCTCCCTTATGGGAAGAGCCAGGGGTTTGCACAATCCAATGTAATTCCCTTGCTTCCTCTTCTGTTTAAGAGAATGTATCAGAAGGCAAGTGAGTGAGAATGACATTTTCAGAGAGATGGACCCCACTGATTCATTTTGAACCAACTGATCATTATCAAACTTTGTGATTCTAATTATAATTTAGAAGCAGTAGATTAAAAGTGGTTTAAAAAATGGGGCCAGGTTGCTTGGGTTTGACCCCAGGTCTTCTGCTTACTGCCTGGATGACCTCGGGCATGACACTGAACCCCTCTGTGCCTTCACGTCCTCGTTTGCCAACTAGGGGAAAGAGAGTGCCTACATCACAGGGCTGTTGGGAGACTAAATGAAGTATTGCCTGTGACATGCTTGGCATAGAGTAAGTGCCCTGAAGGGTTAAGTATCACGGCTTGTAAGTCACTGGAGACTCCGGGGTGCTGGACACTGTGGCTCTCAACTGTGGGGTTTTGAGCGGAACGACGGCAGGGTCAAAGACGCAGAACGATCGAGCAGCACAGAATGGAGTGGGGGGGGTGCTCTGCGGTCCGCCTGGTTGAGCCCTGCATTGCCGTCTACACGGCCTTGAGTCTGAAGAATGGCCTCTCTGAGCTGCAGGCTCCTTTCTCTTCTGTAAGATGAGTATGATGATATCACGGCCTGCTTGGGAGGAGTCAGCGAGACGAGGCTTGTGAAGCCCCTGTCGTGGCCCCGGGTGCCTCTGTCAGCGTCTGCTGCTGTGTGTGGAACGAAGCACCACAGGCTCTGCCCTTGAAGCAGCTCGCAGCTGCCGCCTCACCGTGTCTGTGGGTGCCTCCTACTGGGTTCTCCACAGCTTGCAAGCCAAGGTGTCAACAAGGCCAGGTGTTCATCCGAAGACTGGAGAAAGACACACCTCCACATTTGTGTGGCTGTTGGTAGGATTTGTTTCTGGAGACCGCCTTCAGCTCCTACCTGTTAGTAACTGTTGATCTGAGGCCACCCTCAGTACCTTGGCCCCTGGACCTCCCTTGAAATGACCACATGCTTCACCAAAGTCATCAAGGGAGACAATCTCTTCCAGAGTGGGCACTGAATTCGTACTTAACGTAACTGCACCATGTGATCACATCATTCTGTCACCGCTGCCAGTCACAGGCTCCCCTGCTGTCTCCGTGTTAAAGAATCTGCCTCCAAGCAGGGGTCATAGGTGAGGTGCCTGGGTTGGGAGGATCACCTGGAGAAGGAAATGGCGACCCGTCCAGTACTCTTGCCTGGGAATCCCAGGGATGGAGGAGCCTGGCGGACCTCAGTCCACAGGGTCCCAAAGAGTGTGACATGGCTGAAGCGACTTAGCTCGAACCCACCCTAGAGGGCGAGGCAGTGTCACGGATCATGCTCTCAAGATGCAGAGAGTCGGTGTACTTGGAGACAGGCACTGTTGACAACCCCAGGTGGACAGTGAACAGGGAAATCAGACTAGTGGTTCCAGCTACTTAGAGGTTTGCCCAAGAGGTCTGGACACCCTCTGACCCCACACCAGTACTCCCTTGTCCCCGTTCTGGGCCCCTGGGTGATGACCTTCCCAGGATGCATCACCCAGACTCACGCTAACCTCTGGTTTCTGGTTCAGTTCAGTTCAGTTCAGTCACTCAGTCGTGTCTGACTCTTTGCGACCCCATGAATCACAGCAAGCCAGGCCTCCCTATCCATCACCATCTCCCGGAGTTCACTCAGACTCACGTCCATCGAGTCCGTGATGCCATCCATCCATCTCATCCTCGGTCGTCCCCTTCTCCTCCTGCCCCCAATCCCTCCCAGCATCAGAGTCTTTTCCAATGAGTCAACTCTTCGCATGAGGTGGCCAAAGTACTGGAGTTTCAGCTTTAGCATCATTCTTTCCAAAGAAATCTCAGGGTTGATCTCCTTCAGAATGGACTGGTTGGATCTCCTTGCAGTCCAAGGGACTCTCAGGAGTCTTCTCCAACACCACAGTTCAAAAGCATCAATTCTTCGGCGCTCAGCCTTCTTCACAGTCCAACTCTCACATCCATACATGACCACAGGAAAAACCATAGCCTTGACTAGACGGACCTTAGTCGGCAAAGTAATGTCTCTGCTTTTCAATATACTGTCTAGGTTGGTCATAACTTTTCTTCCAAGGAGTAAGCATCTTCTAATTTCATGGCTGCAGTCACCATCTGCAGTGATTTTGGAACTGTAAAAAGAATATAAAAGATCTTTGGGAAAAGGGCTGGCAATTTCTCAGAATATACAGCTACTATATGACCAACGATTCCTCCCCTAGAGAGCTGACCAAAGGAAATGAAATATTTGTTCACAACTCTACCAAGAGAACATATATACAGTGGAATATCATAAAAAGGAACACATGTGAGTCAGTTCTAATGAGGTGGGTGAACCTAGAGCCTATTACACAGAGTGAAGAGAGTCAGAAAGAGAAAGACAAATATCATATGGAATCTAGAAAGATGGTACTGATGAATTTATTTGCAAGGGAGCAATGGAGAAACAGACATAGAGAACAGACTTATAGACATGGGGAGAGGGAAGGAGAGAGTGAGACGCGTGGAGAGAGTAAAATGGAAACTTACATTACCATAACAAAATTGGTAACCAAAGGGAATTTGCTGTATGTCTCAAAGAACTCAAACAGGGGCTCTAAATCAACCTAGAGAGGTCAGATGGGGAGGCAGATGGAAGGAGGTTCAAAAGGGAGGGGACAAATATACACCTATGACTGGTTCATGTTAAGGTCAGACAGAAAACAACAAGGTTCTGTAAAGCAATTATCTTTCAATTTAAAAAAAATTTTTTTATTTTAAAAATAACAACGGAGTTCAGAGCTATCTTTATTCAAGACAGCCAGAAATTAGAAAGAATCAAGTGTCCATCAACAACTAGGGATTGATGAAAAATAAACAAATTGGTATATTTCTACACTGGAATCCAATTCAGCAATAAAAAGGAATAAATTAAATAATACAAGCAATACACATGAATCTCAGAAACATGCTAGGTGAAAGAAGCCTTACACAACACAACACATACTACATGACTCCATTTACATGAAGTTTTAAAACAGGCAAACACCTAATCTGTGATAGAAAAAAACAGAACAATGGTTGCACCTGTGAGAATGGTCAGGGCACTGATCTCGAGGGGCCAGTAGGTACTTTTGGGGTGATAAATATCTATCTCGTTAGGGGTTTCACTCATCAAACCTCACTGAATAGTACACTTAAGATTTCTATGCAATAATGTGTATAAACATATCTAAAAAGAAAAACTGTAAACAAATATTCAGTTCTAATTCATGATGCATGTGGGCTAAGTCGCTTTAGTCGTGTCTGATTCTTTGCAAACTGATGGATTGCTGCCTGCCAGGTTTCTCTTTCCATGGGATTCTCTAGGCAAGAATAATGGAATGGGTTGCCATTCCCTTCTCCAGGGGATCTTCCCAACCGAAGGACTGAACCTGTGGTATTTATCTCTCTTGCATGGGCAGGTGGGTTCTTTACCACAAGCACCACCTGGGAAGCCCCTAATTCATGATATGCATGATGAAATGTTTGCTGCTGCTGCTAAGTCACTTCAGTCGTGTCCGACTCTGTGCGACCCCATAGACGCCAGCCCACCAGGCTCCCCAATCCCTGGGATTCTCCAGGCAAGAACACTGGAGTGGGTTGCCATTTCCTTCTCCAATGCAGGAAAGTGAAAAGTGAAAATGAAGTCACTCAGTCGTGCCCCACCCTCAGCAATCCCATGGACTGCAGCCTACCAGGCTCCTCCATCCATGGGATTTTCCAGGCAGGAATACTGGAGTGGGGTGCCATTGCCTTCTCCCTGATGAAATGTTTAGATATCTACAACTCACTATAAAATGCTTAAAAAAAAAAAAAGATTAGGAGATGGATAGAGAAATAAGTGAAGCGCTGCATAATTAATATATGAAAAGTTAACTATAGAAAGTAGGTGGTGAGAATATGGGTGTCCACTGTACAATTCTTTCAACTTTTCCATATGTTTGAAGTTTCATAATAAAATGTAATAAGGGAGAAATTTTCTTAAAAACAAAGGCTAGAATCCAGAAGAAGGTTAACTTGGGGGTTGAAGTGTGGAAAGTCTGAAATGTAGAGAACTGAAGGAACTTGGTATGTTTAGCACAATAAAGAAAAAAATGTAGGAAAAGAAACACACTATGCACATTTGGGGGTAAATTATATTCTCAGCAACAATGGACAAAAGAGAAACATAAAAGATAGATACAGGTTCGATAAGGAAAGCATTAACCGAAGAGGTATTTGAGAGTAGGACACGCTATCTGCAGAACTGATGAACTCCCTGTCACCCCAGTTCCCCAAACAGATTGAAAGGCCACAGCAGAGAGGCCATGAAAATGCTTACGTGGGAAGAAAACATATGCAACCACAGGAAGCTTTCCAGACTCTGTGGTTGCATACTGTAGTAAATGGTGATCTCTTGCAGTTCTTGAGTACTCTCCATCAGGTTTAGCACAGCACCACAGACCCTGAATAATAACCATGGGACCCATACGAAGCCCCACTAGGGGCGCTGGCAGTGCTCCCAAGAAGCACAGTCATGACATTACAAGACAGCACTGAACTGCTTGATAGGTACCAGAGACTGCAGTCTGCAGCTGTGCTTTCCTACCACGTCGAGATAAATGAAGCCAGTTCAAGGACCTTGGTAAGAAAGAAAAGGAAATTCATGAAGCCATAGCTGAAGCTACACAAGCAGGTGCAAAAACCTAGGGCTTTTTGCAAAATACTTTTTTATCTCATGTTGAGAATGCAACTTTTATGTGGGTGGAGGATTGCTATAAGAAAGACACAGCTATCTGACACGATTTGAGAAACAGCAAAGTCATTATACAATTTAAAGCAAAAGGAAGGTGAAGGACAGAAGGCTAGAGAATTTAATGCCAACAAAGGATGGTTTGATAATTTTAGAAAGAGGTTTGGCTTAAAAACTGTCAAGATAACAGGAGAAGCAGCCTCTGCTGATGCAGAGGCAGCAGGCAAGTTCCCAGATGGCATTAAGAAAATCATTGAGGAGAAGGAGTACCTGCCTGATTGGTTTTTAGTGCAGACAAAAATGCCCTAATCTGGAGGAGGGAGGAAAAAAAGCCACAGAAGACATTAATTAGTAAGAAAGAGAAGCAAGCACCAGGATTTAAGGCAGGAAGAGAGAGACTAAGCCTACTGTTCTGTGAAAATGCAGTCAGGTTTACGACCAGGACTGCCCTTCTCTATTAAGCTGCTCACCCCAGAGCCTTGAAGGGAAAAGATAAAACAGGAGCTACCAGTCTTTGGATATTCAAAAAAAAAAAAAGAAGGCCCTTTCTCTGGATAGGTTCCATCAATGCTTTGTCCCTGAAGTCAGGAAATACCTTGTTTTCTAAGCTTCTTTTCATATCAGACAGTGCCCCTGGCAACCCCGAACCCCATGAGTTCAACACTGAAGGCCTCTAAGTGGTCTCCTTGCCTCCAAAGCTGTCTCCAATTCAGCCTTTAGATCAGGGGTCTTAAGGACCTTAAAGGCACATTACACAGGATATCCTCACCAATATACAAGTGCCCCTATGGAGAGAACATCATGTGAGACTGGAGGAAGGATGACACTACTGAAGATGCCAACACCGTTAGGGAAAAGCCAAGAAAGCCATCAAACCTGCAACAATAAATCCCCACTGGAGAAAACCGTGTTCAGAAGTCATGCATGAATTCACAGGATTTACGACAGAGCCAGTCAAGGAAATCAGGAAAAAGATTGTGAATATGGCCCCAAAAAGATGGGAGCAAAGAGATTCAAGTTTCGGATCTTAGAGAAATTCAAGAGCTAACAGACCCCACACCAGAGGAATTAACGGAAGATGACTTGATGGAGATGAGTGCTTCCAGACCAGTGCCAATGAGCACTGATGGAAGACAAACTGATATAAGACAATCTGGCAGAAGAGTTCTGATTATTCAAGACTGCTTTTGATTTCTTTTATATATATGGCGCCTTCATGATATAGACTGAAACCAAAGCACATGGTGGGAGACAGACTGGTACCATAGAGAAACATTTTTAGAGAAACGAAAAAGCAAGAGTCAGACAAAAATTACACTGTATTTCCACAATGTCACACTCTGCTTCCTCATCTGCCTCTACCACCTCTTCTATCTCACCACCCCTGCAACAGCAAGACCAACCCCCCTTCCTTCTCCTCTTCCTCCTCAGCTGACTCAATGTGAAGACAAGGAGGATAAAGGCCTTTTTCATGATCCACTTCTACTTAATGAACAGTAAATAGTCACCACGCCAACAGTTAATAACCTCATCTGTTATGTATATATGTGTGTCTTTATGTGAAAATCTAATAACTGTATGGCAAGAACTGTATGAGATGTTTCTGTGTCATCATCATTATCACTGCCTAAGTATTAGAACATCATGTGCAAGATTTATACTGAAATGAATAGCCTACCCTTATATAAAGTGATATTTAATATAAAATTAACAATGTGTTAGCTTTATTACTGATTTATAACTTTGCTTTCAAAGAGTTACATTACGATTCAGTATGCCTCTCTCTTGTAATCAGAGAAACCTTGTATCAGCCTCTCATATTTTTAAAAGTGTAACAATGTTTACAATCCTGTACATGAATATTGACTAAATGTTACTTCTGTTCAGTCTTTAAGTCCTGTCTGACTCTTTGCAACCCCACAGACTGCAGCACGCCCGGTTTCCCTGTCCTCTGCTATCTCCAAGAGTTTGCTAAAACTCATGTCCACTGAGTGGTGATGCTATCTAACCATGCCATCCTCTGCTCTCCCTTTCTTCTTTTGCCTTCAATTTTTCCCAGCATCAGGGTCTTTTCCAAAGAGTTGACTCTTTGCATCAAGAGGCCAAAGTATTGAAGCTTCAGCTTCAGCAACAGATGTTCCAATAAATATTCAGGGTATTTCCTTTAAGATTGACTAGGTTGATCTCCTTGCCATCCAAGTGACTCTCAAAATCTTCTTTAGCACCACAGTTCGAAAGCATCAGTTCTTCAATGCCCACTCTTCTTTATGGTCCAACTCTCACAAACATACATGACTACTGAAAACACCATAGCTTTAACTATAAGAATCTTTGTTGGCAAAGCAATGTCTGCTTTTTAATACGCTGTCCAGGTTTGTCATAGCTTTCCCTTCAAGGAGCAAACATCTTTTAATTTCATAGCTACAGTCACCATCCTCAGTGGTTCTGGAGCCCAAGAAAATAAAACCTATCACTGCTTCCACTTTTCCCCCTTCTCTTTGCCATGAAGTGATGGGACCTGATGCCATGATCTTAGTTTTTTTGAGGACTATAATATTGTATGCCATAAAATTTCTGTAACAATTCATTCATCTACAGGCCAGGGTACCATGAAGCAATCCTATCAATTACACTAGGCTACCATCAAGCCATCATAGCATTGCTTCTTCATTATCAATGCATGAATCCTTATACCAGTAAATAAACATGAATTTATTTATCACATCATCTTTTCATTTTTCATGTCCAGTTGACACATATGCCTACACTGTTCTGTATCGTATAAGACAATATTAATATAATGACAAATGATTTATCCTGTACACAGACAACATAAACTTAAAGTATCAATAAATACAGTCTTATAAATGTCTTTTGTCTTCCTTATGATTTTCTTAATAACATTTTCTTTTCTCTAGTTTACTTTATAGCAAGCATCCTCCAGCCTTTTCTTTCTATACTTTTTGTTTGATTCTTGGTACTTTCCTTTCAATGCTTCCTCTAACCTTAACTGTCATAACACACCAAAATAATTGGAAGACCTTCATAAAGAAAATGGCACTCTAATCTCAAAAATGACATGAAAGATGAACCAAAGCAACAAAACAAAACATAAGTGCTACAGGACTGTGCTCACATAATGCTCTCTGGACAAAGACCTGCATGGTTTAGGTACATAATGAACACTTTGGCACACTGACAAAGCTTTCTTCATAACCTTGTCACCAGCCGACGTTTACCCTCGCCACGTGCTCTTCACTCTCCCAGGACAGGGAATACAAATCAACAGTTCCTGAGACATCTTATCCATTATTGGCAAACCAGCAACGGAATAACTTTTTAAAACATGACTCAAGCCAAGTTATCTGTTTCCCATGCCTCCAATCTTGCTCTCTTTACTCACCAAATCAATAAATTAAACTGGCATTAAATCAAAGTGATGTTTCTAGAATCCAAGTCAGCTCCTACTGATTTCCTGCTTAAAACTTATTGAGCTCTCCTTTCTGACAGTTCAAAAATCAAATCTAAGGTTCTCCAAGACCTGAACACTGCTTAACTTTTCTATCATCACTCACTCAGACAACTAAGTCAAACGACTTACTATTTTTGAAACATATGTATTGTTGTTTCATAATTTCATGGTCTGCAGACATTCTTCCATTTGCAATATCCTTCTCTGGCCCCATTCGCCAAAAATTTCTTATTGCTCCTTCTAAACTAAGATGAAACATCTCATTTTGTGAATCATCCTCTAAGCCATAATATACATAGGACACTATACACCCTTTTCTAGGCCACCAGGGTACCTTATATACAAGCTATTATTATAGCACTTATCACTTTGTACTGTAGCTGTTCCTGTCTGCACCCCCCTACTAAGCTGACGTCCTACAGGCAGAGGCCATGTCTTACTCATTTCGGTACAATCGCTGCCCAGTACTGGACTCAATACGTGACTGTGGAATGTATAAATGAGTAACTGAAAGGATTCCTGAATATATACGTAAATTTAAAGAATTATAGAAATAAATGGTAGAGGAAACTTAAATGTCTTAATCTAAGTGGGCTACAAGCTTCACCCTCAAAAATCTGCAAAGTAAACAAAAAGTAGATGTGGAAAAGTCAAGAGCATGACTCATAGAAACACAGACTCACTGGTGCTTCTTACTGCCTGGTCAGTGCGGAAACCCTTTGCATCTGGTTCGCCAAGTTCTTCCAGGACATTATATTCTGGATTGTCATCATTTGCCTCCTCCAGGAAAAGACAATGTTTCAGACACTTTTTCCCAACCATGAACTCATACCTCTAAAGAATATTTAAGATGTTTAGCACCATAAGAATCTATTCCAATGCAACACACTTATTCTGAAGATTCTATTTTTTATTTATTTTTTGACCATGCCGCGAGGCTTGCAATATCTTAGTTCCTTGACCAGGAATTGAACCCAGGCCCACAGCAGTGAAAGCAAAGATTTCTAACCAGTGGAACACCAGGGAATTCCCTATTCTGCAGTTTTCACACAACTAGTCTTTCTTTTTTCCCTCAGTGCCAGTGCACCAATCATTTCCCATAGCTGATTCATCTCACCTATTCTCCTTGCTAATCTAAGCCCCTTCCTTCCTTCGAACAAGTCCCTCCCAACATGAAGCCTACACAACCCCCTGGACCAATCTCATCCATTGAGGGCAGAAACTAAAAGGAAGAAGGAACACCACACTAGACCCTGGGAAAAGGAGACCTCACATATAGTAACTTACCAAAAAATGAAAAGATAGAGAAATAGTGTGCAAATGAAGGAACAAAGTAAAAACTCACAAGACCAAATAAATGAAGAGGAAATAGCCAAACTATCTGAAAAAGAATTCAGAGAGATGATAGTAAAGATGATCCAAAACCTCGAAAACGAATGGAAAAAACGACAGAATCAACAAACACATTTAACAAAGACCTAGAAAAAATAAAAAATAAACAGGGACAGACAATACAATTACTAAAATTAAAAATACTCTAGAAAAAAATCAATACTCAAATAATTAAGGTAGAAAACAGATAAGTGAGCTAGAAGATAGAATGGTGGAAATAACTGCTGAAAAGCAGAATAAAGGAAAAAGAATGAAAAAAATTGAGGATAGTCACAGAGACCCCTGGAATAATACTAAACACAACAACATTTGAATTATAGGGGTCTCAGAAGAAGAGGAGAAAAAGGGTCTGAGAAATTTTTTGAAGAGATTATAGTTGAAAACTTCCCTATCATGGCAAAAGAAATAATTAAATCCAAGAAGCACAGAGAATCTCATTCACGATAAACCCAAGGAGAAACACACCAAGACACATACTAATCAAACTAACAAAAAATAAAAACAAAGAAAAAATATTAAAAGTTGCAAGTGAAAAGCAATAACTAAACTGGAGAAGGGGTTCATCAAGGCTGTATATTGTCACCCAGCTTATTTAACTTCTAGGCAGAGGATATCATGCGAAACGCTTGGCTGTATAGCTCACAAACTGAAATCAAGACTGCCAGGAGACAGATCAACAACCTCAGACATGCAGATAATGCCACTCTAATGGCAGAAAGCAGAGGAACTAAACAGCCTCTTGGTAAGGGTGAAAGAAGAGAGTGAAAAAGCCTGGCTTAAAACTCAACATTCAAAAAACAAAGATCGTGCCATCCAGTCCCATCACTTCATGGCAAATAGATGGGGAAAATGTGGAAATAGGGACAGATTTTATTTTCATGGGCTCCAAAATCACTGCAGATGGTGACTGCAGCCATGAAATTTAAAGATGCTCCTTGGAAGAAGAGCAATGACAAACCTAGAAAGCATATTAAAAAACAGAGACATTACTTTGCCAACAAAGGTCTGCATAGTTAAAGCTTTGGTTTTTCCAGTAGTCATGTATGGATGTGATAGTTGGACCATGAAGAAAGCTGAGACCAAAGAATTGATGCTTTCGAATGGTGGTGCTGGAGAAGACTCTTGAAAGACTTTTGGACAGCAAGGAGATCAAACTAGTCAATCCTGAGGGAAATCAGTCCTGAATATTCACTGGAAGAACTGATGCTGAAGCTGAAGCTACATTACTTTGGCCACATTGGAAAAGACCCTGATGCTGGGAAAGATTGACGGAAGGAGGAAAAGGGGGCAACAGAGGATGAAATGGTTGGATGGCATCACCGACTCAATGGACATGAGTTTGAGTAACTCCAGGAGACAGTGAAGGTCAGGGAAGCCTGACATGCTGCAGTCTGTGGGGTCACAAAGAGTCGGATACGACTTAGCAACTGAACAACAACATGCAAGGGAAACCCCATAAGATTAACAGCCGATCTTTCAGCAGAAACTCTGCAGGCCAGAAGGGTACTAGCGTGTGAGATGAGTGCAATTGTGCGGTAGTTTGAGCATTCTTTGGCATTGCCTTTCTTTGGAAGACTCAGCCAAAGCGGCGGCTGTAGGAGTTCAGAGGATGAAAAGGAGATATTTAGGTTATGTATCTTCCTGTTTTCCTTATTCTCCGTCTCTGTCCACAGCTCATGTTAGGCAGCTCCTCCCGCCGCTGGAGCTTCCCGTGGGCTCCGCTAAGAGCTGCGTATTCAGTGCATCTCTCCTGGGCGTGTGTGCGTGGGGAGGTGGGGGGGTGTGTGAGTGCACGCGCGCGTGTAATGCAATGAAAACTGTGCTTCACTTCTTTTTCTCGGTGTTCTTTAGGCTTCCTTCTTTGCATTGGAGTGTTGTGATGGCTTAGGTGAGCAGCAGTGGGACTCAACCATATGTGCACGTGTATCCTTTCTCCCCCACTCGCCTCCCTTCCAGGCTGCCGCTTAGCCCTGAGCAGAGCTCCTTGCCACGCAGCAGGTCCTCGCTGGCTATCCATTTTAGAGCGCGCCCTGTGTCCCTGTGCGTCCCGAGCGCCCCACCCCTCCCTTCTCGCCTCCCGCGCGCAGCAGCCTAGGTTCATCCTCAGTGTGCGGGGCTTCATGCTTCATCCGTCTGGCTTCTTCCCAGAGCCCGCCTTTAGGGCGCCTGCGCTCCTCGCCTCTGCCCGCCGGCACTCGCTGGGCCGCCTCCGTCGCTGGCGCGACTCCGCTCTGTCTGTGGCTGGGTGGTGTTCCGCTGTGTCGGGCTCCACGTCTCTGTGGCTCCTCTGCCAGGGGACACTTAGCCTGCTTCCCCGTCTTGTCTGTTGTAAATACCACCGCGATGAACACAGGGGTGCATGTGCTCTTCAGATTATAGCCTGTCCTGATATATGCCCGGGAGTGGGATTGCTAGATCACATAGCTACACTATTTTTAATCTTTTAAGGAATCCCTTTACTGTTCTTCATACTGAGTGCGTGTTAATCACTTCGGTTTTGTCCAGCTGTTTGCAGCCCTGTGGCCTGCAGCCCGCCAGGCTCCTCTGTCCACGGGGATTCTCCAGGCAAGAATGCTGGAGCAGGTTGCCGTTTCCTTCTCCAGGGCGAAGATGCATCTCCCTTTCCAACCCAGGGATCGAACATGCATCTCTTATGTCTCCTGCGTTGGCAAGCAAATTCTTTACCACTAGCGCCACCTGAGAAATTCTTCATAGCAGCTGCACCAGCTTACGTTCCCAGCAGTGACACTCTCCTCTTAAGACTGTACAGTTCTCGCCTCCCTGGTGCGTAGGTGACTCCCTATCCTTCGATGCCTCTGAAAACTCTGCCCACAGCCTTGAGAGTAAACTGCTGGTCTCTCTTACGTTGTCCCTTGGAATGGGCTGTCCTCACTAGGATCCTAACTGATAAATCTGACATGTCGCCTTCTGACCTCAGTGGAATGGTGTAAACACTGTCTTTCCTGCGGTTGACTTTTAGGCCTGTAAGTTCCTGCAGAGTCATATGCAAGCCGCTTGAGAATGATCAAGTTAAGAAAATACTTTGGCTGGAAGCTCTGTTGGTGTCAGTTCTAGATTTGGTCAGCAGTGACACTCTCCTCTTAAGACTGTACAGCTCTCGCCTCCCTGGTTCGTAGGTGACTCCCTGTCCTTTGATGCCTCTGAAAACTCTGCCCACAGCCTTGAGAGTAAACTGCTGGTCTCTCTTACGTTGTCCCTTGGAATGGGCTGTCCTCACTAGGATCCTAACTGATAAATCTGACATGTCGCCTTCTGACCTCAGTGGAATGGTGTAAACACTGTCTTTCCTGCGGTTGACTTTTAGGCCTGTAAGTTCCTGCAGAGTCATATGCAAGCCGCTTGAGAATGATCAAGTTAAGAAAATACTTTGGCTGGAAGCTGTGTTGGTGTCAGTTCTAGATTTGGGGGTGGGGGGGTGGGGTGGGGTGGGGAAGATCCTGTTGAAAATCTCCAAACTCCTAGCTGGTTTGATTGCTTTTATGATGCACCTTTTCTCTTGACAGTAAACTCAGTTTTTAATATCTGGATTATACGTCTGGCTTTTCTGAGCCTGAAGTCATTTGGAAAGAATTCGGAAGGTTAGAGACTGTGTCAGTTGCCCGCACACCCCCATGCTTCGTGTCGCCTGCGTTCATGCCCTGTGCAGCCCCTTTGCAAGTTATTTTCTCTAAGGAAGCCGAATGTGTTTCCCTGTCCCAGACCTTGGCTCTGTCTGTGTGATTTGCTTTGGCAAACAATGTTAGTGGCCATACTGCAAAGTCCTTAAAAATGCTTATGAGATTGCACTGGCCCCCTCGCCCCTCAGCCATCACCATGAGGGCAACATCGCTGGGCTGCGCTGGGGGAGGAAGAGGGCAGATGAAAGGCTTGTGGAACAGGCGGTCCCCGGCAGAGTGAGTAAGCCACGTGGCAGGGCCAGGACCCACACGGCCAGTGGCTTGTTGTGCGGAATTACTGCGGCTATAGCTCATCCAAGGGGAGATGGGAAGCCCACTATTTCACAGCTGAGTCCTCTGGTAGTTCCCCTCACAGGACTAAGAATCTCTTCACGGAAGGCCCTGGGGGGCAGTCATGAGTGAGCCAGATGGGGTCCCCAGCCTCGGGTCCTCCCTCAGCTCAGTCACTGCCACGCAAATGTCAGAGGTCCCCACAGCCATGGATGAGACACTTCATATCATCCTGCACTTTCTCCCTGCGGCTGTGTTTCTTCAGGGTCTTTTGATTGTAAGTGATAGAAACCCAATCAAACTGACTTCAGCATAAAAAGGAAAAAGACATATTGACTCCTGTAACTGAGAAGGTTAGGGAGGATGACTCAAGGCACAGCTGGATTCACTGTGGTGAAGAGCTGATCCGTGTCCCTCTGGTTCCTGTCTTAGCCAAGAAAACAGTTGAAGTATATAATGATGCTTGAATCATTGTGTGTATATATATATATATATATATATATATATATAAAATCATTATATGTATAATGATGCTTGAATCATTAATGATCCTTGAATGCTTACTATATGCCACTCCTTGGAAGAAAAGTTATGACCAACCTAGACAGCATATTAAAAAGCAGAGACATTACTTTGCCACCAAAGGTCCATCTAGTCAAGGCTATGGTTTTTCCAGTAGTCATGTATGGATGTGAGAGTTGGACTATAGAGAAAGCTGAGCACTGAAGAATGGATGCTTTTAAACTGTGGTGTTGGAGAAGACTCTTGAGAGTCCCTTGGACTGCAAGGAGATCCAACCAGTCTATCCTAAAGGAAATCAGTCCTGAATATTCATTGGAAGGACTGATGCTGAAGCTGAAACCCCAATACTTTGGCCACCTGATGGGAAGAGCTGACTCATTGGAAAAGAGCCTGATGCTGGGAAAGATTGAGGCGGGAGGAGAAGGGGACGACAGAGGATGAGATGGCTGGATGGCATCACTGACTCAATGGACACGAGTTTGGGTGGACTCTGGGAGTTGGTGATGGACAGGGAGGCCTGGCGTGCTGCAGTCCATGGGGTTGCAAAGTCGGACACGGCTGAGAGACTGAACTGAACTGAATATGCTGAAAACTACAAAGTGTTTTTAACGCAGATTCTTACAACCTCAGGAGACAAGTACAGTGTGTCACACAGCGCTGTGTTCTCAGATCCCCTACCAGGATCCCGCTGTCAGCACTCCATGGGGAGAACAATGTAAGATGTACAGCTGATACTGCTTGCCATCCTAAGGAGCGCATCTCTGCTTGGAATAAGCATATGGTAAACGAAATTAATTTCCTTTACTCTTTGTCCATTGTATCATCTTCAAGTATCTCATATAATCATTCTAGGACATGTCGATTCATCTATTTCATACCGCCATGCCCACTAAATGTAAGTGGTGACTTTATCTGTAGCTCTGGTGAAGAAACAGTAACTTATTCTAACTCTGGAGGGAAGATCTGCGTTGGACTTGGTGAGACATGTGGGGGGAATCATTTGATTTTTTTCATCCAAACCAAGACACTTTTGATAGTAAAAGGAGATGCTTTTAAGAGTCATGTGGGGACAAAAAGCATCAAGTTGCACTGCTCCCGGGAGATGGGGACTGCTCCTCTCTGCTTTCCTCCACATGAGGGTGTGATGGGGAGGGGACCCAACAGACTAGGAAGAGGGTCTGCACCAAAGCTTCGGGCACCTTGAACGTGGACTTCTCGGCCTCCAAAACTGTGAGAAACAAAGGCTTGCTTTAGCTCTTGGGTTTGCCATCTTATTTCTCCTTATTTAGTTTAGCTTTTATTGGCAGTTTAACTGCTCAACCCTGGAGACCAGTTCACCAGGCCTCTGGGAATTATTTGCTACCTTACAGTTTTCATCCCACTTCACTTTCATTTCGAGACACGAAGATTGGCTGCAGCTTTTTTTTTCTCCAGTTCTTTTTCTAGGTTCCTCTTTTTCCCGGCATCAGATTTAATGAAAACCTGAATAATTGGATGAAAATACTGCCAGGTTATATTATGAAGGCGTAAGCAACATAAAAGACTCACACCTCCATATAACTAAGATAAACCTGAAATTCCATCTTGATGGTTCCCCTTAGAAATTATCTCTTCTGTGAGGCTTCCTGGAGGCTCTCTCTTACACCTAAGTTTGCCAGGAGCATCAATCAGGTCTTGAGAATAAATATTTCCCAAGCAGCTTTGGTTGACTTTCCCAAATCTGCACTACTCTTACAAAACCAAATTCTTTGAATAAGTCTTTATGCACCATTTTAAGCTTGGTATTAACATTTTTGTTTTTGCATAATTTATAGCCATTCATGTATTTAAATAGCCCAGTGTACACCTGTATTGGGAATCAGGTGCCCCTTTAATTATCAAGAATCAGCCTCCCTGAGACTGATAAAACTACTGAGACCAAAATTCAGTGCCAGCCTGGAATGATGCTACTAAAATTTGAAAGATAATTCCCTAGCCTGTCAGCCTTACCGTCACTACAAAATTTCCTCCCAATGAAAAAGGTATAATTCTCCAATCCAGCTGCCTGGAGACTAATGACTGCCTTGCAAATCCAGATCTGGAGCCCATGTGGCCCCAATCCCCCTAAACTGATTACCTTGGTGTCTTTTAAGGTTCTGACACTAATTTAATTGACTGCTGTGTGCAACCCCAGGAAAAGGGGGTAAAAATCCGTTCACATCCTCACTGTTAAAAAAAAAAAAAACCCTCCAGGAAATTACTGGCAACTGAGGGGCTTGCAGAGGAAGGATCACCAGCAGAGGCCTCATTCAAGCAGTGGCGCCCCATTCGCTTGATAAAACGAGTACTTCGTTAGCTTCCCCACCAGGTAGCCCGGTTATCGCGTTTGGCCATAAAACACACACAGTCATTTTTATATGTTCTATTTCAAAACCATGTTTTGCAGCAGTCAACTCTGTAATGTGTTCATATGTGGCTGCCTTTTTTGGACTCGGTCAATGCCATCGATTTCCCTTTAAATGCGAAGATTGCACAGTTCAGTTTTAATTGAGGACCCAGTTGCAAGGGCTGTCTCGGCGCCAGGCAGTTTGTTTTTCTCCTAATCAGTCACCTCTCACTGATGAACACTGGTTGGGTTGGACCTGCCATGGTTAGCATTTCCCCCTTAGTGTCGGGCACAGGTCTGTGAACCTGCAAGGGAGAAGCACACGCAAGTGGTTGACTGAGGAAGACATTTTCACAAAACCCTTACTGTCTAGGTTAGGCGTTTTGTTTATGTCTTAATAAAGGAGTTGAAGCTAAGGTTAAGCTAAAGTGCCCTGGGGAATCGTTTTAGAAGGGCGTGACTGTGCTTGAGTTTGTTACAAGACCACTTGCCTTCAGGGAAGCGATCCGGTGTCACTGATGTTTTCAGCACATTGACAGAGGCCCTCTGCCACCTCTGGGCCGTCCTTCCAAGTTTGCCAGGCACTGCTTCTCATCACGGATGCTCAGTCGGGTCCGACCCTCTGTGACCCCGTGGACTGCAGTCAGCCAGGCTCCTCTGTCCGTGGGCTTCCCTGGATGAAAATGATGGAGTGGGTTGCCATTTCCTCCTCCAGGGGATCTCCCCAGTCCAGAGACTGAACCCACATCTCCTAGATTGGCAGGTGGGTTCTTTATCACTGAGTCATGGGGGAAGGCTTCATTGCTTTATTTGGGTCTGTTTGCTCTCTGACTTACTGATTCACTGACCTAAAGCCAAAACTGCGTGTGGTGAAGCGCTGACTTGTTAGCTCTGTGACCCTGGGCAAGTCTTCTTATCTGTATTCCTCGTGACTCAGTTAAGAATAACCCTCCGTATTAATACTCCCTGGAGCTTTCCAGGGTTAGCTGAAAGAATGCACATGAAAGGCTTGGACTGGTGCCTCCTGGTTGTAGAGATGTTGTTGGCCCCAAGCTGTGTTTGACTCTCTGGCAACTCCATGCACTGGAGCCCACGAGCCTCTTCTGCTCAAGGCATTTCCTAGGCAAGAGTCCTGGGGTGGGCTGCCGTTTCTTTCTCCAAGGGATCTTCCTGACCCAGGGGATCAAACCTGCATCTTCTGCATTGGCAGGCGGCTCCTTTAGCGTTGAGCCATCAGGGAAGCCCATAAATATTAGCTGTTATTGTCACAGAGCGTCAATGGAAAGGGGAGAAGTGGCCTCTGTAACTTCCATTCCTGAGCAGCCATGCTTAGTGGGTCCTGTGTCTCAGGTACAATTCTATGTGTTTTACAAACAAGCATTCCTTTAACTCTCAGACCAAGCCCACAAGGGAGGCCCAGTTATTATTGTCCCAATTTATGGATGATGAACCTGATGGGAATATTGTCTACAAGGGTACAGAGCTGGGCACCATCCTAGGTGACCTCCTGGAAGAGGGGTGTCCCAGGAGAGGGAAGGTCAGGGTTGCAGGAGTAAAGGGTGTGTGACGGCCGGTGAAGTCAGAGAAGAAGGTTGCCAGTGAGTGGGGGTCTAGGAACATGGTTCATCCTGTAAGGCATCAGAGACCTTCAGGAAGGAAGGAAGGAAGGAAGGATCCAGCTGTGTTATTCAGGAAAATAACTCAGGCAGTAAGGCCGCTGGAAGGAAAGCTAGGATTTACCAGGAGTCAGTAAACTTCTGTGAAGGGTCAGACAGTAAATATTTCAGGTTTTGTGAGCCATCCAGGCTCTGTCTCCACGATTTACTTCTGTGGAGGCACAAAAGCAACCATCAACAATGATGAATGAATGGGCGTGCTGGTGTTCCAGTAAAACTTTATCTATAAAAACAAGCAGTGGGTTGGATTTGGTCAGTGTGCCATAGTTTGCCAACCCTTAGTATTCCAGTAGAATATTTAAGCATGATAATTAATTATGGTGATTAGTTTGGTCTCAAATTTAAGAAAAATGAAACAAAAGTTGTTCTTTATTCTTTACTCTTAGCAGAGATACGTTCACAAACTAAACCTTGGAATCTCTCAACTCTGACTTAAATAATAATATTTGACAGGGCTGACCCTTGATAGAGTTGCCAAGATGTTGGAGTGGTCGCTATCATTTTCCTCTTTCTGCACCAGCTCTTCTGATTTCCAGCTCTTCAGCAGTCTGGAGCCTCCCCAGGCGCATGGTGGCTGAGTCTCACAGGGCAGTGGGTCTCTGTGTTTCTTTGGCGGAGAGAAGGAGAGGGAAGAGGGCGTCTCAGAGAGGGCTTGAGAGAGCCTGTTCTGCGCCATGTCCATCCAGCAAACGCGCTGCTTCATTCATAGCATAAGTGCGAGGAGACTTCAGAGGGCCTCTTGATAAAGATTCTGAGTGATACGAGAATATTACTGAAGCAGTTTGGTGTCATTTCAGGGGCTCCAAAGAGCTCCAGCACCTTACTTAGTCCTTTATATCTCCGCATACAAGAGAATTCAGCGCAAGGCAAAGTGGTAGATGAGAAGTGACTCGTTAGAACAGGAATTGCGAGGCAGGCAAGGGGTTGCTGTGCCCTGAAAGCTTACTGGGCCACGGTTTTGCAGTCAAAGGAAGAGTGGGGAGGGGCACGTCTTCGTCTCTCTTGAGCAGACGTCATGCTTCCATCAGCAGCTCCTCCTCCAGCTTGGGCAAGCCAGGTCCACAAACGATCGTTTCTGTGTGGACAGACAGCCTGTCCTAGGGATCATGAACTCCCTGAGCTCACTGGGCAGGATGTGGGGCTCACGCCCCCCTCGTTTTATCGTTTGGGGCCCGTCTCGCGCTTTGTATGTTTTTGCTGCCAAGCAAGCCTGCTTGGCTGTGTGGTTAAGCCAGCCTGCTTTCTTGAGTGATCATCACCTTCCTGAGGTCCCCGTATTTTTCCTACTTACAGTTCCCTGGTGGGATTGACTCTTTAATCACCTAGTTTGTACCTTCCTCTGTTCCTGTCATTAATTATATGGCAGATGGAAAGTCCCCCTTCTTGCAGGCTAGCAAATGGCCTGCCATGGCTCTCTGGCTGTGTTGAGGACACAAGACTCGGGTCAGAGACAGAGGGCAGCTGGGCACACACAGCCACAGTCTCCCGGAGCTCTGATTCCCACAGGGCAGGACAAACAGGGCTAGCGAGGCCTGCACAGGCATCCTGTTGCAGGCTGTGCTCTGAGAGAGGGACCCCAAATTTGGGAAGCCCCAGATCTTTCATAATGGGCAGTATCTACCCTCTTCTGCAGGGGGAGGTGTTGTCTTTACTCTGGATGAAACAGACCCTGCCATTGCTCTGTATCAGGAGACGTCCCGCCCATCTCCCACTGCTGTTTGCTGTGCACAATTCTTGAACAAATAGNTCTTTTTTTTTCTTTTTTTAAACTGGAAGATAATTGCTTTACAATGTGTTGATTTCTGCCATACAACAACATGAATCAGCCATATATATATATATGTATCTATGTATGTATATGTATCCCCTCCCATAAAGGAAGGACTTCCAGAGGATGGGCATGAAAAAAGAAGACAAACGTCCACTATGCAACAGCTGAATTCAGTGGCTCTCTGCCCATCAGCTGCCTTGTTGAGTTGTATTCTATTTGCAACCAGTGACGTTACTTTCTCACTCACAGTAGTGCTACTTGGTAAATTAAATTTATTTAGGTGAAAAAACTCTACTGTTGATTTACAAAGGGGTGAGAAATTAATGGTAGTGTATCAGCTATATCGCTGTGGATGGACATGCACTGGTCCCCAGAATGGCAAGCATCATAAACACAGGAGACAAATGTCCCAGATCCAGGCTGAATCCAGGAGTGGTTTCAGACCCTGCGATTCTTTGCATTCATAGTTATTTGTCTGGAAAGACTTAGGTATCAAGAGTCTTGGGCAATATACGTCTGTAATTCAGGGCATCGCAAAGAACTAAGAACAGACCATTCACACGCTTCAGAGGCTTCAGCACAGCGCCGAAGCCGCTGTGCGCTCCGGCGCCGAAGCTGCTGTGTGCTCCAGGTGGGTTTTCTGGCCTGTGCTGCTCTAACGCACTCCCTGGACCTGGCTCCTACGTCGTGCTCACCGAGTGGGCATTGTCCACCACGCATCCCACTGGTCCCTTACGCTTAGCAGGTAGAGAAACAAACGCATCGCTGTGTCCCCCCACCCCAGCCTGTGTCTCCTCTTGGCTTCCCAGCTGACGCACACCCGCTGTGCCTGCAGCCTTGGGGACATCAGGCGTGAGCATCTCCATCACCTCCTCGTCACTGCATCTTAGTGAATTTTCCCGGAGAGTGTCGTGTGTCTCTCTTTCCCTCCTACCATTTCCATTGTTTTCTAGGCTCTCACCTGCTGTTCTCCACTAGCTGGAGTCTCCACCCCTCCATTCCCGTTATTCACGTACATCTTTAGCTTGATTACAGCTGTCTCTTGTCTTCTCATCATCGGTCATGCCAATAAATGACAGGCATGGAATTTAGCCCCTTTGGTAATTCCCAAGAGTCCTGTGAACCTAGGGAAGCAAAATGGTCACAAGAGTGCACTTGCCTTATAGACATGGCCTCAGCCCAGTTCTCTTGTTCAGCCTTCCAAACAAACTGCCACTCTCCCGTTTTACCTGTATGGATCCAACTTGGCCCTGGATTGTCCTTTAAGCAGGCCACGATTATTACTTTCTCTCTTCATCCAGATTTCCTCCTTCTCTTCATTCCCTTAACTTCTTGGTCTATACTCTTACTTCTTACTAATCACCAGAAGGTATTATAGTCTGGAAAGACCATCACGACTTCCCTGGTGGGCGACTTCTTCCAAGGCAGGGATGCAGGTTCGATCCCTGGTCAGGGAGCCAGGTTTCCACGTACCTCATGGCCGAAAAGCAAAACCTAAAACAGAAGAAATATTGCAAAAACTTCAATGCAGACTTTAAAAATGGCCCACACTTGAAAAAAAAATTAGCTGTGAACTCAAAATTGATAGGCAATGTTCAAACTTTTCTCCTTCCCCTGTGCATCCCTGGAGTGTGTTATTAAGACAGAAAAATTCGAGCAGCTAAACATTTGCATTCTTATTTATTTTCCCCCATCCCTTCCAAGTTCATTTGAATTAGGATACATCTGTTAAGCAAACATGCCCAGGACCTTGGACCAGTTACAGCCCTAGGTGAGCTAGGTAGGAACAGTGAGGAGCATCTGTTTGCCCCGAGCTAGTAAGATTTCTGAGGTTTGGTGTGGGGCACCAGCTGTCTTGCAAAGTCCTGATTTGTCACCGACTGTGGAA
Source organism: Oreotragus oreotragus (assembly GCA_006410675.1). Taxonomy (NCBI): domain Eukaryota; kingdom Metazoa; phylum Chordata; class Mammalia; order Artiodactyla; family Bovidae; genus Oreotragus; species Oreotragus oreotragus. The sequence continues at coordinate 490,330 of SJYX01019684.1, read as the reverse complement.
AAATGATAATGATCCAAAAATGACTAGAGCTGTCAAGGACAAGGTGGGAGAGGAGAGCCGTTTGGACAAGGGGCAGAGATGGCACCAGCCTGTTTCTCAGGAAAGTTTCCCTCCCATATTCCCCCTCCCCATCTCATTCCAATTCTGGATTGACCTGGGAAATTGCCAGAACTCCTTGGTATGGGTGGTAGTAGAGAGATAATAAAATGTCCTCCTGTTTGACAAACAAATGGACTCTTTAATTTTTACATTACTTCAGGACCAGAAGGCCATCATTCTAGGTACTTTTGAGAAGTTTTAACTGATTCTGACCTGTCTTAGGTTATACATCCATTATCCTCCACAGGGCTGTTTCAGAATGTTCCAGACCTTGTCAGGTGTCCTGTTTCCAACTTCTGTAACTTTACCCTTTTCATCTATAAGCAAACCATTCATTTGGCCTGTCCCACCGGAAGTTCTTAGGTCAACTCAGCGTGACCAAAAGCATACAATTCAATACTTGAATTGAATCTTTACATTCCCCAGATTCTGTCTCTTCAAATAGAATGCACCATCCTTAATGGCAAAGATGATGGCATTTAATTTCATGTTTCTCACAGAGTACTCCGTCTTCCTGTGAACTCAAAGTGCTGGACACGGAGCACAGGATTCCACCAATGTGTTTCTGATTGATTTATTCTACAAAAAGCTTTCGGGTCTCAACTGTGTGTCAGACCTTGAGGTTGGCAGTGGGTCCACGACTGTAAACAAGCTAGAGACGATTCCTGCTCCCATGGAGAGGTGGGTAACGGCAGGCAGACACAGGGTGGTGCAGTCAAAGCTTGAGATTGTGCTGTGAGGGAAGCAAGTCTGGAGAGGGGCTCAAGGAAGGCTCTGCGTGGAGGTGGTGCTGAAACCAGGACTCGAGGAGGAGCCGCCCCTGCCCAGGTGCGGAAGGGGGGACGGGAGGCAGGGAGGCTGCTCTCTAGGAGGCTCTCGGGGCCCCTGTGCTGGCGGCGGGGCAGGAGCGTGGCTACGGCCAGAGCTACCCCGGCTCCCGCTGCGCCTCCCCGGCGGCCCTCCTGGTGGAGAACCTGCCTGCTGTGCGGGAGACACAGGCTCGGTCCCTGGGTCGGGAAGGTCCACTTCAGTGGCAGCCCACCCTCGTGTTCCTGCCTGGGGAGCCCCACGGACAGAGGGGCCTGGGGTCTACAGTCCATGGGGCGGCACAGAGTCGAACACGACTGAAGTGGCTCAGCACGCACACACGCACAGGTTCTGGCCCTGCTAGCGTGAGGAGTTGGGGTTGTGATCTGAGGGTAGGGGAAGGCCGTCGGAGGACTAAAAGCAGGGGGGTGACACTGTGAAAAGCAGAGGAGTGAGGATCGGGGGGCAGGTGAGGAAGGCTCTGCCCTGGACCAGGTGAGAGGGGGTCGTGGCTCCTACATGGTGATGGTGCGGGTGAAGGGACATGGGTGGACTGGGGAGAAACTTCGGAGGTCACACCGGTAGGTCAGTGAAGGGTGATGTGGAGGGGACAAGCAGGAGCCGGGGTGAAGCCCACATTGCTGCCTCCTGAAGGGTGGGGTCACTAAGAAGATTTAGGGGAGAGACATCGGTCTTCATTTGGACACGTTAAGTTGAAGGTGTAGATGAGTTGTCAAAGGAAAGGTGTCGAAGGGGATGTTGGTTTTCTGATTCTAGAGCTCAGAAAAAAGAGATCCAGGCTAAAGAAATGAACTTGTGTTGCCGAGAGGTGGTATCTGAAAGCCACGAGAATGGGCGGGACGCACTGCCGTGGGCTGGCGATGGGGGAGCCCTGCGCTGTCCACCTGCGGTGAGACCCGCAAGACCGTATTCCGGATGCACTGCTCCACTCCCAAGGCTATTTCCACCATTAATCTCACGTTTCAAGGACTTGGTGCAGACTAAGGGTTGGAACAGGGTTAAGGTATTAGATAAAAAAAAAAACGAACTCATCAGTATCATTGTGAAAACATTTTTTGAAGAGAAAAGAAAGTTGATGATAATTTCCCAACAATATGCAGCGATTGTGCCAAACTTGTTTTCATGTGGCAAGATCGTTCAACGGAGTGATGACATGAAGGAAGAGAACTGCACTGTGTGTATGGGACACAGCTAGTTAAAAGCAAAATAAATAAAGAAGTAGAAGTTTTACAGGGATGGGGGAAAGAAAGGAGAAATTCAATCAGCTTGTTTATCGCCCTTTTGTTATACCTCCGGAAGTGCGCGAAGGTGTCTTTTCCTGGTTTATTCCTGTTTATTTTAGCACTGAGTAGATCAAACAGGTTACTTTCAATTGCTTCAGTGTTCTTACTGTTAATTTGTAATCACATCAGTAATTCATGACCAGCTTTTCACTGTTAGAAATGAACACGGCACAGATATGGCTGGTTTCCTTCCTGACCTCTGCACTCAATTCAGCACTTAGCCCACGGGTTTCATGGGCCCTTTAGCCTTTTTTTTCAAGAGCATTCCCATGTGTCATCTTTGGAAAGAGACACGTGTATCCTTGGAAATATATACTGGTCTATTCTTTTTTTAGACATTTTTACTTTTAATGTGGACCATTTTCAAAGGCTGTATTGAACTTGTTACAATAGTGCTACTGTTTTCATTATTTTGGCCCCGAGGGATCTTAGCCCCCCAGCCAGGGGTCGAACCTGTGCTCCCTGCATTGGAAATGGAGCACTGCATCCGGAATATGGTTTTGCGGGGCTCACCGCAGGTGGACAGCACAGGGCCCCCATCACCGTGCTCCCTGCATTGGAAATGGAGCACTGCATCCGGAATAAGGCTTTGCGGGGCTCACCGCAGGTAGACAGCGCAGGCCCCCATCGCCGCGCTCCCTGCATTGGAACATGGACTCTCAACCACGGAGCACCAGAGGAGTCCCCGTGGCTTATTCCTTTACACATATTATTGTCTTTTTTTTTTTTTTCTGCCCAAAACATATCTTACATTCCTTGCTGTGTCAGGGCATAATGAGTTGCATGGCATTTTAAAAATTGACAGGTAGAATTCTGTGTTGTGGGATGCACTTTCCTCTGCCACGCCTGTCTACTGGCAGATCTTCAGACTGTTTCTGACTCTGTTCGTACAGACAGGCTGCTGGGAGCATCCTTGACATGCCTTGTGATCCGCAAAAGCCTTCCAGGAAGAACTTTCCCGTCAACGCTGTTCTTAGCTGCAGATTCAGACTCAGCATTTGCCAGACTCCTCCTTTGTCCTGGGCTTAGAGTTTGTGTCTTAGGTACACCCACTGACTCGTCTCAATCTCCAGTCATTAGTGAAATGGGGTCTGTAGGCAAGTCTGCGTCAGGGTGGAGGGAGAGGAGGATTCTCAGGTGAGCAGCTGTCTCAAGGGGCACAGTGAGTACTTGAAGCCAGGTGTCAGAGCTGACCTGCTGCACCAGGCCCCTCCACGATGGCCTGAGACAGCTGCTCATAGTTATGGAGAAGAAGGGCCTTGGGGCCATACTCCCTGCTCCCTAGGTCCTGGCTTCAGGTCCCTGCTCTTCCTGGGGGACGGGCCGTGGCGCCATCTCTTACAGCTCTGGCTTCCTCACCCGGAAAGCAGAGCTCTGAATAATTCCCTGATCAGATGGCATGTGACCTGTAGCTATCGTGGATCCAACATCATGAATGAGCTTCAAAAGGTAAGAATACCAAATATACGAAACGTTATCCTGTGATGGCATGAAAAATGGTCCCTGACCTCAAGGGGATTAGGTTGTCTACCAGTAACCATTAAGGACAGAGTGGCCCCCAGGTCTCCAGGTATCTGACCAAAGGCCAAAATCCTTTGTTTCTTTTTATCCCTCAGCCCTAAGCCTGCTCAGAACTGCTACTGCCTTAAACATCTCTGGGCCTTTCTGTTAGTTTGAAGAGATCTAAATTAGAAACTATTTTTTAAAATTTTGGACAGAAACTAGGAAATGGACCCCCTTTCCGGGAATTTCTGGAAAGAAGCATGGCTGAGAAGGGAGCTGTGTGTGGAGACCTCCAAAATAACGAGCAGCTTTCAAGTGCCTGCTGCACATCACAAAGTATGTTAAAGCTTTCCTTAAGGTACTAGAACTCTAGGTTGCAAGACCCAAAAGGCTTGCCTAAACTTTTCAAGAGCAAAAAGAGAATTTATTGGCTCATAAATCATTCCAGTACAGTTCAGCTTCAGGCATGATTGGGTCGAGGAGCTTCAACAGTGTCATCAGGCCCCAGTCTTCCTCCCTTGAGGGTTTTGGTCCGGGTGCCTCTGGTTGGCCTTCTTCATTAGGTTTGCTTCTTGGGGTAGAGAGATGGCTGCCGCATGTTCTGAGTTGATGTCCTGTCCTTTTAGTAACTTAACCTGGTGAGCATCCCTCATTTCCTGAAAAGTGAAATAGCGGGAGTTGAGCCTCATTTGACCTGATTTCTCTGCATCAGGTAATGTGTCCATCCTTAAACCAGTCGACTGATGTCAAGCAATGAGTTATTTCGATTAGCCAGGCCAAGGTCAAGCATCTGTCCTTGAAGGGGGAGACGAGTAGTCAGGACCCAGTCTAATCGCTTGGACTGAGAGGGGGAAGGCCTGAGAGAAGATCAGGAGGCGTGGGAACGGGTCTTGGATTTGCAGAACTCTCAGATGCCTCATGTGAGTGTCACATTTGGTTCATGCAATACCTGTAGAGTGGTCCTTGGTTAGATGATGAGACAGATGTTTTGAGTGGATAACTGGCTTGTTCAAGGCCACTCAACTAGCAATTGGAGAAGTTGGGTTTCGAGTCTTGATTAGATTGCATTCTTAGTGGTTTAACTGTCCACATTTTAGCATTACCATTCTACTCCTTTTCTCCACTCCCACGCTGTTCCCTTGCCCCAAAACAGAGGGTGGTCCATGCTAACAGCCACTGTTCAAATCCCATTAGCACTGGTGGTGCCTGGTTTTCCTGAATGGCACATAGCAAAGGCCAGCACACAGTCATATCAGGGAAGTCTTTACTAAACCAATACATTACTATCGGTCTTTTCAACTTCTCAGCAAGTGACCTGTGCTCAAGGGTAAAGCCAGGAGCTTTAAATCACAGGAAAGCTTCCCCTTGACCGGTTTCCACGCAGGGATGTGAAACCAAGTGTTGTTTACTTTGTGTAACTCTACAATTAGTAAAAATCAAAATGTCTATGCATGCGTTCACTGTAGTAAATTATTAGGTAATTAACCTTAATGCCCCCTGCTCTGAATCACTAACTCACTCTGGCTCTGCAGCTGTTGAGAATCTTTCTCAGGCATCATAATATTTCATTGCACAGCAGCTTCATGTTGAGTGCAGCAAAGTTTGAACAGAGTGGAAGGGGTGTAGGATGGATCCATTCCAAAAGAGGGAAGGAAGGGCTCTGTGTACCCTGAAGGAACAATACAGACTTGTGATAGGAATGCAGAGTGGGGAGGAGAGGGGTTCTCTTAGCAATCTCCAGCTCAGACTTTCTTTCTTTCTGCCAGCAAGTTTAAGCCTTATCACGTCACGCTCGGGCTGTTTTAATAGAGAACTTCCGAATGGTCTTTGTCTCTCTCTCTCTCCTCACCATTGTGCCAGATTAATCTTCCTGAAGCATAGGATTTATAGCACAGCCTGATTCATAAGTCTTTAGCAACTCCATCTTGCTAATAAACAATATACAAACACCTTCATATAAATTTTTGATTCTTCCTCTGTTACTGTTCAACATGATGCCTTTGAGCCTCTGGTCTCTGCCCTGCACACCCCTGCTGGGCAAGAAAAATATTTCAGGATTCTCTACTTAGCTGCTCCTCTGAATCTTTCTTCTACCTCACTTAATGCATTTGCCTCATCCTTGAATGTGGATGATTTTGGTGAAAAGAATAATGATAAAGAAAAGTTTGGGGAGTAGGGATCCATAGCAATATGGCTTATACCTTGCAAATGCCATTAACTTGTGCCACCTTTTAAAACTATATGGAAGTTGTTTATTGTAGCTGCCGCAGACGCTGCGCTGCCCCTTCGAGTATTTTTTAGGTTGAAACTCAAGTAGTGGTTTTGCTGAGACAGAGACTCTGTAAATTTTAATGGAAACTGTCCGGACACGCTCCTGTCTAATCGGCAGTCTCTGAAAGCGCTGCCTGCCTGCCGACGACCAGCGCTTTGTGTCCCGGACTCTGATGCCCCTTGCGCTCTGCTGGGTGCTGCTCTCTTGTTGAGGGTGGGTGAAGGACTGGTGCTGGAAGTGGTTCAGCGTCATCCGCAATATTTGAGCTTTTATGAGCAGAATGAACTCACACATTACCTGTGAAATTTAAACTTCTTTAAGGATTTAAGATGGCATCCATGTGACTGACGTTGGAGATCAGTGCCCTTCGTGGAGAGGGGCATCTGAGAGATCGGCGCCAGGCTGCGGAGGGGAGACCAAGCTAGGAACGAGCGCGTTCTTAGGCTGAGACCGAAGCCTTGTGCAGAGGCTGGAACTGGAGTCAGGGTCCTGCTAAACTGAGATTCCGAATCAGTAGCAGAAAAGACCCAAACTGGAGAAGCCAAGAGAGGAAAGAGAAGTCGGAAAGCAAATCACCAGGTCATCGGCCCTGGTGTTCGGTAAGAACTCATGGCAAGCAGTGAGAAAAAGTGCAGGGGCTCAGGCGGACTCCTGTGGACGAAGCTTCCCTGGGGCAGTGGGAGAGCAAGCTGGAAAAGAAGCATCTTCTGAAAGACGCAAGTCTCCCTTTCGAGAGATGCCCTCACTGACCTTAAAGACACAGCTGTCTGCATTAAACAAACTACATTACTGATATCTGAATAAGTTCCCATAATTTGAAGAAAGCTGAGCGCTGAAGAACTGATGCTTTTGAACTGTGGTTTGGAGAAGACTCAAGAGTCCCTTGGACCACAAGGAGATCCAACCAGTCCATTCTAAAGGAGATCAGTCCTGGGTGTTCTTTGGAAGGAATGATGCTAAAGCTGAAACTCCACTACTTTGGCTACCTCATGTGAAGAGTTGACTCATTGGAAAAGACTCTGATGCTGGGAGGGATTGGGGCAGGAGGAAAAGGGGACGACTGAGGATGAGATGGCTGGATGGTATCACCGATTCGATGGGCGTGAGTTTGAGTGAACTCCGGGAGATGGTGATGGACAGGGAGGCCTGGTGTGCTCTGATTCATGGGGTCGCAAAGAGTCGGACATGACTGAGCGACTGAACTGAACTGAACTGAATGTCTCTTTCCCTCTGTAGAACTGGAACCAGTTTGTAATTATCCACGTATGTCTTCTCTTCTGCCTCTTGTGTCTAGTCTAGGGGCTGGAAAGCCTTCTTGAAAAGGGCTATCTGGTAAATAGTTCAGGCTCTGTGAACGAGATGGTCCCAATCTCAACTGTTCAACCCTGCTGTCAGCCTGGGAAAGTGGGTATAGGCAGTGCATATGCAACTGGGCATGGCTGTGTTACAATAAAGTTTTATTAAAAAACATAGATGGTGGCCTGATTCAGGACATACTCTGTGGTTTTCTGACCCATGATCTTATCCTCATTGTTATGTAGGGATGATAATATAATCTCCTGTTGATCTGAGAATTGAATGAGAACATGCAGGTAAACTACCAATAGAATAAAACTCATATTTTATGGCAAGACAAGAAATTAAGCATAAAAATTTTCTTTGCCCATTTGGAGCAGGGTTACTGCACCTGCACTCATCAGCCCTTCTTAGGAGATAATATTCCTTCTTAATCTCATAAAGGGCCACAACTTCTTAGAAGATACCTTCCTTCTTACTCTTGTAAGGGGTCATGAAGACCCTTGACCCCTTTTTCAACTTGCAAGTGTAGATCTGTGTTGTATAAATTGTCAGTACATCACTTAATAAAGAAACTTTGTCTCAAAACTTATGTACAACTATGACCTCTAACATGGGGAACTCTGAGCTCCCTGGTTATAACCCTCGGGTTGGCTGGAGTATCATTTTCATTTCTTTCCTAGGTTGACTGTTGATTATTCTTTCTTCACTAACACTACTCGACTCAGCGTTTGGCACGTAGCTTCTTATTTTCATATCTTCTTTTTTTTAATATCTTCTTAATTAAATGTTTAATAAGTGTAAATTTTGTCCTGACCCCTGTAATTGTTTTATAACCCTATCTAGTGCCTCTGCTCATGAACCTGTTGGTCGGGTCTGGTTCCTTGTCATGATCTTGACCAGTGGGTCTCTCACGCTTAGAGGATTCTGAGCACTTAAAAGTGACCCCCTCCCCGAAATACCCAAGTGATTTTAATAAAGACTGAAAATGAAAGTGTTAGTTGCTCAGTTGTGTCTGACTTTTTGTGACCCCATGGACTGTAGCCCACCGGCTCCTCTGTCCATGGGATTTCCCAGGCAAGAGTGCTGGCGTGGGTAGCTGTTCCCTTCTCCAGGGGGTCTTCCCAGCCCAGGGATTGAACCCAGGTCTCCTGCCTTAGCAGGCAGATTCTTGACTGTCGGAACCACCAAGGAGGACCCTAATAAAGACTGGACATGTCCCTTAAGACAACCTGACAGGAGCGCCGCGGCTGATTGTTCTTGGCTGAGGACGTTACCTGGCATCTGATCTTCAGACAGCCTCCTGCAGGAAATGGATTTCAGATTCAACTGGGAAGCTCAGCGATCTCATGGATGCACAATAAAGACGTCTCTTGACCAGAACCCCCTGAGGCTAGAGTGTTCTAGAAGTGATTAAAAGTTATTTCGCTGAGTGTTGCTCTTCAAAGCGAGTGGATATTCTGATCAGTAGGGCTGTTTGAACTGAACTACTTTTTAAGTGGTAACTTGATTTGCTGTTCTGATAAGTCTGATGAAGTGTGTTTGAACATTAGCAGGAATTTAGCAGACATTCCGATTTGTTTGTACAATTACCCCTAAATTGTAGGAATTATCCGCTCATTAATACTGTCGTTTGCTCTTTGGGCTAAGGCATGTAGTCAGTGCATAGTAATTAGAATAAAACTGGAAGCAAATGAACAGATTGGTTAATCATCATAAGTAAAGTTGCTTCAGAGTAGTTGTACCACATCAGGATGTAGAGAAGCAGTTGAGAGTGACTTAGTACCTTGCTTTAGCCTATTACACTGGAGTCTGATACTTTTTTGTGGCAAACCTATATTTGCAGTAGTTGATATCTTTTGAGAATATAGCTGAGTGTCAGGACATTGGCTCTAAAGAAGGGAGGTTTAGAATCGCACAGAAGTATTTAATCCTTATGAAAAGAAATATCAAAATCCTTTTAACTCTAAACTTGGGAAATTTTCCCGGTTGGAGTTCTTCTCTAGAACGAAAGATTCGGTGTCTAGTTGCAGTAGTGTTGAAGAGTTCAGGTTTCAGAGACCCCGTGTTTTTGTTGTTTTTTGCAGGTATTTTTATTTATTTTTTAAACTCTAAACTTTTTATTTTGCATTGGAGTGCAGCCGATTAACGAGGCTGAGGTAGTTTCAGGTGAACAGTGAAGGGACCCAGCCACGCAGACACACCGGTGCATTCTTCCCCAAGCCCCTCCCATCCGGGCCGCCACGTGACACTGAGCAGAGTCCCCTGTGCTGTATGGTAGGTCCTTGTTGGTTATCCATTTTAAATGCGGCAGTGTGTGCATGACCTCCCCGAGCTGCCTACCTATCCCTTCCCCCGCCAGCCATAGTTCATTCCCTAGTCTGTGCGTCCCCTTCTGTTGCGTAAGCAAGCTCACTTGTATCGTTTCTTTTCACATTCCCCATGTAAGGGATGTCATCCCCTAGTTAGAGGCCTTGTTTTTAATCATTACAAACTAGCCATCAGCTGTAAAGCTGCGGGCTGCTTATATAGGTACAGGCTGCAGGAGTTGACAAATGCAGGCTGGAACTTTAAGCCCGCTCTTAGTTAACCGAGTGACCTTAGGCCTCAAGTAACTAAGAGTAAACAGGACAGCCAGCTCGTCCTGCTCTGTCCCAGGTCTCTTGGTTTGAGCACTGAAGGTGCCACGTGCTGGGAACCTCTGTCCCAGGCAAACCGGGACAGCTGGCGGTTCTCTCAGAAAATGAGGCCACAGAGGATTGCTACCTGAATACCTGATGCTGCGGCTCAGCGAGGGTCCTGCTCGGGGATGCTGGATGACTTCCTTAATCTCTCTGAGCTCTTGGCACCTCCTCGGTAAACTAGGGCACTAACACCTACTCCGCACTGCAGCTGCCAGGCCCACAGATGGGATGTGAAGGGGCCGTCCGGGTCGCGGTGCCCACGTCTCACTGCAGAGGCTCCTCTCGCGGCGGAGCTCCAGCTTCCAGCCTGTGGACTCAGAAGCTGCAGCTCCCCGGCCCTGGGGCGCGGACTCAGTAGTTGAGGTGCAGTGACTTGGTTGCTCCACAGCACGGGGGATCATCCCAGGTCAGGGGTCAAGCCCACGTCACTTGCATTGGCAGACCAGTTCTTTTCCCCGGAGCCACCAGGGTGGCCCCTTTAAAGCATGTGTTGGCCAAAATGCGTGGATTCTACTGAATGACAGAAAGACTCATTCTGGGGTAAGGACTGACTGAGCAGAGATGGAAATTAATTTAATTAAGAGGCAGGGGAAGAGGGACGGAGACCAAGTCTGATCAGTTGGTTGCTAATCCAGAGCTTTTGGCCTCCAGGTGTCTCCTCCCATTTCTTCTGGAAGCAGGAGTTGCATTTTCCTTCGGGACTCTCAGCCCCTATGTGTGTGCATGTTTCCATCCTCCCCAGAAGGGCGTGGAACCCAGATTCGGCCAGAGTACAGCAGTTGCCTGGGTACCACAGACAGAGATTGGCATCCTTTGAATCCACGAGATTCAGACCCAAGACTTGCTGGCGTTCTTGGAAAGGACTGCTGACCTTCCCCTGGCAACCTCAGCTCTGAGCCCAGGAGTCTTGAGCTGCGGCAGCCAAGCTCCACCACGTGGAGGGCACCTGGCTGGGAGAAGAGAGACAGAGAAAACAGCTGGGCTGGTGGCGGGTGAGAGAAGAAGGTAGACCCTGCAGCCGGGCTGGTGGCGGGTGAGAGAAGAAGATAGACCCTGGGGACCGTGCCTCAGACCTGCGTGCTGCCAGGCTTGCAGTGAAGCTGTGCTTCAGCTTTGTTTAATGAATGAATGAATGAGTCAACCATTCTCTTTCCTGTGGTTAATTCAGATATGTTTCTTTCACTTGCAAAAGGACCAACTCTGAGTGACAGAAAGTTCTGGAAAGGTTGTATAGCTTTGCCACACTGACAGCTGTATCACCTCTCCCCACAAGCAGTTCAGAGTTTGTTTGAAAACTTTTTCAAGATCTGTCAATAGTTCAGGTCCTATTGCATGATCTGCCAACAATCTCCCTTATCTCGGCATAAATCTCTCACAATTTTAAACTTAGACGCTCACAAACTACTTTTTAATGGCAACCCAGGTATTCTATTGAAATCATTGTATGTAGTAATTAGTAATCTGCAAGATAATTTCAGTTAATTTTAAATTTAAAATCCATCATGCAAAACGAGTTGGATCTGAGTGGAGCTACCAACAAAAGAAATGAATCAGAGTATGAGAGAAGCTGCACTCAGCCCTGGAAATAAAAATGTGCCGATTTCTCAGGGAATAATCATTGTCTTGATTTTTACTTGTAATTATAATTTAATTATGAACCCACTTTTGCAACATTTTAAAAATACATAGTTAGCATTTAAGTACTTTCCATATAATTATGTGTTATTGAACCAGCTCATTATGGAGTGGTTGCTGCATAAATTGCTATGCTTTGTGTAAAAATATTTTTTCACTTCAGGTTGACTTGAAATAAAATAAGACACATTATTTGAATGGTATTTAGAGGCTGCCCTGTACTGCATGGGCACTCTGAACTTGACTGTCTTAAAGACTGGTGAACTTGCTAACGTTGGTAAAGATCATTTCTGGAAACCCAGGAGATGTTTCTTTTTTTCTTTCCTTTTTCCCTAAGAATTTACTTCTTTCTTCATTATTCCCCTCGAGACATTCCTTGAGAATACTTGAAAATCCTGCTTCTGACGCCTCCATCGTCCCTTCAGCCTCATGGAAGAAAGAGTCGGCGAATATTTGACTAAGAGTCCACTACGGGGCTTCTCGAGTGGCTCGGGGTGAAAGAATTTGCCTGCCGACGCAGGAGACACGGGTTCGAGCCCTGGTCTGGGAAGACCCACCTGCCGCAGAGAGTGCGACAGCCACTGGGCCTGCGCCCTGGAGCCGGGGAGCCCCAAGCCCAGAGGCCAGCGAGCCCTGGGGCCCTGGCTCCGCAGCAGAGAGTGGCCCCCACCCTCCACGCTCGAGAAGCCCGGCAGAGCCAGTAGTAACAGTGGTGAGGGCTCGGTGGCTTTGCGGAGTTGGCACTAGGGGCACGGTCACGTGGAAGGGAAAGAGGAGTCTGTTGTGTCTTCAAAAGGCCCGCTCCCCGAGGGGACTGTGGTTAAGCACGAGAATAAGCGCTGACATTCGAGCGCCGTCCTTCCTTCTCTTCTCTCGTTCAGCCTTGGCCAATCCCGGGAGAACGTAACAGCCACGTGTGTTCTAATGCTGCCCCATTTACAGACCAGGAAACTGAGGCACAGAGGTTGCAGCTGGCACAAGCTTGCAAGGCTGAAGGAGCCAGGCAGGGTCCAGCCCCAAGCAGTGCATCTGCGAGACCACACAGGTAACAGCCGAGGTGCCTCAGCCCAGGGGGCTCCTGCCAGATGCTGGGGCCCCCACGGGGCCACTGCAGAGCGTGAAGGGCGCTGAGTCCCGCAGAGGGGGGTGCAGTCCTGCACCTTGCGGGTGAGTGAATTTCTAGGACCTGGATCCCAAAAAGGAGTTAAGGCAACGGGGAGGAGGGGGTTGTTGAGACGGAGGGGCCTCCATCACCGCTCACCCCCATCCTGGGGCCGCCAGCCCGCACGTGGGGTGTGTTTGCAGATCGTGCATTGGCACTGTAGGAGAGTGCGGGGCAGTGGTGTGGCTGCCTGTGTCTGCAGTCTCTGCTTGTCGCAATCCCCAGGATTTGAGAATATTCCCAGGAATGGAACACCGAGACTGCTTTCATTGTTAAATTTCCTTTATTCATGTCCATAGATCAATTAAAATTAAGTGCTGCCATAAGATTGAAACATTATCTTATAAATAATGATTGCATCTCGAGTTACAAAGGAAAGGGATACTGTCTTTCAGTTACGCTTAGGCTCCTTGGTGCTTGATTTAAAGGCCATGGAAACATGAAAAGGAAGTAAGCACTAACAGTTATCAAGTGCCTGCTGTATTGTAGGCATCAAGATGGGTGCTTACCAGATTTGAGCCTGCCGTGAACAGACACCCAGGGATGAAGTTGCATTCCCGTTTTGCAGGTGAGAACCTTGAGGTTTAAGTAACTCGCCCAACTCATAGGTGGCACTGTGCTTCTAGGCGAGAGTGTCTGGTTTGAATGTGCTTCCTAATCAGGAGAGGATCGTGCCCCTCCCGGTGTGCAGGCTGGGTCAGGATGGTACCTTGGGTCCCCCTCTTCTCAGAGACATGCAGGGCTACCCGCTTCTCGTTCACAAAGGACCAGGTGAGGCTGAGACCAAACACGAAGGCACCCAGGCAGCTCATTTCTGGGACACTCAACAAGAGCAGGATGAGCAAGGGTGGTCTCAAAGCCGGAATAAGTCGAGGAGGAAACTCGCTTTGGGAGCGGGAAGCCCTGGAGACGGAGGGGAAGGCCTGGGTGCCTCAGTGGGGGTGGGACCTAATCAAGACGGGGAGCCAGGTGGAAGGAACCCGGTCCAGGCACAGCGGTGGTGACGAGGCGCGGTGGTGCTGCGTCCATGAGGGCGCCCTCCTCCCTTTCCTCCCATCCCCAGACTCTAGTGCCCTTTAGGGTCCAGTTCAAAGTGCCCCCGCCCCCGAAGTCCTTTCTGCTTTCTGACTTTGCTCTACTGTCTTCTCCTAAAGATTCCAGCTCAGAACTTTATTACAGCACGCACCCATGTTCAGGCACTCGGTTGTATCTAACTGTTGTGACCCCAGGGATTGTAGCCCACAAGGCTCCTCTGTCCATGAGATTCTCCAGGCAAGAATACTGGAGTGGGTTGCAATTCCCTTCTCCAGGGGGTCTTCCTGACCCAGAGATTGAACCCGTGTCTCTTGTAGTTCCTGCATTAGTAAAAGATTCTTTACCCCTGGGCCACCTGGAAAGCCCACCTTGTCTGGACTATACGCCCTTTCCAGGTGAGCAGTTTGGCAGCTGGAAACAAACCACTTATTTCTACTTCCTCGTCTTGATCTACTGGTAACCAGAGCCTTTGCTTTAAAAGTAGAATGGACTTGGAGTAAGCAGTGTTAGGACTGGTGCAGTTACACTTGTGTGTCTGAACTTTCCCGGGGGACACATGAATGGGAGACAGCTGGATTCTGCTGCTTCTCCACTTGTGTCCACCCAGACCTAGCGAACTGCCTACATGTGCAAATATTCAACAGACGGTTGGACACGTGAGTTTGTGTCTTGCCCAGTCGGTTCCCTCCCTGTGTCCTCCCACTGGAATGAAATATCCCTGAGAATAAGGTCTTGGTTTTGTTTAGCATAGCATCCCCAGGGAGTTACACAGAGCCCTGCAACATTAGGGTCTTAATGAATATCAGATTAATAAAAGAATCAGCTATTCTTTTGCTCCAGATATCAATCAGGCTGGAAAGTTTTAGTCTGTTTGCACCATGAAGGGGCTCATTCTGCACAATCGTTTTAGGGACAGTCTCACCAGCAAGAATGAAAGGGAGGCGGCAACAGTAGGCACACCCGTCAGCTGACCTGTGTGCTGGAATTATTGCTCTGCTGTGAAAAGGAAGTGCTGGTTCAGCTCCAGCATGGACGCACCTCGAAAGCGTTATTCTAAATGAAGGGAGCCAGACACAAAAGACCACACGTTGTCTGCTCCCAGCTATATGCAATGTCCAGGACTGGCAACTCTATGCAGACAGAGAGGAGACGAGCAGCTTCCAGGGGCTGGAGGGACGGAGTGAGGGGAGTGAGGTCTCTTTCTGAGGTGATAAAACTGTTCCTGAATTGGATAATGGTGATGGATGCACAGCCTTGTGATGACACTAAAAACCACTGAATTGTGTGCGCTTCAAAAGGCTGGATTTTATGATATGTGAGTTACATCTCAATAAAGCTATTTGAAAAAGAAAAACCAAAGGGAAGATCATGCTTGACCAGAGCCTGCCAAGTTCTTTCTCCCCGGGAGCCATGTTCTGGGGCTCTTCACAGGGTCTCCTAAGAGCTTCCACGCTACCACTCTAGAGAAGCATTCCCTTGGGTGTGAACCCACCCTGCAGCTGCAGAAATGACAACAGCAGTCTTTGCCAATTACCAAGGGCAAGAGTAAGTGATGAGGGACTTCCCTGATGGTCCAGTGGTTAAGAGTCCACGTGCCAACGCAGGGTACGCACACTCAGTCCCTGGTTTGGGAAGATTCCACAGGCCATGGGGCAACTCAGCCCACGCGCGGTAGCTGCTGAAGCCCGTGAGCCTAGACCCGGTTCTCTGCGGCAGGAGGAGCTACCACAGAGAGAAGCCTGTGCACTGGAGCATGGCCCCTGCTCAGCACAGCTGGAGAAACTCTGCGTAGCAACAAGGAACCAGTGCGACCCAAAGTAAATACACAACAGTTTAACAAAAAGAGTAAGCGAGGAATAAGATAGATTAGAGGATGAAAGCTCTGGATCACCTTTTGGATAAGGATTCTAGAACTTCTGAAAAAATAGAACTTGATAACAAAAAATGTTGATATTTATTTTTGAAAATGTATGTCAAGCTATTAGTCCTATACCTTTATATAACCCTGCATTCTGTCCAGTTTTTTCCAACTCAGAAATCCTCAACTACCAGGACAGTTTTGCCCTCTAGAGAATACCCGTCCATTTCTAGGGACAGTTTTGGTTGTTACACTGTGGGGGAGGCGCTAGTAGCATCTAGTCGGTTAGGCCAAGAAAGCTGCTGACTTTATCCTACAGAGCACAGGTCAGCTCCCTGCAGGCACAAGAATGAAATTCTTTTACAGCCATCAGTATACCAAGGTTGAGAAACCCCACTGTGAACCCATCACCCACTTCCTGGTCCAAACTACCTTCATCTCTTAATCGAACTTTTGCAGTACTTTCGCAACAGATTTCTCTGCTTTCATGCCAAGCATTGCTAGAGAAATCTTCTCCAAACATAAATCTGACCATCTGTCACTGGCCACCACTGGGCCAGTCAGACCAGTTGTTGCCGATTGCTGCTGTAACGACTTACACGAACTTGGTGGCTTTGAAGCATAGAAAGGTGCTGTCTTCTATGTATCTGCCCATGTAATAGAGCATTTGAAAGATGACAACATGCAGTTTGAGGAAAGGCAAACTGTGAGTGGTCAGAAGACTCAGTTCCTCCCTGTCAGCTGTGGTCAGCGTGGGCACAAGCCACGTTCCAGTGCTCTCCACGACCACCTCAACAGTCGCCCGCGTGATCTGGAGACCTGAAGGCTGAAGCAGTCAGTGTCTGTGCGCTTCTCTGGGCTTAAACGCGCAAGTCCTGACATGGGCTGCCTAGTTCAGCTTTACGGCCCAGCACGTTTTCTCTGCAGATCGACGTGCAGAGGGGTCAGCAGCTGCTGGTGGTCTGAGGACAAGCAGAGGTTTCTCCCTCTGTCCTGCCGTTATTCCAAGAAGGAAAAAGGTTTTAGGCAAAGAGAAGTGGAAATTATCCAATAGCTTCAAATATATTACTCCCCAGATCTCCTGTCTGAGTAAATCAGAGATGCTCACAACTAAGGATAACGAGATAATGAAAGACTAGTAAATAAAAATGTGGGGTGCTTTCTATCGTTAGCCCAGGACATGAATCTGATTATGCAACACTCTGTATTTTGAAATGTCATATCAATTACATGAGACGCTTTTACAGATCTCCTGGAAAAATATTTACATAAACTGATATTTTTATACACGATGTAAAGTACTGAAGTATAGATTTAATCAAAACTGTAAATAAGACTAAAGGTGCTGTAAGTGTGAAATATGCAAGCATAAAAAGCTTTAGCAAAATTTTAAATTGATTTCACTCTGCATTACACTGGTTTCCCTGCTACCTGCACATCCAGCTCGCCAAGCTACTCCTTCCCCGCTTCGGTTGAATACTTTCACTGGAGAGAAGACATTTTGGGGGAAATACAACAACAAACCCCCAGCGTTGTTAAGTTTCTGTGTTTTGGGGGAGAGGAATGTGAACTTGGTGCATTTCTGCCTCGGCTCCGAATTGCATTTTCAGTGTCTCCCTGGTTCCGGGAGGCCACATGGGTCCCTGAAGGGAGTCGGGCTTGGGTGAGACTTGGGTTTGAATTCTGCCTCTGACCTGGAGCCGTCCGAGCGGAGTCTGGACGAATGGCTTGCTCTGGGCTGTTTCCTCACCTGTCAAGTGGGACTCGCGGCGCCCACCTCCCGGGCGTGGAGAGGGTGCCGGGGAGACGCCTGCAGCCTGCGGCGCGTCTGAGCTGTACTTCTCCCGCGTCCAGCGCACCTGTTTCTGGGGCGGCCGAGACTCTGACCCGTTCTCCTCACCGCGGCTGGTAGCGACGGGCTGTCCAGGAACCCGGGTCATCCTTGGGTCCCGGGGATGCTGCGGAATCGGAAGGGGCTCTTTGCTTCATCTGCGGAATCTCTTGACTCAGAATGTTTTACAGACCTTGGCTTACAGAGGGTCTCTTTTTGCAAGATGCTTTTGCCCCGATTCACCAACGCAGCCTACACCAGTAGGCAGAGGTCAAATGAAACGTGAGAAGGGGAGGGAGACTGGAAAAGTTTGGTTTATGAAAACACCACAGTTGGGTAACCAACTTGTCCTAATTTTCCTGGGACTGTCCTGGTTTGGCAGAGAATATTCCGTGCCCTGGAAATCCCTCAGTGCTGGCAAATACAGCATGCTCCATCACCCTACGCAACTTAAATTCTGCGATAGGCAGTCAGAAACAGGAAGGTTCATGGTTCCATGAGGCTGGGTGAGAACAGCGAATGCCTCCAAATGACCACACAATTTCTTGTTAGGATGATGGAAATCCTCTAGACTTAGATGGTGGTGATGGCTGACGGCGCCATAAACACACTGAAACCCTTCGTCTCTTAAAAGCGAGTTTGCTAGCTGGGGCTGCTCTGGGATCTGCCGCCGCACACAGGCTTTCTCCGGCTGTGGCGAGCGGGCTGCGCTCTGCCCCGGCTCCCCTTGCGGGCCGCGGGCTCCAGGGCTGGCTTCCGAAGCCGTGGTGCGCAGGCCCAGCTGCCCTGAGGCGGGCGGATTCCTTCCCGACCACGAATCGGACCCAGGCCATTGCATCGGCAGACAGACTCTCCGGAGACCACTGTGCCACCAGGCAAGTCCAGCTCAACGTGTCCTCTTAAAACAGATGCTTTTATGATACATGAATTATATCTCCGCAAGGCTGATTAAAAACTGATTATGAAATTGTATTTCCATAATCAAGCATTTGATTTTTTAAATAGAGAAATAATAATATCCTGCCCACAAAATGCATGAAGAATTTCAACTAAATTGTCTATCAACTTGAAAAAGATTTATTAAGGTTGACAAAACTCAGATTTGATAAGGATATGAGGAAAATGTCTCATGTTCAAATGGTCAAAAGTGCAAATGAATAAAATGTTTAAATAGGACAGCTTTGTAGTATGAGCCAAAGTGCAACATAGATACACTCTTTGACTCAGCAACTTTATTTCCAGAGATGTATCCTAGGCAGATAATTGCCAAGTGTTCAGAGATATATGTGCAAAGATGTTCATCACAGATGGTTTGTAATAGAAACAATGGCTTATAATTAGAAGCAATCTAAATTTTCATTAGTGATGGATGGTTTGGATGAGTTATAACAAATCCGTATAATGAAGCACTTTTACTATGACAGCGTTGAGATGGTAATATAAATACACACTTACATCTGACCGACTGTTCCAATCTGCCATTTCCTTCTCCAGGGGATCTTCCCGACCCAGGGGTCGAACCAGATTCTCCTGTTTTACCCCTGAGCCAGAGAGGCTGACGTGAGTTCAAGTCCCTCTTCCGTTTCTTGCTACTGAACGTCCTTGGACAGGGCTCTGAACCCCTCTCTACACCTTTGCTTCCTTATCTCTTAAGTGGATAAAATAATACCAGCCTCTAGGGCTGCAGTGCCGATTCCATGATGTGACAATATATATAAAGCTCCCGGGGAAGCGCCTGCCACTGTCCTCAACTGCTAATTTATGTTCCTTATCATCCTTCTTACATTCCATTTGTCTCGGTAACTGAAAACTTATTTGAAACCATCAAAATCTTTATCATCCATGTGTAAAACAGTAGGTGATATGACTTTATGAATAAAATCTCTTGTCAGTCTGTAGACTTTATTTTTGCCATAGCTTGACTACCTGGGTGGAGACAGGGCATGATAAGATAGCTTAAAAATACCTCAAATCTGGGAAAGCCTGCTAGTTTTCACACAAAGAAAACTTGTGTTAATAAAATATTACTCCAGTTCATTGGAAACCTACACCAAAAACAGCTTCTCTGATTATATAAACCGTCTACCTAGCTGCTGTTTTTGGCCAAAGCCAAACATGAAGCTCAATTACAGAACTGGAGTGCTAAGCATCAGAACTGCGAGTTCGTTGCCTACCACTCACAGGGTAAAGCACTCAACGATTCGGAGCTCCTTTGTGATTCTCAAGCTCTTCACTGTCTTAGAGGTTGTCCTGCCCACAGTTTAGGGCTCTGTGCCCAGTGTGTTCCTATTTCCAGACAAGCTGGCAGTCATTTCTAAAGAGCTTTATTGTTTTGTTAAGTTTTCCAAATATAGNTCAACGATTCGGAGCTCCTTTGTGATTCTCAAGCTCTTCACTGTCTTAGAGGTTGTCCTGCCCACAGTTTAGGGCTCTGTGCCCAGTGTGTTCCTATTTCCAGACAAGCTGGCAGTCATTTCTAAAGAGCTTTATTGTTTTGTTAAGTTTTCCAAATATAGGCATAAGTCATAGCTGGAGGACAAGAACTCATTCACCAGTGATCTCATTCACCCACCCTTCCTTCTATCCATCCTCCTTCCTTCTGTCTACCCTTCCCTCCAACCAGCAATATTTATTATAACCCAATGATGTGACTGTTCCATTCATTTCCACCAGTTTTTAGTAAGTACCTTCTATACATTTAGAATGTTGCATTTGTTGAGTGTCAGGGATTAACAGAGGAGACAGTCATGTTTCTTAACTGTGCAGGGTTTGTATTCAAGGACAGAGGCATTAACAAAACAGTCCTATATATGCATATGCATGTATTATATAGAATGATAAATTTGATAAATGCAGTGAAAGAAAGGTCACAGAGACATGAGCACTTATAATGATAATAGGAGGAAACGTATTTTAATCCATGGGGAAACAGAAGTTTTCCCAAAAGAGTGAAGATTGTGCTGAGGTCTAAAGAGCAAACAAGAGTTAATTAGTAAAGGAAAAGAGGAGCAAGTGTCAAGGGAAAAGGGGGCGGGCATGTCCGGTCCCATGCTGGAGGGATGGTGGTAGGGGGAGGGCTTGACAATCCTGAGTGGAGCAGAGAGAAGGCAGGAGGAGAGCTTGGTAGAAACCACGTGGAGCTCTGTAGGCCATTGAAGAAGTTTGGAAAAAATCCTCAGCGCGTCCAAAATGCGCTGAAGAGTTTTCGGCAGGGGCGCCTGTCAGGTGAGGGAGGAGCAGGCTAAAGGGCTGGTGTGTGGATGGCCAGCTTGGTTACAAGACTTTATCAGCAACCCAGATGGGAGACGCTGGAGCCTTGAACTGACGTAGTGTTAAAACCATGCGAACTGATGGAGAAGTACTTTATGCTAGGGTCCAGGGAGGTGGCTGAGATGTGATGTGTAGACAAATGAACTGGCAAGTAAATCACATCAGATAATATGGCGACAAGTGGTGTGGTGGCCATCTGAAATAGGAGTTAGAGGGTCAGAACAGCTTTCTGAGATTGGGAATTAGGGTGGGCCATGAAAGGACAATGAGGGAGGGGCTCAGAGGGCATCTCAGATTGGTGGAGCAAGTGAGAAAAGCCAGAGAGGAAAGAATTTGCATGGTTTGTATAGAGGAAGCTGAGGAGGCAAAAGGAAACAAAATTGCTGAGGCGGACGGTACAGAGCAGCTGTGGCAGTCTTTCCAGACAAAGTGACTAGTCATGACTCTTAATTTCATGGCAGAAAACTGACTCAGACTGGTTCAAGGAAAAAAGTGAATGTGTTTGCTGATACAGATGGAAAGGACATATGTAAATGACATCAGGTAAAGCTCGATCCAGGTGCTCAAATAATGGTGCCAAGACCTTTTCTCTCTCCATGTCTTGACTTTGCTTTTTTCTGAACGATGATGTCAGCTGATCTAGCTTTACTCCAATTAGACAATCCAGGTGGTACTTTTAGCAAAAGTTGGAGATACAGTCTTATGGGCATAGCTAATATCACATGTCCATCCTTGAACCAATCATCGAGGCCAGGATACAGGATATTCAATGCTCTGATGCCTGGATTAAAATTTTTTTTTCAAACTGGGGAGAGGATCATGGTCCCCTTCCCCAAGTCAAATGGACTGAGAGAAGGGGATAAGTTCCTCCACTGGTGAACTTGGCAGCAGTGCCTTTATTTTAAGAGATTCCCTGTTGATGTGAGAGAAATGAACCGTGATAACATCTTGGGACACATACTTCATTTTAAAACCATGAAGGTTCTTTGCTTTATGGAACAAACACATCTACATTTTATCCTCAAGATTGGTGGTGTCTCCTAGAAGCGAGAGAGTCTTCAAGTGTCTGACTCAGGTTCCTAAGACTGGGGTCAAATACCAGGTTCATATCTGTGCTCTCTTTTCAAAGTTGACATTACCTTGTTCATATGATTTTTTTTAATATAAAAGCAGAAAGAACATTGTCATAGAATTGGGAATTGAGTCATACCTGAAAGGTGAAGTGAATAGACTTGAGTCATTCTTTTCTGTTTTTTTAGTAGAGGGAGATTCATATGGGTCTTTGATCATATATTTGAGTAAGGTATGCCCTTGACAGTGATTCAAGAGAGGTGTCTCATTTAGAGCACCTATTAGCCCATAAGTTATGTTTTTCATTTACTTTTCTGAATTCTTTCATCTTTAAGCATATATATTTTTTAAATTTAATTTTATGTTCTTTCATCTTATCTTGATTAAGCTTTGGAAGGCTTTTATCAAGATCTTATTCTGGCTGATAATTAATTTTAAGGTATTCTTTCTTGGTTTGTAATAGTTTTGTTATCGTATAATTAAAAACAAAATTAAAATATTTCTGCCCCCTCACTTTTGCAAAGCCTATAATCTAGCTCCTAGAGACACAACAGGAGTGTCACAATCAGAGGCAGAGAATGGAGCCTTCACTGCTGTTGCAAGTAAATTAAAACCCCAGTCATAGGAAACAAAGCAAATATTGAATCATTTCCCAGGAATGATGAAATTCGATGGTAAATGAATTCTCCCCATTCAACACCCTTATCTTCAGTCTTTTCAGGGCTCCAGGACAAATGGGCATAAGGATTGTATTGTCCTTACCTAGCACAACACTCACTACCCTCATGTGGCTTGCAGGTCCCCACGGAAGTCACACAGAGCCCAGACTCAGCAAAGGAGGACGTGAAAGGGAGCTATACAAGCCCCAGGCCTCCTCCTGGGCCCCTACTCTCCACTTGCCAGAAGGGTTGTGATAGGCAGAATTCTGAAGATGCCTCCAAGATTCCCATGTCCAGGTTATTCCATCCAACACTGATCTAGACACTTCTCTAAAGAGATTTGGCAGCAGCAATGAAGGCCCTGAGTCAGATGACCTGAGTTATGGCGGGCCTTCTTTAGTTACATATTTTCACTGGCTTGTGTCGGAATCAAGAGCCAGAGACATTCAGGAATCTTCAAGAACTCATGGAACCAGGGCAGTCCTGTTCTGAAGATGGGAAGGACCACGGCAAGAACCAAAAGGTACCACTTGGAAGATGAGAACTATTCTTGGCTGACAGTGAGGAAATCGGACCTCAGTCCTTAAAACACAAGTAATTGAATTCTGCCAACAATCTGAATGAGCCTGAAAGCAGATTCTCTCACAAAGCCTCCATAAGAGAGTTCAGTCCTGCCAAGACCCAGATTTCCACCTGGTGAGGCACCAAGATGAGGACGCAGCCGAGCCTGTGCAGACTTCTGACCTTCAGACCTACAGAACCGGGGGATAACATAACAGGTGGATGTTGTCACTAGCTACAGTTTGTGACGTTTTGTTACACTGGATAGAAAACCAATTCTGGAGTTTCAAAGCAGAAACTTAAGGTCACATAGAAATAATTAGACACTAAGAGCTTCTAAATAGTGCTGAGCTGCTATATTTTAGTGACACTCCATCATAAGATTAAGAGCAGAGTGAAGGGAGAGAGAAAACACAAACTCTTGAATACACGTTCTAGGATGATAGGAATGTGTTCATCCAATTCTTCTTATATCCCCAGTGAAAAGTGTTCCCTGAAAAAATGAAATAAAGAGGGAGAGACTTGTCAATGCCTAGGGGAGCTTGGCGGGCTACCGTCTATGGGATCGCACAGAGTCAGACATGACTGAAGCAACTTAGCAGCAGCAGCAGCAAAGCCACTAAATCAGGGATGGGGAAACTNTCATCCAATTCTTCTTATATCCCCAGTGAAAAGTGTTCCCTGAAAAAATGAAATAAAGAGGGAGAGACTTGTCAATGCCTAGGGGAGCTTGGCGGGCTACCGTCTATGGGATCGCACAGAGTCAGACATGACTGAAGCAACTTAGCAGCAGCAGCAGCAAAGCCACTAAATCAGGGATGGGGAAACTGTGGACCAAGGGCTAGATCCAGCCTACCACCTAATTTTATGAGGAAAGTTTCAGTGGAACACGGACATACCTATTTGTTTATTTGACAGCAGAGCTGAGTGATTGTGACAGAGGCCGTACTGCATGAGAAGCCGTGTTTACAGCAAATGTTGCATATGGTTTACTTATTTGTTTATTTTAAATTGTAAAATGAAAAAGTATAAATTATTTCAACTGTATTGATTAAATAACTGAACTTTGTGTGGCTTGGTTTTGGTTTAACTATTACTGGCGACATTCAGATTGTTTTTAGTCTTCTACAATAGATGCTGCAGTGAATGTTTTATATGTAAGTTTATTGGCAAAATGAACTTGAATGGAATTCAAGATGCTGGAATAGGAGGACGTGTGGTCATCTTCTCCTGTGAAAACTCCAAGATTACAACTCGCTGCTGAACAACCATTGACAGGAGAATGTTGGATCCCACCAAAAAAAGATGCCCCACAACCCAGGGCAAAGGAGAAGCCCCAGCGAGACGGTAGGAGGGGTGAAATTGAATTTAGAATCAAACCCCGTACCTGCCAGAGACACTCGGAGGGCTCAAACAAAACGTGCATACCAGGAAAGGCCACAGAGACTGAGCCAGGCGCGCCTTTGAGTGTCTCCTGTGCAGGCTCAGGACAGCAGTCGCCTCCGCAGGGGCAGGGGCTCCGGGTCCAGTAGACCTGGGTATGGCATAAGCCCTCTTGGAGGAGGTCACCATTAACCCCACCACAGAGCCCCCAGAACTTACGCAGAACAGGGAAGTAGACTCTTAGAGGGAACACCAGAACCTTGTGCACCCAGACACAGGAGGAAGCAGCAATGACCCCACAGGAGACCGGCCCAGACTTGCCCGTGAGTGTGCAGGGGTCTCCGGGGGAGGCATGGGTCAGTGCTGGCCCGCTGCAGGGCTGGGGGCCCTGAGTGCAGAGGTGAGTGCAGAGCCCTTGTGAAGAAAGTGGCCATTGTCCTCGTTGCCTCCACCAGAGTTTGGCCTCAAGTCAAACAACAGGGAGGGAATAGCCCCGCCCATCAACGGAAAACTGAATGAAAAATTTATGGAGCACGGCCCCAACCATCAGAACAAGACCCAGTTTCCCCCTGTCAGTCTCTGCCATCAGGAAACTTCCAGAAACTTCTTATCCTTACCCATCAGAGGGCAGAAAAAATGAAAACCACAATCACAGAAAACTAACCAAACTGATCCCATGGACCACAGCCATGTCTAACTCAGTGAAACTAGGAGCCATGCTGTGTGGGGCCGCCCAAGACGGATGGGTCACGGTGGAGAGTTCTGACAAAACATGGTCCACTGGAGAAGGGAATGGCAAACCACTTCAGTATTCTTGCCTTGAGAACCCCATCAACAGTATGAAAAGGCAAAAAGATAGGACACTGAGAGATGAACTCCCCAGGTCGGTAGGTGCCCAGGATGCTACTGGAGGTCAGTGAAGAAATAACTCCAGAAAGAATGAAGAGACGGAGCCAAAGCAAAACCAGTACCGAGCTGTGGATGTGACGGTGATGGGAGTAAAGTCAGATGCTGTAAAGAGAAATATTGCACAGGAACCTGGAATGTTAGGTCCATGAATC
Organism: Oreotragus oreotragus; assembly: GCA_006410675.1. Taxonomy (NCBI): domain Eukaryota; kingdom Metazoa; phylum Chordata; class Mammalia; order Artiodactyla; family Bovidae; genus Oreotragus; species Oreotragus oreotragus. The sequence continues at coordinate 464,839 of SJYX01019684.1, read as the reverse complement.
AAGGCAAATTGGAAGTGGTCAAACAGGAGACGGCAAGAGTGAACATCGACTTTTTCGGAATCAGTGAACTAAAATGGACTGGAATGGGTGGATTTAACTCAGATGACCATTATATCTACTACTGTGGGCAGGAATCCCTTAGAAGAAATGGAGTAGCCATCATGGTCAACAAAAGAGTCCAAAATGCAGTACTTGGACGCAATCTCAAAGACAACAGAATGGTCTCTGTTCATTTCTGAGGCAAACCATTCAATATCATGGTAATCCAAGTCTATGCCCCAA